>OZ057398.1:56524320-56842361 GCA_964056695.1 Melieria picta | reverse complement strand
CAGCAACGTGACCAACGCGCGACTGGCGGCTGCCATAACCTCAGCGGTGGCGCGCGGAGGCCAAAAGCCGCCAAGAATTTCGCCGCGGCAGCAGAAATCATGCCAAAGTGGCATTGCGCTGACGTTGGCAACTGTTGCTGTTGCGGGTCGTTGATGGCCGTCAGAAGAACATTTCGCTGCGTCGTAAAAACTCCACAATCGATGGTGAATGCGATTGCTCTTCTTTAGTGCCTTCTATTGTTATTGCTGTTGTAGTTGTTTTAGTGTGTTTATTGCATTTTGTTATTGTTATGCGCTGCTTCTTCGATTTGCGCATGGAATTGCAGTGAATTTTCGAAATTCGAAGCGCGTGTTGATGTCTCTCTATGCCTCAGTGTGTGTGTGTGTGCGTGAGTGTTTGTTTCAATTGTATGGCGTCAATTAAGTTTTTTTGGGTTAAGAGCCTCTTTGGTAGCCCACTTGCATGCCGCATACTGCAAGTCGTGCCGCACATTTGTTTGTTTTACTTAGTTGAAATGACTCGATTGGTCGGTTGGAGTGACTGAGTGACACTTTGAGTGAGTTAGTCAATGAGTAATTTGATGATTGCATGGCTAAAGTGATGGCAATTGTTGGGAAATTGCTAGAGCTAAATTGAAATTTACCAAATTATAACGAAAGTATGGAAAAAAAGTTAGGTTAAGTACGACTCTCAAAAGCGCTAAACGCTGACAACTAACTGGGTAGTAGTTATTGTTGTTGGATCGTAAAATGATGGGAAATAGTATGAATGGAAATGCAATTTGGATGCATGAAACCACATGTGGGAATGTGCCAAGAAAAAGACCCACTGAAGGTGAGATGGAAGATATCACTGAGCCATTTTGGGAAATTTCTATTTTATATTTATACCTATATAAAAATCTGCAAAAAGTAAAATTAAATAATAAAATATTAAGAAAAAACTAAACAATTTTTCCATTTATCTAAATCATTTTATTCCTAAAGTATGCATTTTTTCCACCTCCTTAACTCCAACAACAAATCTCAATTTTGTAGTTTCATTTATGTCCAATAGCGGTCCTGATTTTGTTTTTGCTGGTTTTGTTGTTTTGGTTTTTATGCTGCAGCTGATTTATTGCGGCAACAACACTGACAACGTGTGCAAGGCTCAACTGACGAACGCACGAACGAACGTGGCCACAGCTTCAGTCACGGCACGGCGCACAACCGTGCTGCGGCTTGGTTTAGGGATCGAGCCGAAATACACAAACAAAAGCAACAACAAACTCAAAAGCAAAGCAACTGCCAAAACTCTAACAAAAACAACAAAAACAACAACAACCACCAACGTGGCCACTTGACCACTTTGGCCACCTGTTTGGCAGCGCCAACATGTGGCAAAGTGAGTGATTGTTTGCGCTGCCTTCGGGCGTAGTCGGCACATTTCTCGGTAATTTCTGTTTTGGGAGCGTGCCACGTGACCTAAAAAAAACACTGACAGACTCGTAAAAATGTTGTAGGGAATGCGCTATAAAAAGCTGAGGAAATAAATTTGCACAACATAAAAAATTTCCACAAAATGTGTGGTGATGAAAAATTGTTGCTGGCAGTAAGTTGAAGAAATGTTTAAAATTTTTTTAAAATAAGTGTTGAACTCTGCAATTAAGAGCCGGGTGAATCAAGGGTGTCTTCGAGATTTGTTTCATTCAGCAGAAGTGAGTTGTATGGAAATGTTAGGTTAGATAAGTCAGGTAAGTCAGGCAGGTACTCAAAGTTGTAAAGCTTAAACCTTTGTGGTTCATAAATAGCCAACTATTTCGTTTAATTTTATTTTTTTTCGTTTAATTTCTTTTTATTTTTGAATGCATTAAACATTAACTGCATTTCAAAATTGATTTGAATGAGTTGTTTTCAAACGAATTTATATGAGTTGAGTTGATTTGAACTGAACTGAACTGCTCTTCAGTGAATTGAACTGAATTAAAATTGCACTTATTTAAATAAATCGAATAAGATTGAATCAAACTAAATAAAATTACATGGAACTGATTTGACTTGAATTGAAATTACTTTTAGTCACTTTATTTAATTAAATTGAGTTACACTTGAGTTAAGGGGTACAACTAGTTTGACCGCCTGAAAAAAAGGAGATTTTTGTGATTTTTGAATTTTGTGAAGTATTGCATCGAATGTTTTAAAATTTTGCAGATATATTTATGCATAAATAATGAATACAAAGTAATTTTTTCAAATGAAAATATTCGATTTTCAGCAAGTTATCCGCCATCTCCTGAGTCTTCAAAAAAAAAAAGGTTCTCCCACTGCTGCAGTGATTGTAGCCTTCGCAGTGCCTGAAATCAAAAAAACCAAAAATTTTACTTAACTAGGTTATATTTCCTATACAATGACCCTCGGTTGTAAAAAAAAAATAAAATGCAACAAAATGGCGGTTTTTTGAAAAAAAAATTAAAATTTTGCTGAAAAATCTGATGGTTTCTGGCCTGGCATAATTATACTTTTCATCCTATCATTAAACTGGAGGGTCATTGTATGGAAAAACAAATACACAATAAGCTAAAAAAAGACCCAAGTCGATCGGATGATTTGTTATCAAGTTACAGCTGCAGCAAATTTGAAAAATGTAGTTTTGAGAAAAACGCGTTTAAAGATAAAAGTACTGGTTTCATTGTACTGAGAAGCTGCTATGTAGAAGGCTGTAACTCAGAAACTGTTTAAGATTTTCACTTAAGATTTTAATATGTTATTTTTAAAGGTATAAATTATCGAAAAATGCAAAAACAAAAAAAACGAAATTTTCAAAATTTCAAACTAGTTGTGCCCCTTAAGTTGCAATGAATGAATTGAGTTGCTCTGATTTGAACTGAACTGAACAGCATTTCAGTGAATTAAACTGATTTAAATTTTATTGAATTGGCGTTGAGTTGATTTGAAGGGATTAAATTTAATGAAATTTATTAAATCGAAATTAATTATGAATATAATGAAAATAATTGAAATAATTGAGTATGAAAATAATTGAATTAAATGAGTTCTCTTCAATTGAATTGATATGAATTGAGTTGAGTTGATTTGATTTCAACTGAACTGAACTGCATTTCAGTGATTGGAACTGAATTAAAATGATATTAAATTACAAAATTGAATAAGATTAGGTCAAACTGAATTGAACTACATGAAACTGATTTAAGTTGAATTGAAATTACTTTAATTAATTAAATTATTTTTTAAAATTGAATTGGACTTGAGTTGTATTGAAATTAATAAATTTATTGTAATTAATTAAACCAACATTATTTTTTAAATTTTATTTTTTTCATTTTTATTTATTTGAATGAAATAAAGTCTAAATGTATTGAATTACATGGAATTGAACTGAAGTGTAATAAAAATACTTTAGTTAATTAATTACTTAAATAAATTAATTCTTAATTAAGTTGAAATTCATTGCGTTGAACTAAATTCAATTAAATTGATTTAAATTTAATTAAACTGGGTTTGAATTTAATTTAATTCGATTTTAATAAAATTGAATTGAAGCGGCTTAAACTTATTTTATTTGGTTTTAAATTAAATTGAGTTGCATTAAAGTAAATTGCAATGATTTGTGTTAAATTAAGCTTAAATTAGATTTAAATGATTTAAATTGAATTGAATTGGACCTACAATGAACAGAATCTCATTGAAGTGAATTAAAATGAACGTAAATTTTAATTGAACATAAATGATTTAAATTCTATTAGACTTGAGTTGAAATGCTCTGAAGTAAATTTAATTGACTATAGTTAAATTTAATTGAATTAAATTGAATTTGAGTTGAAATAAATTAAAATATATTGAAATGACTTGACTTAAATTAAAAATTAAACGAATTGTACTTGAATTGAATAAAATGCAAATTAGTTGAATGAAATTAAATAAAATCGAACTGCCTTGAAGTGTGTTAAAGTAAATAAAACTGTTTGGATTTAATTGAGTTCAGTTCAGTTCAATTGAAATGATTTGAATTCAATTTTATTGATTTGAATTGAATTGAGTTAAATTGATTTGACTTCATTTAAATTAAGTTGATTTAATTTGATTTAATTTTATTTGGTGGGGTTTTAATTTAATTCTTTTTAGAAGTTTTTTTTTAAATAAAATTGTTTGTATCTTATTAAATTAAATTATTAAACTTGGAATTTATTTGAATTTGAGTTGAGGATTTGAGCTGATTTGAATTCAGTTTATTTCAAGTGAATTGAAATGAGTTGAGTTAAATTTAATTTTTTTTTAATTTAAAGTACTTACATTAATTGATTTAATTACATGAATATAATTGTTATTTAGTTTGATTTAATTGTATTTAAATTGGTTTTATTTGAATTATTTTATCTGAGTTGAATTGAATTCACCTAAATTTATATTTTATAACACTTAATTATTTTTTTTATAATTTTAATATTCATTAAATTTTCAAAAGCTTTCAACGTTCACCTTTTACAAAATTTTTATCGCAACCGCTCGAAAACCATTAAAATTATTTCATTTCGTATGAAATACTTCTAATTGGAATGATTTGGCGTTTTCTGTTGGCGTTGAAATTCCAGTACAAATTAGCAGCTGCCGATGGAGCAATTACCAATTAAGTATTGGTTGTTGCCAATCTAGCTGCGCAACAACTTCAACACACACAAACACACTGAGTCGCACACCTTGTGGCCGCCGAGAATTGTTGCTGAAATGCCGTGGCAGATTTTAAAGGAAAATGCAAAAATGGCAAAACAACAACAAATGCGAAATGCTGAAAGCCAAAATTTCAAATCAATTAACGCTGATTGAACGGTTTAATGGCTTCGCTTAAGCAAATCACAACAACAACAGCAGCCACTGCCCAGCAGCAGCGTTGTCAGCGAGCGAAATGACAATTCAACGTTATGGTTGCGTTGGTCAATTTGCTGCTAGTTTGCTTGTCTGCGCCAACTATTAACTACAGAATGAAACCGGTAAACGGGTTTTTGTTTTTGTTGGTGTGTTTTGGTTTTAAGAAGCAGCAGTTTTATACTTCACTTACATGAAACGGTTGCAGTGCACAAAAATGCAAAAACAAAGCGGAAAAAAATTGGTGAAAAAAAGTCGACAACAGCATTTTTAAGTGAGAAATAACAACAACAATAACAAAAACAAGACCTAAAAAACAAAAAAACACAGCATTAACAGCGACAATTTTTCAAGGTAATTGACACAGCAACAACAATAATAACAACATTAAGAATGGTAGCAAAGCAGTAACAATGCGCTACATGCTCGATGCCACACGTACAACTGCTCATAATTTACGAGTATATAGTTTTGGCATTTGAAAACCCAAAAATTGCTCATGAAACTAGGCAATTATTTTTAATTGATCCATATTGAATGACTTTTATGCGGCAGACCAGTTTCGAATTATCAGGATCGGTGTCAATTTGTGACTTCTGCCAGCAAAATATTTCACTAGAACCCTGAGACCTTTTGTAGCTAAAGTGTTGTTGCTCAATTTTGTGTGTTTGAATATTTTTAAAAAAATTACTTAAATATTTAAGCTTGTTGTCTGTACGGTAGTGTTTTGTTTTTAGTTGTAATTGGATTATGTGGATGTCAGGGCAGAATTTTTACACAGAAAGACACATAGATTTATTCATCGTGATACCACAAGAAAAGGAGGGAAGTACTGGAAGAAAATCTGTTTACCTTAGCCACTATGACTTCGGCTGAAAGGCTGTAGTGTTCACTAATTTGAGGACATCCTAATTGAAGAAAGGTAAACTAAACCTGTTCACTTGCATCTGAAGAGAACCAATGCAATGAAGGCAATGAAGGTGACAGTGTCTTCCATCTCCTCTTTATAGGCTTTAGGACTATAGGCTTCTGACAGCGCCTTCAGCACCATCCGCTCCCCTGGACCTGGACTTTCTTTACACATCGCTCAACTATACAATTGCCTCAATTGCTGCTGTGGCTTGACAGAGTTATGCAACCATTTAATTTAAATTCGGTTAAAGTTTTCTTTTAACTATTTTTTTTATTTCTTACTTGTCTCTATATACATATGTGATTATGTATAAAAAAATTTCCACAAAAAATCGTTTTAATTTATAAAATTGTTTCCATTTTTTTCCTTTTTTTAATTTTTATTTTTTTCTATTGTTGCCAAATCATGTGGCAACACCAATTGCTGTCCATTCATTCATCTACTGAATGCAAGAATTACACAAATGCGCCAAAGAAAAATATGCAATTGTGCTGTTGTTAATGTTGTTGTTGGTGGCTGTGCTGCATTGGCCTAATGTCAACTGACCAGTTACAGCGGCCAACAACTTTGGCATTCAAAAGCTATAAATAAGAAAAATCATGAAAAAATAAAACACGAAACCTAAAGAAAAAAATTACAGCAACCTGAACGCAAACTTACCAGTACGTATGAGGTGCTTAATGGCGGTATTGTTGTTGTTGTTGTTATTTGCTGGCATAGCATTTGTGGCATATTTTCGGCAATATTTAGTGCTCACATAAATAACTATACATAAATACATTATTTATGATTTTAAAAGTTTCTATGCCAGAGTGAGATTTGTGTTTTGAAATATATTTAAAAAAAAATGAAAGTCGCTGACAGTTTGGGTGATTAAAATGTTGTCAAAATGAACAAATCAACTATTGAGATAATTGGTTTTAGTTATTTGCGTTAAGTTTTGTGTTAAAATAAATGTTTTTCAATTAAGATTTGGGCAGAAAATAATGAAAGTTATTGAAAAAAATAAAGCAAAGAAATAAAAAAAAATTTTTTAAACATAAGAAATAATTATATTAATTGAATTGGTTATGCTTTTGGGGACTACTGGGATAATACATCAGAAAATGGGCAGAAAATAATAACAGTTAATGAAAACGATTCAAAGTATAGAAAGGAATTGCAAATAATAATTATTAAAAAAATGTGTTATGCCTTTGAGGACTACTGGGATAATATAGCAGAAAGTGGGCAGAAAACAATAAAAGTTTATGAAAAAAATTCAAAGTACATAAAATTGGGCAGAAAATAATAAAAGTTCATGAAAAACATTCAAAGTATAGACAAAAATTAAAAATAATTATTAAAAAAGCAAAAAAAAAAATAAAAGAAAAATTAAAAAAATATTTAAAAAATTATAAATAATTATATTAGTTAAATGTTTTATGCCTTTGGGGACTACTGGCATAATACAGCAGAAAATGGGCAGAAAATAATAAAAGTTAATGAAAAAGATTCAAAGTACTTGTGTGCATAAAATTGGACAGAAAATAATAAATAAATAAATGAAAAAAATTCAAAGTATAGTAAAATTGGCAGAAAATAATAAAAGTTAGTAAAAAAGATTCAAAGTATAGAAAAAAATTAAAAATAATTATTATTAAAAAAATTGTTTATGCCTTTGAGGACTACTGGGATAATACAGCAGAAAATGAGCAGAAAATAGTAAAAGTTTATGAAACAATTAAAAGTGTATAAAATTGGGCAGAAAATAATAAAAATTAATGAAAAAGATTCAAAGTATAGAAAAAAATAAAAAGAATTATTTTTAATATATTTGTTTATGCTTTTGGGGACCACTGGGTAATACAGCAGAAAAAGGGCAGAAAATATCAGGTGTACTTTGCTTCCGCCGTTTTTCGATAGGTGGCTGTACCGGCTGAGGCTGGTTGAAATACATAGATGGTAATGCCTTTAAAGTGAGTGTGGACAGTGCCTAACGAATTGTCATCGCCGTTTCAGTGACAGTTGTTCTTGTTTTCGTATTATTCACGCTCGAAAATGTCCGTTTATGTGCCCAATTCTCGCCATTTGCGGGAAGTTTTACTTTTCTGTTACAATTCGCAAAAAAATGCAGCTGAAGCGCATCGAATGCTCTCAGAAACTTACGGTGATGCTGCTCTGAGTGAAAGAACGTGTCGGGAGTGGTTTCAACGTTTTAAAAATGGTGATTTCGATGTCGAAGACAAACATGGAAGAGAAGAAACCTTCAAAGATGAACAACTAGAAGCATTGCTTGATGAAGATTCGTGCCAAACCCAAGAAGAGCTTGCCGAATCGTTGGGAGTGAGTCAGCAAGCCATTTCAAAACGTCTCAAGGCCCTGGGCATGATTCAGAAAGAAGGAAACTGGGTGCCGTACGAGTTGAAACCGAGGGACATCGAGCGCCGTCTATTTGTATGTGAGCAACTGCTTCAAAGACAAAATCGTAAGGGGTTTTTACATCGAATCGTAACCGGTGATGAAAAGTGGGTTCGATACGATAATCCTAAACGCAGAAAATCATGGGGAAAGCCCGGGCATGCTTCTTCGTCGACGGCAAAACCGAATATTCACGGCGCCAAGGTTATGATTTGTATTTGGTGGGATCAGCTCGGTGTGATTTACTACGAGCTCTTAAAACCGGGTGAAACCTTCACAGGAGATCGCTACCGAACGCAACTGATGCGCCTTAGTCGCGCGCTAAAAGAAAAGCGGCCACAATATCAAGAGCGACATGACAAAGTCATCCTCCAACACGACAATGCTCGGCCTCACGTCGCAAAAGTGGTCAAAAAGTACCTGGAAACGCTGAAATGGGAAGTCTTGCCCCACCCGCCGTATTCCCCAGATGTCGCCCCTTCTGACTTCCACCTATTCCGTTCGATGGCACACGGCCTGGCAGATCAACATTTTCAATCCTTCGAAGAATTGGAAAAATGGATTGCTTCATGGATAGCGTCAAAAGAGGACTCCTTTTTTCGAGCCGGGATCCGAAAATTGCCGGAAAGATGGGAGAAAGTTGTCGCTAGCGACGGACAATACTTTGAATAATTCATCTGTAAGCACTTTTTCGCAATAAAGCTTTTAATTTTGGAAAAAAACGGCGGAAGCAAAGTTGTACACCTGATAATAAAAGTTAATAAAAAACTTAAAAGTATATAAAATTGTATAAAGTATATAAAACTTAATGAAAAAGATTCAAAGTATAGAAAAAAGTAAAAATAATTATTTTTAATAAAATTTTTTATGCTTTTGGGACCACTATGATAATAGGCCCCCTGCTTTGGTAGCCACCTTGTCGCGGTGCGGGGGCTTAGTTACGAGGATCCGGCCTGGCCATGCTGATGGGCGTGTTCGAACACTGTGTCGGTCACGTCCGGTGGGTTCAACCGTGTCAGACGGGCAGCCGGGGAGTACGAACTAAGCGCTACCATCTACCCAAACCCTCTCGAACCCATCCCTCTGATTCCCGTCACTTCTATATCCCTTTCCTAAATCCAGGGGCGTCGGTTACCCACAGTGGGCGGCACCTGGTCTGCGTCTGACTCCAGAGGGGCGGCAGTTTTTTTTTCACCTGGCAGTAGGTATAAAATGCAAACCCCCCCTTTTTTTTTCAATGGTGAAGCCTACTCCCGGTATATCTGCACGAGGTAACCAGACTTCTGGGAATCCTCCCGCCGATCCGTCGGCGGCTTGGGCATCGGATGTGCAGGCCCAAAGCTCACCTTCCCTTATGACCGAGACTGTCACCCAGGGTCCCGGAGGAAGCAAGTTACTAGCGGTGGACGATGGCACATTGACTATGTCAATGGAGAGCCTACTGTTGGAGGAGAATGTGGACAGACTAATGTCAGAAGCATCAAAGTCAGCCATCGAGGCTGATGGAGATGTGGAGATGTTAGATAGTCCATCTACTTCAACGAGTCGAATTCGGGTACCATGCGTATCTCCGAAAACGGTTGAACCTGGTGCGAACCAGGAGAGTGCCGGTAAGGAGGTTGCTGGCATCGGGGGTTCGAAGGCAGGTGAAGAGCTGTCTGCTAGACAGCGCAAAAGGATGAGGCAGAACAAGAGGAAAGCTGTCGCGAAAGCGGCGGCAAGTACTCAAGTTCTGCCAACTTCAACACCTGTGATGGCCACAGGGAAGCGTGACAGAACGGGCGATGATTCGTCTGCTATGGCACACTCTTCTGAGGCCGCTCTGGGGTCTGAGCACTCGGCTGTGAAGAGTAGCAAGGCAAAGAGGAGGAAGGTCCTTGGACTGGAATCGGACGTGCCGGCACGCTCGACGCAGGAGTCTGCAGGTCAGCCGTCTACTGACATGGAGAAGGCTGCAGGATCCCAGGAAATGTCGGATGACACTCAGCCGTCTACCTCTGGTGCCACGTTTGCGGGAGTGGCTGCCAAAGCGATGATGGTTGAGATACATACCGACAAAGGAAATGGTCTGTTGTCCCAAGGACAGCAAGACTATTTCGACTCCTACCTTTGGAAGGCAATCGGTGATTCGAGAGAAACACCGATGTTCGAAGGAAAGCGCGTTGAAAACGGCATCATTAAGATGCAATGCTCCAACGCGGCTTCTCGAGAATGGCTGGAAAAAGTCGTAGCGAAGATGCCAGCCTGTGAAAAGAGTAAGTTCGTGCTCATGGACGGAAATAGCATCAGGCTGGTGAGGGCTTCAGCCTGGATACCGGGGATTCTCCGGAAACCAGGTGAAATCCTCGCACGTATCCGTGCCCAGAACGCAGGTCTGGACACGAGCCTATGGCGAATATACTCGCTTACCAAGGATGTATCGGCTGTCAATAAAGAGGTCAGTGCACACTTGGTGGTGCCATTACCTTGGGACAAATCCTTCAACACGAAGGGAATGATAGACCGCGCGCATGTATCATCATGCCGCGGTCGATCGAATGCACGATGCTTAGACAATTCTGTTCTCAAGATGTCGTTGCGGTTAAAATAAAGTACTGGGTTGGTGGGAACAGCGTCGAAACTGTAATAGTAACGGCCTACCTGCCGTATGACTCTATACTTCCTCCTCCATCGAGGGAGGTAATGGAAGTCGTCCAGTATGCTGAATCCAGGGGTTTGGGACTCATAGTGGGCTGTGACGCAAATTCACAGAACATTGTTTGGGGTAGCAGCAAATGCAATCCCAGGGGTACTAAACTTTTGGAATTCATTATGTCGGCTGATCTGGTGATTCAAAACGTTGGTAACAAACCAACTTTTGTGACCAGCAGAAGACAAGAAGTGATTGATCTGACACTAACCAATAGGAAAGTGGCAGATCAGATCATGTAATGGCGGGTTTTGGAGGAGGTCTCTCTTTCAGATCACCGCTTTATCGAATTCCGACTCGGTATTGATCTAATGTCGATACCAGGTGGACGGAATCCTCGCAAGGCGGACTGGAACAGGTTTGGTGAGCTTCTGACAGAGCGTATACCAATCCTGAAAAAACTCCGAAGTACAGCCAAGATTGAAGAAGCGACTAGGGAACTAGGAGTTACTTTGACTGGCTGCTATGAGGAGGTGTGTCCGCTGAGAGCGAGCAGACAAGGCAAAGCAGTTCCATGGTGGAGTGCTGAGCTTTCGAAGCTACGCAAACGATCCAGGAAGCTTCTGAATAGGGCCTTAAAAACCCGAAAAGAGAACGACTGGACCAACTATCACCTCGTCCAAAAGGAATTTAAGAAGAAAGTGAGGTCTGCCAAACTGGACTCTTTCAGAGACTTTTGCAATGAGGTTGAAGGTATGAAGGAGTCAGCAAGACTGTGTAGGGTTCTACAAAGAGACCGAACAGTTAAGCTTGATTCTCTTCGCTTGCCTGATGGCTCCTATACTACCTCTAAGTCGGAAACCTACAACACTCTCCTAGCGACCCATTTTCCGGGAAGCAGGATAATTCCCACTGTGGTGGACAGTTGTGAGGTCAATGACGCAGGTAATAGGACTAAAAGGCTTAACTGGTTTTCCGCGTCAGAAGTAGTAACGGAGGAGGCGGTAAGATTTTCTTTCTCCTCATTCGAAAACTACAAGTCCCCAGGACCTGATAAAGTTTACCCGATAATGCTAAAGAGGGGTGGAGACAAGCTGATGAAAGCTCTTATAAAGATCTTCACGGCTTGCCTCGCTCATGGTTACATTCCAACTCTTTGGCGACAGGTCAGAGTGGTCTTCATTCCCAAACCAGGGAAGGATGACTATACGGTGGCCAAGAGCTTTAGGCCAATCAGCCTGACTTCTTTCATGCTGAAAAGCTTAGAGCGAATGGTAGAAAAGCACATCCGAGCGAAGGTGCTGACAAGAAGCCCACTTAGTAGAAACCAACACGCTTACCAGAGTGGAAAATCATGCGACTCAGCCCTGCATGACATCGTATCCAAGATTGAAGCAGGGCTGGAAGCTGACCATTACACTTTGGGCGTCTTCGTGGATATTGAGGGGGCTTTTGACAATGCAACCTTTGACTCGATATGCTCAGCAGCCAGAATGCATGGGGGTAAATGAGACGCTGATAAGGTGGATCCGCTCCATGCTCTCCGGGAGATTGCTGACCGTTGGTGAGAGTGATAGCAATTCGGTCACGGCAGAGGTCGGACGGGGATGTCCCCAGGGTGGTGTCCTCTCTCCGCTGCTGTGGTGTTTCGTGGTCGACTCTCTACTAAGGGAGATGCAGGATCTCGGAATACATGTCCAAGCATACGCGGACGATGTCTGTGCACTAGTATCAGGACGATCCCTCAGGATAATTTGCAAGAAAATGCAGAAAGTCCTGGATAAGATTGATAACTGGTGCACAGGACAGGGTCTTTCCGTTAATCCCAGTAAAACGACTTTGGTTCTATTTACTAGGAAGCGGAAGCTGGATGGTCTCGAACTGCCAGTACTGAAAGGTGTGACCCTCAGTCTATCCACGGAGGTGAAATATCTAGGGGTTATCCTAGACAGGAAACTAACGTGGAAGATGCATGTCTTGACGAAAGTAGACCGTGCGCTGAAGGTTTTCCAACAGTGCCGTCGAGCTTTTAGCAAGACCTGGGGCCTGAAGCCTGCGGTGGTCCTCTGGATATATACCGCACTCATCAGACCCATAATTACGTACGCATCGGTAGTCTGGTGGAGACGAACAATGGTTAAGTCCGCAGCTTTGGCTCTGAACAGACTACAAAGAAGTGTATGTATATGCATTACGGGTGCCATGAGCACTGTCTCGGGTGATGCCCTTAATGCCATGCTTGACCTGCTTCTCCTAGACCTAAAAGTTCAAGAGGAAGCGATGAAAGCGACATGTCGGCTATATTCCTATGGATACTGGCACGACAACAAGGGATCGGGTCATGGAGAAATCTTCAAGAGGTTGTCAGCGCAATATCCGTTGCTGCTGGCCCCTAAGGATTGCCTAATACCCGTAGTATCCTTTAGGAGGAACTTTGAAGTGAGGTTCCCAACGCGCGACCAATGGGACAACCCACAGGCCATGCTAGGGGATCTGACGGATATTTTCTTCACTGACGGATCCAAGACCGATAAAGGTACTGGAGCTGGATGGCACCTCGATGGAAGTGTCAACTGCTACTACTCACTGGGTGGGCTGACTACCGTCTTTCAGACGGAAGTCTTCGCCATTCTGAAGGTAGCGGAATGGATAATTGGGAGGAAATGGTGCGGGAAACATATAGGAGTCTGTAGTGACAGTCAAGCTGCACTTAAGGCCGTGGAGAACGCGCGTGTTACCTCTAAGATTGTCCAAGAATGTAAGTTGAAGCTAAAATCAGTCGCGAGACGTAATAAGCTCCAACTTATCTGGGTTCCGGGACACTGCGGTGTTCTAGGTAACGAAACTGCCGATGAACTGGCTAACTGTGGATCAGGATGTACACCAATGGGACCAGAACCAATAATCGGCACCAGTCTAGCAGGAACCCTGGACTGGATCAAGTCCTGTGTAAATAACCTACACAGAGATCGTTGGTCTAGCTTGGGAAGCTGTAAAACTGCCAAGTGTTTTGTGAAAAGCCCGAACAGGAAAGCAGGGAATTTCCTCCTGAAGCTGGGAAGGAAAGACCTCCGTCGAATGGTCGGGTTAATTACAGGACACAATCCATGGGGGCGACATATGGCCAACATGGGCATCATCGAGGACCCGACTTGCATGTCTTGCCTGGAGGAGGTAGATAGTACAGAGCACTTTCTCTGTGCATGTCCTGCCTTCTCTAGAACGAGGTTGCGCACGCTGGGTTCAGATGTAATGAGAATGGACGAAGTTCATTCTCTCACCCTGTGTGACCTCCTGAGATTCATTAATGAGTCCGGGAAATTTGCACAGGAGACCTCATAGCCCTTTCTCCCTTTCCACCCACTTTCTCGTTTTCTCTTTCCCATTCCAATCTCCTCTATCAACCTTTTCCTGAGCCTTAAGTACAATGGGCTATAAAGCCTGAGTGCTTGAGGTAATGACCTCCCTTAGGTTATTTCCTCGGCTCCCCCTCACATCCATCCATCCATCCATCCATCCATGATAATAGGCCCCACCAAGTTTTTAATATTCCTCAAAACAATTATTCAGATCTTAAGACCCACGCAAAATATTTCATCGAATTATATGTTCCCAAATAAAAGGATGACTTCAGACTTTGGAAGTATGCAACAATTTTTTAATAATGTTCTAGTTCCAACTTTCATAGCATGGAAACATTATTACCAAAATTATTTCGGTTTTCAAAACTAAATTCGTGAAGCTGTCAAGACGCGGAAGAGAAAGAAAGCGTGCAACATCTCCTCAGTTATTCTTCCGCACTTAGAAGCAGAAGGTTACACTACACTGCGATAATCTGTTCTAGTTATTAAATTTTGCGTAGATATTCTGTATGAGATACACAACCATACACACATAACCATACACACAGCCTCTTGGATAAAATCTACCACTTAAACCTAACCTAAACTAAAGGAAAATTTGAGCCTAAAGTTTAATACTACTTTATGGCTCTTCACATAAGTTTATATGTATGCGAAATATTTTTTTTTTTCATTTACAAACCTCTGACAGCAAAGCTTTGATCTCAAAGAGGGGCCAAAACCAGAAACCTTTGCGCATGCGCAGTTTTTAATTTTGCGTTTCAGCAAAAATCCTAGCACACACACAACAACAACAACAACAACTACAAAATGCCAAAATTCAATTCAAACCAGCAACAAAAATAATGCCATATCCTGCTTAGCTGACACGTCGCAACGATCGCACAGCTGTCACAGCCAAACGGCCTTCGGTAGCTGCTGTGTATATGCGAGTACATAGAAAAGCAACAACGCTTGAAAGGCATTTCAAAGCATACAAAAACAATATGAAGACATGAAATACAGCTTTTGGCGAATTCAAAGCAATCTCATGCAGAAAGCAGTGCGACACCGCCGAATGGCCACAGCGCAGCGACTCGACAGCAACGCGTGACAAGCTCAACGAGCAGTGAGTGAACCGTTGTGGCGCATCAGTCCATGCAACACTGGCGCGCATGCAGGTTTCATTGTGCTGCCGTAGCTGCTGGTTGATGAGTAAAAAACAATTTACAAATGAAATAAAAAATATTCATAGAAAAGATGCTCTCGCAACGTGCCACATTAGTTGGCTATCATGTGACATAAAAATCACATAATCACATCAATTAGAGTTGACGCTGTTGCCAGCTGCTGTCTGTCTGTCTGTCTGTGTTTGTTTGTCTGTTGTTTGTGGTTCGCGCAGGAAGCGTAGGAAACTGAATGCATCTTTAATTTGGAAAATTTGCCACTGACACGCCATCAGCCATAATTACCCGGCGCTGCTTTGTTGCTGTATTTTCAAATCTTTCGTGCACTTTATTTACATATTTTCCATGTTTTTTCTACTTTTTTGTTTTGTTTTGTTTCATTTTTGTTGTGTACTTAAGTGCGGCATTAGTAGCGCTTTTTTTTGCGCGCGTCTAGCTTTGTTGCAGCTGTAATTTAGTAGCAACAGCAGGCAAATAACTTTAAATAAGCACACATGCTTGCACATACCAACACATACACAAAATACAAAATAAAAAACCAACACTCACACACACTTGCACCTAAGTAGACGCCTAGACGTCGAGTTTGAAGGCTTCCGTACGCCCTAAATTCACTTCACTTGAGTTCAGCTGATAAAAATTGCGTTGGTTTCATTTCCAGTTTGTTGGCGAAATTGTGTCGCCTGTTGTATCGTTTCGATGAATGCCATTGTTGTTGTTGTTGCTTTTGTTTTTTTTTGTTGTACATACGCATACCTACTTCTAATTAAGTTGTTGCGCTCGTTGAGTGACATTGTTGCCATTAAGTTCATATCTGAAAATCAAAATTTCCATGGAACCTCAGGTGCCTCAGGTTTCTTTTTATATTTTTTAAATTTATAAGACCAATCAATGAGTTATTTAGGCCTCGAAACTGGGATTTCTGCATGTTTACTTTTTTTTTAATATAAAAAAATATTAGAGAATTTGTTAAATTTTTTTAAGATCAATTAATGAACTATTTAGGCCTCAAAACTAAGATTTCCTCATGTTTAGATTTTTTTAAATATAAAAAAATTATGACAGAATTTTTAAAACTTTTTTAAGATCAGTTAATGAGTTATTTAGGCCTCGAAACTCAGGTTTCATCATGTTTAGATTTTTTAAAAATATTTAAAAAAATTATTAATTATTATTAAAATTATTTTTTTTAATGAATTATTTAGACCTCAAAACTAAGATTTCCACATGATTATATTTTTTTGTTTAAATATAAAAAAATTATGACAGAGTTTTTAAAACTTTTTTAAGATCAGTTAATGAGTTATTAAGGCCTCGAAACTCAGGTTTCTATATGTTTAAATTTTTAAAAAATATTAACAAAAATTATTATAGAATTTTTAAAATTTTTTTAGATCAATTAATGAATTATTTAGGCCTCGAAACTTAGGTTTCCACATGTTTAAATTTTTTAAAAAATAAAAAAATTATGACAGAATTTTTAAATTTTTTCTAAGATCAATTCATGAATTATTTAGACCTAAAAATTTAGGTTTCAACATGTATATGTAGATTTTTTAAAAAGTCATCTACTGAATGAATAGCTTACAAAAAACTATAAAATCCAGGTTCTCGAAAACCTTAGAATCATTTAAAAACCCCATTCAATCTCTTTCTCTCGCCAGGCTTGACTTGGGCTTTGCTTCGATATATCCAGTTTTATATATACAAGAAAAAGTAGGTAGGTAGGCTCGCCTCGGCAGAGCCAACTTAGCCCATAAATTCCCATTGTGATAAATTAGTTAGTCTTAATGCTTTTTTGATTTAACATCAACTCGCCAATTTGACAACGAAAGCAACAAAGAAAGCAATAAAAATGAAATTAAGTAAATGTTGCTCACCATATTTGCAATCCGAATCACTCAACTGTATACACAGCGCTCCACTAATATTTCTTGCTTATTGCTGTTGTTGTTGCGGTTGTTTTTTCTATTGTTAATATATATTTGTTGTTGTTTGCTGTGGCCCTTGCGCTGTGCATATATATGTGTGTGTGTTGTTGTCCAACTGGAAATTGTAGTGTGGCTCGTTTACACGTTGGCCAGCCCAGCTGGTAATCTGATGCGGATGTCGATGTTGTAAAATCACAACAAATATTTCAAGCAAAATATCCAATTGCAATTTTACTATATACCGGCAAGAGAAAGAGACACACAAAGTACAACGTCACCAATTGTGCGATTTTTGATGTGAATGCAATGAAAAAAATATAAAGAAAAACTCTGTGTCACTTTGAAGGTATGAAATTATTTACGCTCTTCGGAATTTGCAAAAAAAAAATAATTATTTATTTATTTCTTTTCTTTGGATTATTACACTTTTGTAGATTTTCGTTTGTTGTTAATATTTTTTTGTTTTTTTATGTTTTTGGTGGATAAATTTTGTTTCTTACGAATTAAAGTTGACTTTTAGTGTTTGTTTATTTTGTTTTATTGTTTTGTTGTTTTTGTTTGCTTTCAATTTTCCTTTGATGTGTTTTGTAGCACCTTAGCAAGATTTTCGCTTTAACTGGTTCATAATAAAAAAAATTTCTTTATTTGTAATTGAACAAAATTTATTGATTAAAAAAACTATGACCAGTAAAAATTGTTATTGAATTAATTATAATAATTAATAGTAATCACAATGAATTAGTAATAATAATTCATAATCATTAATTAAGTATAATAACCAATGTTAATTATTAACTGGTTTTGAATTAAAAAGATTTGATAATTTATAATTGAACAAAATTTATAGAAAAAAACGAAATTGATAATTTATTAATTATAACAATTAAATAATAATAATAATTTATTAATTATAATAATAATAACTAATTAATAATAATAAATTATAATAATGAATTAACTATAATAATAACTGAACAAAATTAATAGATTTTAAAACGAATTTTTTTCATTTTTAAAATAATTTATTTTTAGTCCAATTATTGGTAATTATTGGTTTTAATTATGTACCTATTTTATATTTTTATATTTTTTGTATTTTTATATAAATATTTACATTTTTTATTAATTACATTGTTGTTGCTTTTTTATTCTAAATAAAAATATTTATTTAATATTTGCAGTGATTGCTTGAAGTTGTAATCGTATGTTGAGTCTTTCAAGCAGCGTCATTTGAAATCAACAGATGAATAGAAATTTTGTAAAAAAAAAATCTATAGTCTTTGGTATCGAGGCCGGCTATTTGCCGACTAAAACCATGCCGTTCAAAGGATTAACCAAAGTGAACTCAAAACATATATCTTTTAAAACAGTAATGGAACACAATATCTATTAAGTATTGGCCTCAGTTTTACTTACAATCTGTCAAGTTTTGTAAAGAAATTTTAGCATAGAAGGATTTGTATTTTTTGGACAATAAAAACTCTCATCTTTTCTTTGGCCCAGCCAACTGTCAGCCAAAAAAAGTATTTTTGCAGCACCAGTTGTGACAGTTTTTAATTTTTTTTTTCTTTAAAACCCCAGGAAGTACAAAAATTCTAATATGAACTTTGCTGTCATCTCTCTAAAATCTTTTTACCCAAATGTCGCTTGTTGTAGTTGCAGAGGTTTATTTTTCTGGGAAATCAAGGAATTGCACGAGATGCAGTATTTTCCCCCCGAGGAAATACATATTTTTGAATTATTTTTTTAAGTGTCACTGTTATGTTTTTCTTCACTTCTATTGTTTCGACTCTTCATTAAGTGTAATTAAAATTAAAAATGCATCCACACAAATGCAAACGCACTAAGAAAAAGTGCATCCAGCAACTGAATCCATACTTGTTACTTGTTTTCATTATAATTTTTTTTCTATAGCTGCACGCACACCAACAGCCATAGCAGATATTAGACTTTATTTGCAGGTGTTGTTGTTGTTGCTGTAAGTATGTATTACAAAAATTCGTTAGACAGTGAAAAGCGATTTTCTGCAAAAATTCCAAACAGGTCCATTGCCCATTGGTCACCGATCACTCGTTTGCTGTTCACTGTCCAGTATCCACTGTCCACTGCGGTGTTGTTGTTGTTGTTGTATTTAGTTGTCACTGCTCGCACTGTTTTATAACAATTATTTGCTTGCGCGACATGGCATCGCAACAGTTTGTTCGCTGTCACTGCCTGTGGCCAATGTGCTTTGAAGCAGTTGACGTTGTTGTTGTTTTTTGTTTTTTAGTCGAAATTATTTGGTATCTTTTCGTAACTAAAAAATTGGTGGCAAGTTTTGCATTTCATTATTTATTCATATGGTTTGAGTTTTGCGTTTTATGTGTCATTTGTTTATGTTGTAAACAAACCAATGACACTAATGAAATGTGAAAATGTTATAAAAATGTTAAATTTTTTACATTAAAGTTGCTTTAATGGGGCGCCTGTCAAAAACGGTAACAGTTGTGCAAATTCGTTAACATTTAAAACAAAACACAGTTTGATTGCATTTTATGGTATTTTGTTGAATTTTTTTGTTTGCATTTAATTTAAATAAATTTAATTAAATTTAATTTATTTTTTCTATTTTATTTTCTTCTAATTTTATTTTATTTGATTTTTATTTCTTTGTAGTTGATTTAATTTTTTATTTTTCACTGTCCAACTTGTGCCATCAGCTGTTGTCGTAACGCACAGCTGCAAGTCGATTTTTTTATTTTACCCGCAGTCTTAATTTTTCTGACGTATGCTGCGACTACAGTTCGAAATACTCAAATGCCGTACGAACGCGTTAGCGCTCTGAAACTCGTTTGAAAACTGAAAATTAAAGTCGCACTTCATGCGCCACTTGGCTGCAGTTGGCTGACTTCGGTTGGCTGTCATGTGCCTGGCAGCTTTTGCGACTTGAAAGCTGCCAACACTGTAGACACATTGGAAGTGTTTGTTTGGTGCTTTGAGACGCTTCATGCGCGATCAGCGAAAAGTGCTCTTTTGTAGTTGTGCTCACTGGAAGGTTTGAGCTGAGCATTAACGGCCGACAGACTTTTGTAATTGGGAGTTTTGTTGTGAGAGAAATTATTGTAAGTTTGTTGAGATTTGTGTTGATTTTCAATTCTTTAAAGTATATTTATAGGTTTGTGTTGATTCTAGTGGCAATAATTAAATGCAGAATTCATTGTCTGTTTGCTTACTTTAACTTCTTTATTCAAGGCATAAATAGTAGGAATCAACTTCAGCTTCGATTAGTTGTTTGTGGAGGGTTCTTCAAATATTCTTAAGTATCAGCAATATTGACAAAATGCTCAAAAATGTGGTTAGGACACTTCAAACCTCTCTAACAATCATCCAAACGCAGCTCAGTCGTCATCAAACCTGAGTGGCGATCTGCTTTTGCGTGTCAGTTTATAATTTTACTAGTCATTGTAGGAACTGACTAGTAATCCTAATATGTAATTATTGACGTATCCACAGTTCAAACCAGTTAGTTTTAAATGTTTCTACTAATCGTCAGAGTTCACTAAAGAACTTTAAGCCTGAATCTGCTGAGCAAAGTGGTTACCCTACAATATTTTTATTTATAGTCAGAATTGACCAGACATCATCATATCTCATTATTTAAGTATTTATTGCTCTATTATTTTCCTTTATTGTACATTAAATATGTCCACTGTTCTACGACGTGATGTTTCCTGTTAATGTGTTTTAAATCTTCCCAATCTCCGGAGAAATCCTGTGGTTCCAAGAAGGAAAGATGCTCGCTTCTCAACACATTAAATACAAAATATTTTATTCATATACGAAATTGGCAAATCATCTTTGCACATTAAAAAGTATCCGCAAAGCCAGACTACCCTAAAATATTTGAACTAATCGTCAGATCTGATTCATGGTCTTTAAACTTGAATTATAAAATTTTAATTTGCTGATTCATATTCAAATCTGACTAACGATCTTCTATCCAAATATGTAAAGTTTGCTTGTTCATCTTCAAATTGGATCAGCAATCTTCTTCTATTATGCATTTAAAAATTTGGCTGCAGTTTTTGAAGCTATCGAGAGATATGACTAGAAGTTTTTAGACCTCAATAGTTTTCAAAGCCTAGTTATGGTCTGTAAAGTCTTTTGGGCCGGATTAGGTATCATTAGATCCTACTTGGACCTTAGTGATTCCCATTGAACACTATTTCTTACTAACAAGCTTCAGCGCTAAATTGGCATCTCCCAGTTGGATTAATTAAACTTGAATTCACTTTCTTCTGAGTAGGAAAATCCTACTGCAGTTAAAGAATGGACTGTTTTCTCAGACCTATAAACGGATATGACTTGAACTCACTTAGTCGACTTTCTCAGCCGTCTTTCTGTCTGTGAAGGCTTTTTCTAGTAGTCCTAGTAGCTCTTCGAACCCTAATGCTTACAATCTTCAAACTTAGTTAACCCTTGATTACTTAATTCTTGATTAGTTAATTAGTTCCAGTCCCATCCAATCCAGTCTTTTGTTTTTAAAACCAAGAAGAAAAGTTCTGCTACTTAGCAGTTAAAAATTTGACTGTTTTTGCAGGCCTACAAACAGATATGACTTGAACTTACTTAGAGCTCACTTCTCTTTAAAGCCGATTTACCGCCTAAGAAGAGCTTTTGCCGGTAGTCCTTTCGAACCTAAAACCTACTAAGTAATCTCTATTCCTCTCTACTTTTTATCAAAACATATCCGGAGTTGTCGGTCATTAAAGTGAGTGACGTTCCTCCTTTCAGCATCGCAATAGTCCACATTCAATCATCTACTGTCAGATACAACATCTTCGGAGAGAATTACGCGATCTGGTCTTTTGGCTACCAAAGTTTAGAGATGCTGAATAGAACATTTTTGATACCGAAATAATATTTTTTTTAATAATATTCAATAATAATATTTTTAATTTCATTCAGCTCATTTCACTTCTTATACATATTACGTTGCCTAGGAATATTAAATACTTTTTCAAAATATTCTTTCTGTGCTCACATTTTAATTTTTAATTACTTAAACAAGCATTTCAGCTATAAAATAAAAAAAATGTTATTGACATACAAGATTTTTAATTAAATTTACAATAAAAACCAGAAAAACATCACAATTAATCAAGTTTTTTTATGAGGAATGTCTTTTTCTTATTATTAATAAATATTGCAAAAAATCATTCAAGTACCAAGGCTTCCAAAGCTATGCCAACGAAGACAACAAGAACCACAACAACAAACACAACAACAACATTAGTAAGACGCATTACCGGTTTTATGTCTTCTGCTTTCAATAGCATATAATACAAACACTGTTGTTGTTGTTGCCCTACAAGAATTTTTCGCACATACGGCCTTGTCAATTATTTCATGCATTCATTGTTGTTGTTGTTGTTGTTGTAAGTTGTGGACTGCATTGTCACAAACAGGCTGCGCTCTCTCTGATATCAGCTCAGCTGTTTGGTTTCTACCTATTGAGCGTATCTTCTATCTCACCTTGTCGTGGTTGACTGCTGGAATGTAGTTAGTGCCGTTATGTCGGCATTGGAAAAGTAAATGGCCGCTGGAAGTGACTGGAAGCGCTCGCATGTACAAAATGGAATGAGCGTTGTAAGAGTCTCTCAAAAGAGAGCGTTGAGCATCAGAGAAGTTCTTAATTCTTCGAAGAAAACATTTTAAGTTTTCTACAGTGAGTTCAATAAAAATGGGTTAAATAAATTTTAAAATTATTGTTACTTACTTGAATGTTTCCCCACTTTTCTGTCATAAACAGATCATAGGAAGTTTGTGTTTCTAGTTTTAGTTATTTTATTTAGTTTTAATTGGTTTTTTGTTTTGTTTTCTAATTAATTTTTTATGTATTTATTGCTAATATTAGTTTAAAGTATTTAAATAAAATTTTACTGTCAATTTTAAATAGTAAATTTTTCTTGTAAGTATTTTTTTTTTTAATTATATGGTATTTGAAAATTTTCGCATAAATTTGCTAAAAGTTTCTTCATAGAAATAAAGTTGACTACGGTAAAAAAAATGTACACAACTTTTTCTGTTTCTTGTTCCTTTCCGTTTTGAATGCTCGCTGGTTGCTAATAAATTTCATAAAAGAAAGTTGAATTTTTTTTTAATTTGAATCATTTCGAACGCGCTGAATATCCGTTGGCTGAAATATTCTTTTGATTTTTTTTGATAATTAATTAATTATTAAGTACGAACTAATTGTGTTTATTAAATAATTTTTGGAATAATTAGTAATTAATTAAATAATTACAATTAAATGATTAATTATTTGTGTAATTAGCACTCAATTAAATCATTCATTAGATAATTAATTATTTATGACAATTAAATAATTAATTATTGATTATAATTAATTCATAATTCGTTGAGTAGTTAATTACACAGCATAACAAAAAACACTTTTTTTCTGTTGCATGGAGTTTTTCTACTGTTTCTTACTAATTTGCGTGCGCTTATTCCGAATCTATCCTAAGATTTTTTCTAGCAGCTCTAGTTAGTGATACATATATAGGTACCGTGTCATTTTTTCAGTTTTTCCTCTACTTTTTCCATATTTTTGATCGTAATTTCTGAACCAAAAAACCGATTGACATAATTGTCACCTTATCGCATTAACAACACCGCACGGCTTCTTTTCCGATGCAACTTATTGTTATAAGTTTTAAAATGCCGCGGTAATTGGACCTCAAAGTCGGAAAATATGGAATTTTAAGGCGTTTTCTTTGATGGTCAAAAACATACACAATTTTCGTAAATCAATTAACGAGTTAGGTGTATAATAAAAGCCGACACATCAAACATTACAACACAGCCAAATTATTTGGCGGAATGCACATTCGCATCGAAATAATACCAAAAATGTACCATAGTCATTTTCATAATTTTCCTTAAAAAATTAGGTGCCTCAAAATATGCTCTTTTATATGTTAGATTTATAGTCTGAAACACAAGCAAAAAACAAAAAGATTTTGAATTGCTCTAAACAAAAAAAATTAAAAACTTTGAAAAATTATGAAAATGACTATGGTACATTTTTGCTATTATTTCGATGCGAATGTGCATTCCGCCAAATAATTTGGCGGTGTTGTATTGCTTGATGTTTCTTCTTAAGATATTCATATACTTCGTAACTGGATTTATGAAACATCTGTACAATTTTCGCCATCAGAAAAAACGCCTTGAAATTCAATATTTTCCTACTTTGAAACCTTATTACAACGCCAATTTAGAACACATAAAATTGATTGATTGATTGATTGATTAATATCAGAAAAGATGACGTGAGATGTTGTTACTGCAACTATATAAAAATCATGTCGATAGGATTATTGGTTCAGAAATTGCAGTCGAAAACGAGAAAAAAGCCGAGGAAAATTCGAAAAAGTGACACGCCCATTTTTTGCGAAAACTAGAGCTGTTACATAAAAACGGAGTATGGTTTTGAAAACAGCGTGGAAAAACGATTCAGATTCATGTAAAAAACTACATGCAACAGACATGCTGTTGTGCAGTGTTATTAATAAATAATTAGTAATTTATTGAATACTCATCATTGAATTTGTAATAAAATTAATTGCAGTTTACATATTAATAAATAAATGAATTAACTAATAAGTTAAAATTGAATTGTTTTTTTTATATTTTATAATAATATATCAGGTGTACAACTTTGCTTCCGCCGTTTTTTTCCAAAATTAAAAGCTTTATTGCGAAAAAGTGCTTACAGATGTATTATTCAAAGTATTGTCCGTCGCTAGCGACAACTTTCTCCCATCTTTCCGTCAATTTTCGGATCCCGGCTCGAAAAAAGGAGTCCTCTTTTGACGCTATCCATGAAGCAATCCATTTTTCCAATTCTTCGAAGGATTGAAAATGTTGATCTGCCAGGCCGTGTGCCATCGAACGGAATAGGTGGAAGTCAGAAGGGGCGACATCTGGGGAATACGGCGGGTGGGGCAAGACTTCCCATTTCAGCGTTTCCAGGTACTTTTTGACCACTTTTGCGACGTGAGGCCGAGCATTGTCGTGTTGGAGGATGACTTTGTCATGTCGCTCTTGATATTGTGGCCGCTTTTCTTTTAGCGCGCGACTAAGGCGCATCAGTTGCGTTCGGTAGCGATCTCCTGTGATGGTTTCACCCGGTTTTAAGAGCTCGTAGTAAATCACACCGAGCTGATCCCGCAAATGGCGAGAATTGGGCACATAAACGGACATTTTCGAGCGTGAATAATACGAAAACAAGAACAACTGTCACTGAAACGGTGATGACAATTCGTTAGGCACTGTCCACACTCACTTTAAAGGCATTACCATCTATGTATTTCAACCAGCCTCAGCCGGTACAGCCACCTATCGGAAAACGGCGGAAGCAAAGTTGTACACCTAATAAATAATTAAAATGGATTTAACTAATATTAATTAAAAATTCAATTATAGTTAATTAATTGTTTGGAATTAATAACAATTAGCTAACTAAGCAAAATATTTCATACCTCTTTCCATAAGAAAATATCTAATTAATTAAAAAAATATTAAAAATTTGCAGTAACTATATTTTTAATAATTTTTTACTTATTTACTTGCTCAACTCTTTATAAATTCTTTAATGACCTTCCAACCTAGTGGCTTAAAACTTCATAAAATAACTAATAATTTTTAAAATTAATTTTTTATTTGAGTTAACTAAACCACTCGTTTTACCTTCTCGACAATGTCATAATTAATTAATTAGTCGTTAATTTAATAACTCATTAATTCAGTTTCAGCAAGTTGCCTCAAAATTACACCGCTACTACCAACTTTTCATCAGCATTCTGCCCACCAGTAAAGTAATGTTCATATCTGTATCGTTCGATATAATTCTAAAAATTACTTAAATGCTTAAATACTATTTTTACAAATAATCGTCTTTTGTTAGTTTTAATTAATTACTCTAAATAGTCAATTATTGTTAATCATGTTATTTAGATTCTTGCATAATGCATGCAGTTTGACTGCCACTGTTGTCAATAATTAAAGTTGCATGGACTGTGGTTGTCGGTGCTCGACTACTACACAATACAAGTAAAAGTATCCATTGATCGAATGTAAATTCCATATTTTCAATACTTTCTGCTGCTTTGCTGTGAGTGTGTATTTATTTTCTTGTTTTTGTATTTTCCTTTGCAAAGTCTAATGTAAATTTTTAAAGTTTATGGTGAATGTTTCGGTTAAAGCTTAAAATTTAGTACGTAATTTAATTTGTAATTATTTTGTTGTTGATTTTTGTGTTTAATCGGTTGCTGTTTGTTTTTTAAATTTATTTCATTTTATTTCAAATTCGCCTAACAGTTTCAAATGTTTGTATTTTCTGTTTTGAGAATTTTGAAAACATCAAGAATTATTCAAAATGTGTTGAACTTGAGCTTAATTTAAGACATTAGGACAACTTAATTTAAATAATATGAGTTTGAATTTAATGATTTAATTGATTAATACAACAATATATTGAACAATTTAATTAATAAATACATTAATTGTATTTTTATTATTAAAATAAAAATTTTCTTAACCTAATTAATTGAATTTTTAGTTAATTAAATTCAATTAAATATAAATTAATCAAACTCTTGATCAAACTAATAAAAAATATGAAATAATTTCATTATTTCATATTTTATTTCTTCTAACTAAATAACTAATGGTTCCAATTTAAGTAATGAATTAATTTGACTCAAACAATTAATTTTCATATTAATTTGTGTTATTTGACTAATCAATTAACTAAAAATAAAAATTAAACTAATCTATTTAATTATGAATCAATTCAAATAAAAATAAATTCGAAATTGGTAGTAATAATTAAAAAATTTAAAAAGTTAACATTTGAAAATTACTATTTTTAATTACTGAAATAAAATTTAGGTAATTGTAATACTTTTCGTTACCTAAATGTAATTAATTGTTTAAAGAATTAAACAAATCAATTAAATATACTACTAAATATGAATTATTTAATTGAAATATAACTTAATTGGGATTTGTGAAAATTATTCAATTAAAGTTAATTAATATAATTCAAATTAATTCAATTTTTAGATTTTTAATTAAATAACTTTACCCGTGAAGTAAACATTAGTTAATTTCAATACTTTAAATAGAATTAAATGTTTTGAATAGTTAAAAAAATTAATTAAAAAATAAAATAATTAATTAATTAAAAAATATTTTTAAAAATGTATTTAAATTACCTGTTAATTATAAATTTAATAATGAAAATAAAATTCGTTTATAATTAATTAAAATTGCTTAGTTAATTAAGAATTATGAATTCATTAAATACAATTTAATTTTCCCTATGAAATGGTAAAATCAAGCAATTCTCACCGATTTAATTTGATGAATGCGAAAACGCCAATTCAAACGTTCACATTTATCGCAGCACTCATGAAAACCCCTAATGAGCCGCTGACTATCTACTAAGACACAAAAGTCGGCATGAAAGTATTGTAACTAATGCAGCCATGCTCAAGATTTCTTAAGAATGCGAGCGTGAAATTGAAGTTTGGGCAATTAAAACAAGTAGGAAAGCATCATGAATACCGCTATTGAATAGCAACAAATACTTATGGCATATTTGGAAAAATATACAAACAACTTTTTGTAATTGAATATGATTTTTAGTAAGTTTGGAAATTTTTTAAATTTCACTGTAACTTTTTGTATAGAAAACTAAAAAATATTTTTTGGAAATTCACTGCATTTTTTTCAGTATAGAATTGAAAATCAAATTCATTTTGTGAAAACATTTAAGCTTTGCACTGCAACTTTTTCTGAATAGAATTGAAAATTGAATTCATTTTGTGTCAAAATTTAAGGTTTTTAGAAATTCACTGCAACTTTTTTGTATAGAATTGAAAACTGATTCATTTGATTCAATTTGTGTAAAAATTAAAGCTTTTTAGAAATTCATTGCAACTTTGTCTTTAGAGAATCGATAATTGAATTTAGTTTGTGTAAAAAATTAAACTTTTTGGAAGTTTACTGCAATATTTTCTGTATAGAATTGAAAGTTAAGTTGTGTCATAATTACATTTTTAGAAATTTCGAAATAATTTAAGCTTTTTAGAAATTTACTGCAATTTTTTGTGTATGGAATTGAAAATTGAATTCATTTTGTGCCAAAATTTTAGCTTCGTGTAACTTTTAAACCTGATAACTTGGAAGTTTTTGAAGCTATAATGTAAGAAATGGGTTTGAAAGAAAGTTTGAAGCAATTGAAAAATAACTTTAGCTTAGCTTAAAGCTTGATGCTTGCCTTGATGTTATATGTAACACTCAACTTTATTTATATATAGAAAGCACCAAGAGTAAAATTATAGTATTTTACAACCCGAAAATAGATGAATGGAAGTTCAACTGTTCCCAACAGTTTCCCGAAGCCAACAGATGTCAGAAAAGCTTAGAGCTTTTTACACAAAAAGTTCATACAAACTCATAGCAGAGCGTTTCATTTTTAAGAAGCCCCAAACTCTTTCTTTCCCTCTTTCTCCCTCTTTACTGCTCTATCTCCCCTTTGCAAAGTTTGCGCTTTGTTCAAAATCCTCACTAATCCTTCAAGAATCGCCCTTAAAAGTATTACAAATTTTTCACACCCTCACTTTAAAGTCACCGAATGTTTTCAAAGTTTTTCTGCAAGCAATTAAATTTTCGTTGCATACTGTTGATAGGTTTTTCAATGTGTTTGTTTTGATTTTTGGCAGGATTATTCATTAGTCTTATCTGATGTGCAATAAAACCTGGACAAGCATTTTGCTAATACATACACACAATAAATGGACAGTTTGGCGTGCATTGGACTTTTGTACACTAAAATAAAAATAAAAACAATTAAAAGCAAAAGTCTTCAATATGGCAAATTATCAATATTTATCTGTTAAAGTTAATTGTAAAACCGTATCCTCTTAACTGTGCGATAACATAAAAATATTTTATAACGATTTGACTATATAAAAAATAAATTCTAAATTCTATCTGTTAAAGTTCGCATGCCGCAATTTTTTTTCATAAAATTTCCAATTTTTTCATATAAATTTTTTCATAAAATTTCCAATTTTTTTCATAAACATTTTTAATCTTTGAATTCATTAGTTTTCAATTCATAGTTTTGAATTCATTTTGCAAAAATCTTACCAAACGTTAATGCAATTTCCAATATTTTCTAAAAAAAAAAAAACATTATTCCAACTACAACTACAGCCATCGCTTCTAGCTAAGCGTTCGCTAATGCATCGCGCAGCTTCGTATAATTTTTTGTAGCACCCGTTGCGTCTGCGCTCTTCACTGCTGCCCACAAAATTCCATAACTATATACGTTCGCCTACTGCTTTCTACAATTAAATTTCGTTCTTAATTCAAAGCTTTTTTAAAGTTGCTACGGCCTCGCGTCGTCTGCCTTGTCGACTATTTGCAAAAATTTGCTTCTAACAACATTTACGCTTACAACTACCAACTAAGTGCGATTTTCCTTAAGAATTTGCTTGCTGCTTTCATTGTTTTGTTATCGTCTTTGTTTGGTTTTTTTCATGTATTTTGTAATTTTTTGTTAATATATCGAAAAAAGCTTAACTATCACTCGCAAAATTGCACAAATTTCGTTAGAGTTTTGACAAAAAAGTGTCATAAAAATGTGGACAAAAACGTGTGTTGCATTCGCGTGGCGTGTGTGTGTGTGTGTAGAGGCGCAGCAGTTGGCGCCCAGTGCACCGTAAGCAAAATTAGCTGGCAACCAGTTCGGAGACAGAATTGGCGCGTCGCCGTTTCGTTATCTGCTTCCAAAGGCGACGATTCAGCGAGGGTTTGTCCTGTGTTTGGGTGGAGAGAAAGAGAGAAGAAGAAGTGAAAAAGAATGGCATTGTTTAAACTGTTTAAAAATTGAAAATTTCTGCATTGCAGTTTGCTTAGTCAGGGTTGCCAGATACCTGAACTGAATTTCTCCTGAATATAAAAAAAATTAAATTTCCTTAAAAAAATTTAAAAAATCTCTTACAATTTCTTTTCATTTTAAAATTTTTCTTTTTATTTTTTTGTCATTATAAATTAAGGAATAAAACTCATAAAGGAAATTAAAATGTATTTAGCTTTTTTTATTTCAGTGTGTAGGAATAAATTTTTTTAGTTTAAAATTCACTCCAAAAAAGATTCATTATGCTCAACACTGACGAGTAGGCAGGGTTGCCAGATATCTACCTGAAATGGCTTTATCCTAAATCTTTAAAAAAGCTGAAATTTCCTCCCAAATAATTAAAAACTAAACCTTTTTTAAAAAAATGTTTGCCCTTAAAACAAAATGTTTTTAAAATAAAAAAATAAAAATATATTTAATATTTGATTGCCGTCCTTTTATTCATTCCGCTTCAGCTTGAATTTAACACAAACAAAACATAAAATTTAAGATCGACATGAAGCTCGATTTTATAAACTTTCTTCATTCATTGCATAAATTAAACACTTTGAGGCATAAAATTTAATAATATTTTTTTTTTTTAATAAATAATAATAATAATAATAATTAATAATTTAATATAATAAAATTTAATTGAATTAAATTAGACACTTTAGCTTTCAATATTCAAGGCTTCAGTACCACTAATGATGTCAAATGTATCAGCATCAAAATCTCCTAAACTTTCTCCTAAACAATTCTTTCTCCTAAAAATTCTCCTAAAGGGCCAAGAATCTTCTAAATCTAGAAGGAAATCTCCTGATCTGGCAACACTGCGCTTAGTTTGCACTTACGTTATCCTTTCGCGGCGACATTTGCCCAGTCTGTCGATGTACCGGCGTTCCGCTCGCATTCGACTCGCTCAGCGAGCTCTGTGAGCAGTTCGGCGATAGGGGAATTTCCGAGTTGCGTCTTTTGATAAAATTTATTCTGCAATTTGGAATTTTGGGGGAAAAGTGTAAACGATTAATGATTTTCCAATGACTCACAGTCGATTTCCCTTGCCCGCTTCCATGAACGCACTTTCGTCGCGTCCAATTTTACGCACTCGCATGCTGCCACCACCGGCCACCGTTGCTTTGTGGCTGCCGCTCTCAGTCTCCCCGCCCATCGAAGTAATACTCCGAGTCCTCGTCAGTTGAGGACTGATCGAGGAATCCCTGCTCCTCGTCGCAGTTGTCGTCGTCGTCGTCGTCGGCTTCGTCTTCGTCGTCTTGACTTGTGAGCCACTCCTCAATTGAGACATGCAGTATGTCTTCTCGCGTCTCGCCAAGATTTCCAGATCGCTTAATTTGCTCTCGTCGCTGCTGTAGTTGCAGCTTTTGCTGTTGTCGTCGCCTCTTGCGCTGTCGGCGGCGCTCCGAGCCGCAGATGCAGAACTGCTCCATGTATTTCGATTTGGCTGCAGGTGTTGTGGAGCGCCGCCGACACGTGCCGAACCAGCCAGGCCGACTAGCGAGGCCGGGGTTGTGGCGCTGCCGCTCGGACGCGGACGCCGATTCACGGTCGGCGTATCCATCTTCGAGTTTCGCTGTTGACAAAACGATATGACAGCCTCTTTTGGCTGAACGCGATTCGTTGCCGAACGATTCAATAAATCGCGACCCGTCAGTCGCTGAAATGTGGAGAGGTCGTGCCTGTGTGTAAGAAAGAAATTCACTCAACTAAGTATTTAGTTGAAAAGAAAAAATTGTGGCCTTACCCCAGAATTGTTGTTAGATCGGGTCCAGGATCGTAGCATATCAAGTCTTCGTCGCCCAGAATGTCGTGATTGAGCGCCAGCCGCATCTCGAGTCGCGGACTTAAACCGGAGCCAGCGGGCGGCTGGACAGCGGCCGATGTTGAATCGATGTCGTCGCGCTGTTCCGCTGCTGTTGGCTTCGTCTTTGCATGCTGCTGTTGTTGTTGTTGCTGCTGCGGCTGTTTCGCCGCCTTCGTCGTCGAAACTGTTGGTAATGCGGTTGAGGCTGGCCTTTTGTCCGCCACCAGTGAGCCCAGCAGCGATGTCTCGATTATTGTTGACGACGGTCGTTTTGTGGCGGGCGCGGTACCGGCCGCAGCAGAGTGCCGCGTAGCTGTGCTCGTCGCTGTCGCTGCTGAGGTTGCTGCCTTTGCGGTAGACGTAGCGGCCGCGTGTGTGCCTATGTCGCCGGCGCCGACATCCGCTGAAGAGCCAACGTCAGCAGAAGCGCCAGATTTGCGTGGAGGCAGTGGCTGCAAGTGACAACAAAACACTTTAATCTCAAACAAGCGGAACGAGACTAACTTTGAAGAAGTGAGCGTGGCAGCTAATTTCATGAGAATAATGCCAATGAGTGGTGAAGAGAATTTCGATCAACACAACCAAGAATTTTTGTGTTATATTTGGATGCAGCAATTTAGAGTGTCCATCTTTCAGTTCAGTTCGATCGCCATTCATTTTGCAGTGCCTAACGTCCAACAGTTCACCCAGACTCGATCTAACTTGAACTGCTAACCCATCTACCCGTCAGCACTAACCTAAAGTGCACATCGTTTCGCCCATTCGTTCTGTTCACTTACCGCCTTTGGCTGCTCCGCGCCACTGTTGCGCTTCAAGTCGGTCTGCGTCAGCAGCAGTCGACGCGGCGGCGGCGGTGGCGGTATGAATTTCGCTGGTCGCACAATCGTTGTGGATGCGCCGATAGCGCCAGCGATAGCGTTGCTGCTTTTGATACTGTCGCTCACGCTGCTGGTTGTTGTAGTAGTCGACGGCGGTGGCGCCGCACTCGGACGCAGCGCTCGCATCGCGCTCATTGTCGTAGTAGTAGTACTCGTCATCGTTGCTCTCGGCGGCAGCGTCCGAGTCGACGCAAGCGTCGTTGTGGTTGTGGCAGTCGCTGCGTGCAAGCTGCTGCTGCAGCTGCTGATGGTTGGCGAAGCCACCGCCGAATGCCGTTCGAGTAGGTACTCGCAGGATGAGGCCCTCAGTACAACGGCCGGCAGTGGCGCCATCGTCGATGACGTTGCTGCCGTTGTTGCTGATGTTGCTGTTGACTGTGCAGCTGGCAGCGATGTGAGTGTGTGTGTGATGCCAGGATTGCGTAGCGGTCGCGGCCCTATTGAAGTCGTCTGCAGATCGGGCTGCAGGCGTTCCTCCGTCGAGGTCGGCTCCTCCTCGTCGTCCTCCTCCTCCTCGTCGTACTCCTCCTCCTCCTCCTCGTTCGCCGGATCCTCGTCGCTTGAGCTTCCAGCTGAATCCTCTAAATAGTGGCCATTTGTCGTTGTTTCCCCCTACCAATTGTTGGGAATAGAATTCAACTAATCAATTCTGGTTTAAAGCGAGCTACGAGTACTTGGAATTTGGTGGTGGTGGTGGTGGTGGTTGTGGTGGTGGTGGAGGTTTTGGTTAGTGGTGTCATTGGTGGTGGTAGTGATTGATGGTGGAGGTTAGTTGGCACACTGACTGTAAATTTTCGCCATAATTTTGAGGTTAGAAGTAGGCTTTTTTTTGGGGGGTGTTGGAGGTTGTTTGGATCTTTTGGAGGTAATACATTTTGTTGTTATTATTTTTCAGTTAGTATTTGAAGCCGTTTCGTTGTTGCACGTGTGACCGTATTTTCGAATTTCGCTACTGTTTGTTAGTACTGATTTTGGATGGTAGGTTGTGGTGGTGATGGCGTTTTTGTTGTTGTTGTTGTTGGTTGGTTGGTGGGCTGATTGGTAATGGCCATGAGCAAATGTCATTTCTTGATTTCAATGAATTTACAATATTGCACATTTTGCTAGAGCTTCACTAGCCTCACTACGACCTTCTAAAAGAATAAACATACACATACATACATACACAAACATATACAACGGGGATGTGTGTGTGTGTGTGTGTGTGCGAGAGTGAACGAGCGAGCGGTGACACCAATGGATTTAACGAAAGCACAATCGAATGTGAACATGAAAGCAAGAAGAACCCGAACACAGAATGAAAGCACAAAATGGAAGAAAGAAAGAAAAAAAGAAAGAAAGAACAAAGTCACAAAATGAATGGCGATGGCGACAGTGATGGCGTTCGATGAACAATTAATTATATATTCAATGATGATTGCGTTGTTCGGAATAAATGTGCAAGATGCGTTTGTGAGATTGAAAAGAAAGCAACGTTTATTTTCATGTTATCAAAGCAATTTGTTTCATCACAAGAACGTGAAAAAAGCAGCAATCAGTTCATTGAATCGATGCAAGTGAACACAAAAATCATTATTCTCGAATTAGTTGGCATGCAATCGCACAAAGTCGACCCACCTTTTTGACATCTTCACTCTCCTGCTGTGTCTTCTCTTCGTCGCTTTCGGTCTCCTCCTCGAAAAGCGGCTCTAAGCGACGTCTACATGTGATTGTTTGTATGGATAATTGATTGATTGGTTGGTTGGTTGGTTGATGAAGTAATGATGTTGAGTGTAGTTTGGAATTTGTTGATTTTTTTGTTTTGTTTTGATGAATTTATTTGATGAGAATTGATGTTGAAAATTTTCGAAAATATAAATACAATGAGAATTAAATTCACTAATGATTGCTTGCAATTACAATTAGATGAAGATTCATTTTATAAGCCTAAAAGTGTGCTAGTGATAATTGGTTTTAAGACTAACTAAACTAACTGAATAAAAATGAGCCTACTTGGGTCGTTGAGTTTGTAGTTTGTATTGTGTATATTTTTAATAAATGAGTTGAGTCAGTGGCGCACACAGCATTTAGTTTTGGGGGAGAAGAAGGGGTTTTGAGTACAACGTTTAAGCCCAATATCAATTGAAATCATATTTTGTACCAGCAACAATTTTGTATTTAGGGGGTTGAACCCCAAACCTGCTCCCTGTGTGCGCCACTGAGTTGACTACATAACTAACTGTTACTTTTAAGTTTTCATTGTCCATTTGTATGTAAAAACTTTGACTGTCTATGTCTACCTGCCAGACGATTTCTACATATTTTTACAGATATTCACTAAAATTGATCTACAGTATTTATTTATTTTATTTTATTTCATTTCGTTTGATTTATTTGATTTGATTTTATTTGATTTGATTTTATTTTATTTTATTTTATTTTATTTTATTTTATTTTATTTTATTTTATTTTATTTTATTTTATTTTATTATATGATCTACAGTAATGTTCATATGAAGTTTCAAAACGTTGACGCTATATATATTTAAAATACATTTTCGTATATTAAACTATATAAGAAAACATTGCATGAAATCAAACCTGTGAAACTAAAACAATTAAACAGAGACATAAATATCATAAAAATGTTTGCAATTGAATGTTAATAAATCTAATCGCTTTACTTTAAATTTTTCAAAGACACTAAAAATTTAGCTACATCGCTTTCTATGTTTTATTTTAGGCCTAGTTTCAAAGTTCTAAATATCTACTACACACATATATACAACTACATATTTACCGTGGCAGCAGGCCGCGTATGGTGCTGGCCGTCATGGGCGGCGCCATCAGCAGCTCGTCCATCATCAGCTCAGTGTCGTCGTCATCGTTCAAGGAATTGCTTGACTTAGTAGGCGACTGAAAGCCAAAAATTTCACATCAATTCAAATCAAAAACCCCAATCAACTCGCTATCACTTACCGAATAGGTGTTCTCCGAGTTGACCAGATGCGCATCGTCATTATCGCCGCCGCTGGTCGGTGTGCCCCACACCTCCTCGCCGCTGGTTGCGCCCGACGTGCATTCGTCCACCTGTTCATCGGTTTCGGAGTTGGCTGCTGGCGCTGTGGTTGCATCCTGCTCCTGATTCCAGCGTCCCAGATACTTGTCAATGAAAGCACGCGACTCCTCGAAGAAGGACATTTTGCCCGAGACAAACGAACCAGCACGACTTGTCCAGGCGCTGTCGCCGACCAGCGCCTGCGAAGTGCCCGCCGCTTCGCTCTCTTGCAAGGCACGCTGCACATTACGATCGACTTTGTCAGCGCGCGCCTTGTCGTCCATATCGTCGTCATCGCCATCGCCATCACCGTCGATATCATCGTCCACATCATCGTCGTCGTCGTCGTCGTCGTCATCGGCCGCATTGTCGTCGTCATCGTCCACATCCACATCGTCCTCCTCGTCGTTGTCCAGCTCGTCCAGCTCGCCATCCTCCATGCGATCATCGGACGGCAGCTTCTCCAGACTGGACATGGTGCCGTAGCGACGTAACGCATTCGACATGGGTCTGTAGGGCGGCTCCTCGTCCAGCGGCGACTCGTCGCACGAGTCCTCTGGTATGTTCTCGATGACTGCCTGACGTGGCACATTGTTGATGTGCAGTTGCGTGGCAGTGCCAGTTGTGATGCTGACACTGGCGCTGCCGCTGACAATTACGCCGCCACTATTGTCCCAAACATTGGTCGTGGTCATGGTGAGCACAGCCTCTGGAGTGGGCGGCACCACGGCAATTGTTGGCACAAAGCTCGCCTCAGTGGCGCTGACAGCTGTGGGCGTAGGCAGTGGCGCCATGGGCGGCGACTTCATGTTGAGCAGCTTTGCAGTGGGCGTCAGTTGCGCCAACCCAATCAGCATCAGCGACAGATCATCGTCGGCAGCGTCCTGCACGCGAGCCGCCAACGCCGACGCCGATGCCAGCGCGGACTTGGCTTGATTGCCGCACACGCAGCGGCAATGCTTGTGCTGATCTTCGATTGGTGACGTGGCGGCAATGTGGCGTGGCATTTTCGGCGACTGCTTGGGCGAGTCGATCAGTTTGCATGTCTGCTGCTCCAGCTCGTCCGGACTCAGTGTGGTGTTCTCGAAATCGGCCGGCGTGCACTCGCAGTTGCAGGCTATGAACTGCGATGTACGCGGCCCGCTGCCCGCCGGCGACTTGGCCGCCTGTGTGGTGTGGCTGCGCGTCGAGCGCGGACTCTTCGTGGGCGTCGTTGATGCTTGTGCGCTCGGCTGCTGCTTGTCTGCCGTGCGCACTATTTGCCTATTTGCCGTCTCCGTTATGGTCACTGTGGTCTTCACCTGTTGATCCGCTATGGCTGTGGTCTCAGCGGTGGCGGTGCGCAGCGTGAAGCGCAGACTTCGCGGCGGTGGTTCGGGCTTTGTTGGCGGCTTGTCGTCAGCATTTGGTTTCGTCTCGTCGCAGTAGCCGTTCGTTAATACCTGCTTTGGTTTTTGTGCTTCCTCCTCCTTGTGCTGCTTTGGCTGCTGCGCCTCCAAGCTGCGCGCTTCGCAGCGCTCGTCTAAAATTCGTAATTTACTGAAGCTGTCGGTGAGTCGTCGTTGGCGCATTTCGTCGACTCCGCTACTGCTGCTCGGGATGCCGCCAATACTGTCATCGGTCGCTTCGGATTGCGAGAGATCGTCGGTGATTAATTGTGCCACATCGCTTTCGGTGTCGCCCGTTTCGCGGCGACTGCTGCTAGCCACTACTTTCGATGAGTGCTCGCTGGGCGGCTCGCCCGTGATGGTGCTCGATGATACGCTGCTGACACTGCCCGCTCGACTGGTGCTGCCGTTGAGGCGACAGCAACGATTCGGCGACGACTGGCTGTGCTGCACCTTCAGCGAGTTGCACAACAGCGCGCCAGCTCCACTGCCACCGGCCGCACTGCCGGCGCCACCCGAGTTGCCGGTGTGCGTCGGTGACGTGGAAGAGGGACGCTGGTGCTGTTGTTGCTGCTGTGCGGCAGCAGCCGATTGTTGGCAATTCTTGTGGCAATGACGGCAGACGGCAAGCTTATCAAGCACAATGGGACTAGAGCGTACAGTGATCTGGCAAAAATGTAAGCGTTATGAATGAGTGACTGATGACTCGGCTGTGGTTGGGTATTTTCATTGAAACAACACTAAAAGTATGCAATACAAATAAATTTATTGCAACACTGAAAACTTGTCCAAATAAGCGGACGTTGAGTAGTTCCAAAGGGAACTTTAAGTACTACTGGAGCGGCTAAAAGGCTTGAAGGCTTATTCCTCTACTTGGAATACAATCTCAAATAAAATTATTTTATTTCAATACCTCAACCACAGACGTCTCTCTATGCTAACTCTATGTACTACCATCAAAGCTTAAGCTACACTTTACACTTTAACCATTTCAACATCTCAACTTACTTGACTATCCGACGTGGTGCTGTGCGACTGACTCAGTTGACTCACATTCTCCGAGTAGGCATCGCTCATGCTCAGCTCTTCCACGCCACTCAAACGTTTGCCACCGAAATTCGGACGCGCTTTCAGGTTGCCATTCTCCTTTGCCAAATTCAACTCTTTGGTACGTTTCTCCAGCTGCTGTCGTGTCCAGTAGGTGATGCGCTCGTCATGATCGCTGTCGGGATACAGCAAATGCTCATCCTCCTGGCTGATGTTCTCGCGTGACTGCTGCGCCGCCAGACGTGCCTGTTCCTGCTGCTTGTCCAGCTGTCCCTTCATCCAGTTGGCCAAATGCAGCGCATTCGATTTCGAGGTGCCAGTCTTATTCAGTATGCGGCACTTTTCATCGATCAGCATTTCAATTTGATCGGAGGCGTTTGAGTAGCGTTTGTTCTGCTTGAATAGATGAAACACGCGAGTGGAATAAGTGAATGATGCATGCAGTAGGTGAATGCTTGGGATGCGGAATTTCTTTACGTAGTGATTGGAGAAATTGGCATATTTTTTGCAATATTATGTTATGTGCCGGACCAGGTGTTCTATAATTGTGTTGGTTTGTGGTTTCCATACTATTTTACTAAGTTTTCATTCATATTAGAGTTAGAGTTGGATGTGTTAGAAACTTTTAAGCTGAGTTTATGTACCAATGAACCTAATTAAACTTTTTATTTTCATCAAATTGAGCGCATATTCGGCATAATGTGTTCTCCGAATCAAAAGACTTAGGCAACAAACTTGAAAATGAAAAGCCGTAGGAATGTGGAATGAGTTTTTACTTTTACCAAGCTTTCAAAATAATTCATATACGTTATGGAGTCTTTTATATCACAAAGGAAGAAGCAAATGACTTGAAAAAATTATTTGGCTTAGAAAAGCTACCAGAGTTTAATAGAGCAACAACACTTCCTATTTTGCTTCTTCTGCTTTCTATGTTTTTAATGAATAAAAAATAAAACGCGAATGTGATAGAAAGTCTATATTTAGCCTCATCAAAAATATTATAATACAAAAGACTTAGGCAACGAACTTGATTCTGCTGAGCACTATAATGGACTCAAATTGTGTTATGGTTCGTTAAAAATCAAAATGTTTGCCTTCACAGGAAATAAAACAAAAGACTTAGGCAACGAACTTGATTCTGCTGAGCTTCTACTATGCACTGAAATTCTGTTATGGTTCATTAAAAATTAAATGTTTGCCTGCACAGGGAATAAAACAAAAGACTTAGGCAACGAACTTGATTCAGCTGAGCTTAGAAGCTCAACAGAATCAAGTTCGTTGCCTAAGTCTTTTGTTTTATTACTACTATGCACTGAAATTGTGTTATAGTTTATTAAAAAAAATCAAAATTTTGCCTCAACAGGGAACAAAACAAAAGACTTAGGCAACGAACTTGAATATGCTGAGCTTCTACTATCCACTGAAATTGTGTTATAGTTCATTAAAAAAATCAATATTTTGCCTCCACAGCGAATAAAACAAAAGACTTAGGCAACGAACTTGATTTTGCTTAGCTTCCACTATGCACTTAAAATTTGCTATCCTTTGAATACGTTGATGAATACCAAGAAAAGCAAACACCATCAGAGAACACGTCATGCAAATTTTAAGGCTCGCAAAAGGTTTCCATTCCCAAGGTCTCCCATTCAGCCGCAGAGATAAATAAATAAAACTTAGGCCACAAACTTGTTTTTAAAAAGTTCCCCAGCATTTTGTATGCTTCTTTATATTGACCACTTTTCACTTCTAAACTATAACATACATACAAAACAAAAGACTTGGACAACGAACTTTCATCTTTCATCTGTGATTGCATTTAGTTGGAATTTTCTAGTAATTATTTGCTCCAAAATGGAAAATTGTGATGGGCTCAAGTTAACTAAACTACTGTTAATTACATTTACACATATTACTTACGTTTGCTTTTGTTATTGTTTTTATTTTGTGTTTTACAAAATTGTTTTCAAATATTGCAGTAAAAATCACAATTTCGATGTACAAAAAATTAATTACAAACATGCCGACTACTACAATTTTATGAGTTTTTGTAGCATACAACAAGGCACTTTACAAAATGAGAACGTCATACAAATGTCTTTGATTAAAAACGCTTGTTAAAATATATATATATATATATACGAGTATATGTAAATAAATATGCAGTTGAAATGATTAGCTTATGGCATGTAAAGATAGGTTCATTTAGACATACAGCTGAACATGCATTTGAATATGAAGCAAGTTTTGAGTTTTAAGTGTATTTGAAATTTGTTGTTCGATGAATATTTTAAGCATTTTCAATTTCAAAAACTAGAGTCCATCACAATTTTCAATTTATTCTGTAAGGAGTTTTTGTTTTTTAATTATCATTATTTAATGCTCACTGGGGCTGAGAAAAAAATTCAACAAAAATGCATAGAAATCAAGCAAACTTAAGCCTCAAGTTATTGTTTGGCAAAAGCTTGCAAGGATTTGAAATGGAATTTTATTTTTGTACGCGGCAGAATTCCGTAGCATGTGTGTACAGAGAAGGGAGGAGGAGAAAAATGAAAATCGTCGCATTTACAAAATAAACTCACAAGCGTTTTTATTCAAAGAATTACTTTTTATTGTTAAATTTTTTCACTATGTTTCTTTACTATTTCTATTTAATTATTTTTTTGTTATTATATCTAATGAATAAAAGGAAAAAGGTCAAATAAAACAAATGAAACAATTAATTGTTATAAATTTTTGGTATGTGTGTATGAGTGTTGTGGTATTTATTGGCTTCTGTTTATATATGAATTCCTTTTATGTATGTAAAGTTTATGCGTTTCTCTTTACGAAAAATTGCATTTGATGGCAATATAGCACTTTTTTATAGAATTATTGTTATTTATTTTATATTGTTTTATATAAGTTATGAGCTTTTGTTTCACATTTGATTACGAAAGTGGTCTGAAAAGTTTATGTTCTCAACATGAAAATGGCAGCACTCGTCAACAAAAGATGGGGGAATGTGTTTGCGCTTACATAATTTTGAATACGCAGTGGTTGATAATGGATTGAGTCAGTCGATGTGAGTGTTTTTGGTGAAAATGGAAAAAATCGAGTATTAAGAATTCATCAAATATTTGTGAGTACAATTTAGATGTATTAAACAGAGGGAAGCATCGCTGGGAAAAGCGTGTAGATTTGCAAGGAGAATATGTAGAAAAATAAAAATTTATTTTAAGAAATTATGTCTTGTATCTTTGTTAGTTCAAAAACTTTTTAAACCACTGCTCGCGTTTTTCTGTTTTTTTTTAAGATTTAGTTTTAATTATTATTTCATATTTTATTTTTATTTTTATTAAATAATACGTATAAAATGTAATTAAATCAAATACAAAAATTATGAAAATTATAAACGTAAGAAAATATATTTTTAATATTTATTTATATTATAAAATATTTTATATAAAATATAAAAAATAAAAAATTTATTAGCAACTATGTTAGTCTTTGGCTTCTTATCATTTTAATCAATGTTTATTATTATTTCTTTATTTTTATATAATTTTTACGAATTTTAGTCAAACAAAATTTATAGGTATTCTGTATTTAAGTATTTTAATTAATTTATTATTATTTATTTTATTATCTTGTATTCAATTTATTTTGTGTTTTTTTTTGTTTCTTTACAAAAATTATTCGTTTTCTTTTAGTGTTTTAGTTATTCCCCTTTTATTTAGTTGTAAACCATTCTTTAATTTTTGTATTTTTCAATCCATGAAATAGTCGTTAAAAAAAAACATAAACAAGTAAATAAAACTAAAACCAAAATTTCAAAAAACATTAAAACAAAATCATTGCTTAATTGTATTTAATATATAATTATAATTTAATATATATAATTTAATAATATATATTATATCAATATATTATAATTTAATAAATACTTTTGGGTTTAATTTTTGTTTAGTTTTTATTTAATTTTATTATATATATATATTTTTTATTATTTTATTTTATATTACATATTTATATATATTTTTTTTTAGTTTTTTAATTATTTAATTTTTTCCTATTTTTCAGTTATTATAATATATCATAGTTTAATTGGTTTGCTGTTGCTTAAGTCTTTTAATAATTATAGTTTATAATCATTTGCCATTCTTTTAAATAAACATTTTCATATTAAAAATTTGTATTAAGTCTCTTATTTATAAAAATTAATGAAAATGTTTTTTTTTATTAATCATTTGTTTTAATTATTTGGTTTGCTGTTTTTTTATTAATTATTTGTTTTATTTATTATTTAAATTCTTTTAATTAAATTAATTTTAAATTTTATTTTTTTATTTTCCTTAATTTTCATATTTCTAGGTTTATTTAGTTTTTATTTATGTCCTAATCTATGTTTTTATTAAAATTATTAAGTCATCTGTGGTTCATTTTGTATTATTTGTCAATCTGTATTATTTGTTTCCAAGTTTTTGGTTTTTTTTTCTTTTTTACCTACAAATGCTTTCGAAAAATGTGTCTAATTTGGCAATTTTTTTCCATAATTGATTGCAATTTGATTGAAGCGAATTGTTATGTTTAAAAAATTTAACTTTCGTTCATTAGGTATTTTTGTTGTTGATGTTTGTGTTTGTTTAAGTGTAATTTTTTCGATATTCTGTCTATACTAATTTAACAATTTCAAGCGTTTTGGCTTTGTTTAAATTACTTTTATAATAATAATAATAATTTTTTTTTGCACTATGCAAAAATTTGTACTAACTATAAAATTGAATTTAAAAGAATTTTTTAATAAAAAAAGAACTACTACAATAACAATATGTAGGTACCTAAAATTCATATGTATTGACTTAAAATATGTTTTTCTAAAATCGCTAAAATTATTTGAGCTAAGACTAACATCACTGGTTTTTGCATTGATTTTTTAATGAAGCTAAGTCAAGTGAGAACAAAACTAAATGCAAATGAGTAAAGTAAGAAAAAGTTGTTAACATATCTGAAATTAATACAAAATATGAATGTTTGATGTACTAAATAATGAAATTCAAAATTAAAAAAAAAAAAAATAAATAAATATTAAAAAAATAAATTATTTACATAAGAAAATTAGTTTTAAAAAAATTAATGAATATAAAAAAATGAAAATAATAATTTCCGTTGCATGTTACATTCAGCTGAAACTTCTTTTTCCCTAAAATTTTCTGTTCAAATCTCAAGTTTATGGTCTTCAAATTACTTCGATCTTTTTTGTTCTTCGAAAACCCGTTTCTATAGACATTTCAGTCCTTTCAAAGTTTTGATCAAACATTGAAAATCCAGTCAAATTGTACATTCAGCCAGATCTTCCTTTTCACTAAAATGTTCCATTCACATCTCGAGTTTATAGTCATTTCGATGTTAAAATCATTACAAATTGTTTGTAATATATATAAAATTTTCCAAAAAATTCAAAATAATATAAAATAAAAGTAAAATAAAAAAAGCTATTAAATACTACTAAATTAAATAAATAAATATAAATATTATTAAAAACAAACCATGAAAGAACCTAATAAACATTACTAATTAGCATCGATCAATATTTTGTTCGATGAAATGTGCAACGATTTATTGAAAATGTCTAATATTTAGATAAAATCATAACCATTGAATTAATACTACAAATTCTACTTTAGTCGTAACTAAAACAGACTATTTCAATTAATTTAGGAACTCATTGCTCAATTGGAAGAAATTTGTTTTCGTTTTTGTAACTTGTCTTGTTTGATTTACTCATTTGTTATTGTTGTTGTTATTAAACTATGAAATGATTATAGCATATTTAACAAGTTGCACTAATTAAGGATTAAGTATTGGAAAGTTGTTTGTTGTTAATATGTATCTAAGAATTTAGCTAAGCAACAACCATATCATCTCGAATGTTTTACTTTGTTTTCGATTTTTGTATTTTTACTTACAACTTAAAGTACATTAAATGTTATACATTACTAATTAAACTATTTACTTTACACGCATACATATGTAACTAGTTGTATGTATATAGCATAGGTTTTGTGTCAACAACAATGAGCCATACTCTTAACAATTTTCCATTTCTCGGCAAATACAAATCAGTTGGCGGCAATTTTCCAATGCAAAGAACGAAACTTTGACTACGACGCGAACTACACATGGACAGGAGCGTCTATTATACATATATTCTGTATGGGCGCTGGCTGTAGTCGTTGGCTGCTTGCGGCAACATTTCTAAAATGCTGCGCAACATCACAACAACCACAGCTTGGCACATTTGAGTATTTGATTTGATTTTGTAGCTAAATGTTTGATAAAATGGTTTAGTGAATATTTCTGCTACTTCAAGGACTTAACAACCATCAATTACTTCAGTTTGTGGCTGCGCGTTGATGCAATTTGCATTTGTTTGGAGACGAAATTTCAATGCAAACACAATGAGCACATCGGGTTTCGTTGCAAGTGCAATTTTAACACAAACAATGTTTCTGTTAAATTTTTAATTATGTATAAAAGACAGAAAATAATAAAAAATAATCCAAAATCTCCTCAAGTAAATTGCAGTGCAGTTGTTTGTTCTTAATTGAATTTCGTTTGTTAAATATTTTAAACACAGGGACATTGCCGCATACCACACAGCACCGCTGCGCACACACACTCGCCACGACGCTGTCAGGAATCCGAATGCAAAGAACATAGAAAGTTGACCCATATTATAGAAAATTTGTACTAGTTATTGCTGAAACTGTGGCACGGCTGCAAGCTTTATGACAAAAACTGTACAAAAGCATAAAAGCAAAGGCATTGAAAAATATTTTACATGGCAGCTGAACTGTCACATTAAGCAGTTCATTAGTATTCGATGTTAATAGTGATGTTTAGTATCGTTGTTATTGTAATGTGGACGCATTGAAAATTATGACTGATTGGATTGACTTTGGCATGATTTAAAATCTTTGTTAGAACTTTTACAAAATGAACAAACCCCAAAATAAGCTCATAGTTGATGTGTTTTTCTATCTTCAAAGTAGGCGAGGCAGAGCTATAAAACTGGGCTGGGCAAAGTGTGATACCAGAAAATATGAAATTAAACTTAGTATAATCAAATGAGCTATAAAAGACGTCAAATTAACTTCAGAGTAGGCAAATGAACTTCAGCAGTCATCAGAGAACATTTTTTAATATTCCAATGGATTTTAAATGGCATCATATTAATTTAAAAGTAGTCAAAGTAAGTTCAAAAGACATCAAATTTATTTAACAACAGTCAAATATGGTTTAAAAATCATTAAAAGCACTTCTGAAGACATCAAATATATTTCAAAAGGCGTTGGAAAACTATCAGAGTAATCAAATTTACTACAAAAGGCATAAAATTAACTTTAAGGTAGTCAAATGAACTTCAGAAAATGTCAAGCTGACTCCAGAGTAGTCAATCAAGTTCAAAAGACAACAACTTTATTTAACAGTAATCAAATGTGCTTCTAAAACCATAAAATTCACTTCTGAAGACATCAAACGTGTTTTAAAAGGCATAAAAAACCTTCAGAGTAATGAAATGAGCTACAAAAAGTGTAAAATTAACTTCACAGTAGTCAAATGTATTTCAAAAGGCATCAAAAAACTTTGTAAATATTCAAATGGACTTTAAAAGGTATCAAATTAATTTTAAAGTAGTCAAAGTAAGTTAAAAAGATATCAAATTTACTAAATAACAGTAAAGTACGCTTCTGAAGACATCAAACTCGTTTTAGAAGGCGTCAAAAAACTTTAAAAATAATCAAATAAGCTAAAAAAAGGCGTAAAATTGTCTTCAATGTGAACTTAAAAAGGCATCAAACACTATTTTTAAACATTCAAATAGACTTTAAAAGGTATACAATTATTTTTAAAGTAGTCAAATATACTTATGAAGACATCAAACATGTTTCAAAAGTCATTAAAAAACCTTCAGGGTAATCAAATGGACTACAAAACGCGTAAAATTGTCTTCAAAGTATTTGACTACTTCAAAAGGCATCGACAAATCTTTTTAAATATTCAAATTGATTTTAAAAGGTATCAAATTAATTTTAAAGTAGTCAATTATGCTTATGAAGACATCAAACGTGCTTTAAAAGTCATTACAAAATGTTCAGAGTAATTAAATGGACTACAAAATGCGTAAAATTAAGTTCAAAGTAGTCAAATAAACTTCAAAAGACACCAATAAACCTTTTGAAATATTCAAATTGCCTTTGAGATGTCATAAATTAATGTAAAGTAGTTAAATATGCTTCTAAAACCATCAAATTAACTTCTGAAGAAATAAAACGTGTTTTAAAGGGCATCATAAAATCTGCAAAGTAATCAAATTGTATGTAAGTAACTATCAAAACAAGTCAAATGAACTTGGAATGACACCAAATATGTTTAAAATTAGTCAAATTGATTTGGAACATTATTAAATGATCCCCTGAGCATTTAAAACGTATTACAGAAAGCATCAAATTAATTTTAGAATTATCAAATGATCGTCAAAAGGCATCAAATTAGTTTCAGAATAGTTAAATCTGCTTCAAAAGGCATCAAGTTAACTTCAGAACTGTCAAATGAACGTCAAAAGGCATCAAATTAGTTTCAGTATAGTCAAATCTGCTTCAAAAGGCATCAAATTAACTTCAGAACTGTAAAATGAACGTCAAAAGGCATAAAATTAGTTTCAGAATAGTAAAATCTACTTCAGAGGCACCAAATTAAGTTCTAAGAATACATAATTCATTTCAGAACTTGTTTTAGAATAGTCGAATGTACTTTCTAATCAAATAATCGTCAGGATAATGTTTTGAAACTCTTTCAAAATACATCAAATTAACTTCAAAGTAGTCAAATTAAGTTCACAAAGCATCAAAACAAATTAATGTTTTTAGAAATAGAATAGAAATAGAAGTAATTGAAAGTAATATATAAAAAATTAAAGATATTTTTTCTTGAAAATAATCTCAACTAATATTTCCAACTATTTCGTACGCTTTGATCAGCAAACAAAGTAACTAACTAAAGTAATTGAATGTAATTAATGAAGTATTCAGCATTCTCCCTCAAAATAATCGCAATTACTGATTTCAACTAATACATACGCCTTGATTAAGCATTAACTAACTCAACACAATCGCTTTCGATTTAATTTGAGACTCGTTTTATAGCTCTGCCATGCCCCCTTCTAACCAATGCAGCGAACTATTTCAATTGCGCAACACTTGATAGTCGATTTGGCATTGACACTCCCCCTCCAGCCAAAAGTCAAATCACAGATCCAGCGAATCGGGCGGCGTCGGTTTGGTCGGCAGCACGCCGAACGGATCGTCGACCACCACACTCACATCGATCTCGTCGTCCTCGTCGTCTTCGTGCTCATCGCCCAGAAACATGCATTCCTCCACGTCGGTTTCGTAGCACGGATCAAAGTTCACCTCGTGAAAGTTCAGATCCAGCTCAAGCAGATCCCACGATCCGCCGAACTGCGCCAACGGTATATCTTTGGCGGTGTTCGTTGTTGTCGTTGTCGTTGCGATTGATGTGGTTTTGACGCGCCCGTCGGGCTCTTGGGTTTTGATGTATTGCGTTGGCACAAAGTCGTTGGAGAATGCGTCCGAGTTGCACGGCTGCGACGAGGGCGAGATGTTGGGCGTGGGCGTGTCGGGCGTGGCCAGCGATGTATTGGCCGAATCGCTCGGCTGCGTCTGGTCGGATTCGTCGATGAACGAGCGTCCCACCGAGCTGAGCGAGAATTCAAGCAATTTGGGCGGCTTGCCGATGGAAGCATTGGCGGAAGCGTAGCTGACTGGCGAGGCGGTCGCGTGCTCGCGCACCACATTGCCATTCTCGTGATCGGGGCGAGCGACAGCGGCCGTCACGCAGCAGCGCCCGTGCTCGTCGATCAGCAGCACACGCGCCAGCGCGCTCGGCTCGTGCTTGGCATCGGCCTCGGCCGCCGCTTCCGGTATGGCCGTCAGGCATTTGCACGTCGCCAGATGCTCGCCGGAGCAGAGCGTTTGCGTGTTGAGGCTGCTGCCGCTCAGGCTGAGCCACGTCGACGAGTTGTTGGCGCTGGCGTTCGCCGTCGCCGCGGCCGTGGCCAGCGAACGCGAGTCCAGCTGCTGCGCGAGCAAATGCCGCCGACCGAGCGCCAGCGAACGCAGCGAGGTGGCGCTGTCGGTCAGCAGGCCGCCGCCCACACCGCTGACGGTGTGGTGGCGCGCCGGCGAGGCGGTCTGCGAGCAGCAGGAGGCGGTGTGCGTGGTCTGGGTGGTGCGTGTGCTGCAGCGTGAGGCGACCAGGGTGCTGGCGAGGCGCTGCAGATTCTCGTAGGAATCGCTACCGGTTAATGGTTTACTGCTTAGCAGACGCACCTGTTGTTGGCTGTTCTTCAGATTGATGCTGTCCATCGAGGGCAGCTTGATGGAGCCGATCGAGGCGGACGCAATGCCAATATCGCTGAGCGGCACCAGTGTGTTGAGCACATCGGGAGAGTCGAGCGGACTGGAGAGCGGCGTCGAGCCGAGGGCGGCATTCACCAGGAAGCTGCAGCAATTTGGTACAGGGGAAATCAAGTCAATCAAAATCAAGTTGGGAAATTTGTTTAAAAGTGAGGATAGACACGTACATTTGTCGTTGCAGCAAATTCTGCCAGACGGCCTTCAGTTCCAGCGATGGAGCACGCAGCAAGAGACTTTTGCGACGGGCGTTCTTCTTGGGCGTGCGCGTCAAATCGGGCGCACAGTAGCCAGTGGGACTTTCTGCCAGGCGGCCATTGGGATCCACGGTGAGGCGAAATTCTGTGGCTATAATACGAGCACAAATAGAAAGATGAGTTGTTGCCAGTTGATGTTTTAATTTCACTCACTTTTCTTGCGCATATGAAAGCACGAGTCCACAATGTTCGCTATTGGTATGGGCTCCTCGGTGATGAACAGCACCCGATCGCGACTGACCTTCGCAAAGACAATAATATCACTGAAGAGCAGCGTCCAATAGGGCTTCACCGAGCGTCCTTCGACGCGCGACAGATCGCCGCCAAAGATCCACTGTCGGCCCTGAACGGCCAACGTGAACGGTTTGCACTTGGTGAAGACCATACGGGACTCGAGATCTTGCAGCGTCAGCAGCGGACGGCCCTCGCCCAGCGGCTCCATGAGGCCGCTGCTGACGGTGATTTCACGATAGGCCGCCTGCAGCTCGACAATGACGCTGCCAAAGTTCTTGTGCTCCTCGGTGTCGACGTGACAGTTGGAGGCGAGCAGCTGCATCAGCTTGAGGATCTCGCGGAAATGCTGCAGCGGCCTATGTATGAACATGGTGAGGTCGGGACGCTTGCGTGGCACTTGTGGCTCGGTAATAAAGGCGACAAACTCGGAGCCCGCTTGGCGGGACTTGTTGACCTGAAGTTAAAGGCGCAAACAAATTAACAGGAAACCCCAAAAGAAGAAGAAGAAGCAGCAGCAAGTAGTGGTGTGTGTGTGACCCACTCACCAGTACACAGTCGGCACGTTTGATGCCGTTGCAGTACTTCTTGTAGGCTGCACAGATTGCTGTCGTCTTGGAGAGGTAAACGCGCGAGGCGAAATTCATTTGCGGTTCCTGATCGTCGTTGCACAGCTGCTCGAGTATGTCCTCGGAGATGCGCAGCAGTTCGTCAATGTTCTGAAAAAGTGTGCGATGATCGTTGGGCGAGATGAGGTCCTTGCGCTCCTGCAGCGGCTGCACAAAACGCTGCATGCCAAAGTGTAGCGCCGAAATGAAATTCTGCTCGCGGCTAATTAGCTGCAACAGCAGGCGGCGACGATTGTCCGTGATGGGCGCAATGGACTGAGTGCATGAGAGAGAGAGAGGGAAAAGCAACGAGTTTGAAATGACAGAACAGAATGGCGTCAAAGGATGTGGAGGACGTGGATGAGGCGTCAAATCAAAGGCGTCAAATCAAAGAAAATTATTGGTTGCTTTTATAATTAAATTAATATAAAAAATATTAAGCAAAAATATTTAAGACAAATACACCCATACCTCACTTTGCGTCGTGGTTACGTTCCAAAAAAACACGACGCAAATTGAAACGACGCAAAGTGAATTATGATTTCCTATAGGAAACCATGTAAAGATCGAAGATAGGTTCCAGGGTTACGAAAATACTACTTTTTAAAAAGAAAATTAAACAAAGTAAGCATTTAAAAAACAAAAATAACATAAAATTTTATTACATACATACAAAGAACAAAAAAAAACCAATTCAATTAAAACAAAATAAAATATTCAATTAATTTATAAAAACAAAATAAAAATTAATCACTGTCTGATGAGTCCATAGTGGCTGTTGTCGTAAGTCGGCTTTCTTTCACACAAGTTAGAAACGGAATCCCCGAGTTTTGATGGCATGGCGTAATTAGAAAAAAAAGACGTGCTATCTTTTAGAACAAAAAAGATAATTTAAAAAAAAATGAAAGACTCGAACCCAAAACAACGCAACTTCGAAAATCTAACGACGCACAGTGAAAATTAGTACTAATTCAGCAGCAACGCAACTTCGAAACAACGCAAAACGAAACGACGCAAAGCGAGGTATTGGTGTATATTTAATTTATAAATGAAAATTAATTCTTGCTTTTATAAATTTATTAATATAAAAAAATTTAAAGCAAAAATATTTAAGAAAAATATATTAAATTTAAAATATTTAAGAAAAATATATTACATTTATAAATAAAAAACCAAGCATGTGTGTTTTTTTTTAATATTCAGAAAAGCTTTTATTGTCAACATAGCAAAAAAATTGAAAATGTACAAAATGTTTCAATGTAAATGAATCAAATTAAAATAGTTTAATTTTATTATTTCTAATAAATACATGGACTTGAAAAATCTTATATTCAAAATAAATTATAAATTATTTAAGATCAAATCAAAATGAAAATAAAACATTTTTACGAATACAAATCTACTTATGAACTTAAAGCCAATTTTAATATTTTACAATTTTGAATAATTTCAAGCCTAAAGTTTGAGGACAAAAATTTTCAATGTACAATTTTATAAAACTTAAATATTTTATACAATTTTCAGTTTAAAAATTCATTTTCAAAAATGTGTTTTGTTGTATTTTTTCTGTTTTTTGCAGATTTTAAAATCAACAAAAACCTTTAAAAATTAACTTTTTTCTTTTGTTTGACTTTTGTTTATTTTAAAATTAACAAGAATGGAAATTTGTTCCAATTATTAATTTTTAACTCATTTTTTAGTTTTGTTTTGTTCTTTTGTCTGAATTTTGTTGAATTCAAAATCAACTGAAATGATTAAAAATCAACTATTTTCCTTTCTTTTGTGTGAGTTTTGTTTATTTTTAAATCAACAAAAACGTAAATTTGTTCCAAAAACTGTTTTTCAAATAATTCGATGCAATTATTAATTTTTAGTGTTGTTTCGCTCTTCTGTCTGATTTTTTTTAATTCAAAATTAACTGAAATGCTGAAAATTCAAAATGAACTATTTTCCTGTCTTTTATTTGAATTTTGCTTATTTTTAAATCAACAAGAACGTAAATTTGTTCCAAAAACTGTTTTTCAAATAATTTTTTAGGTTCATTTTGCTCTTTTGAAAAATTTTTTTTAAATTTAAAATCAACTGAAATGTTTAAAAATTACAAATGATTTTTTTGGTTATTTTTAGATCAACAAGAACGTAAATCAGTTGAAATTATTAATGTTTAACTAAATTTGTTGGTTTTTTCGTTTTTGATTTTTGTGGAATTTAAAATCAACTGAAACGTTTACAAATGACAAAATAATTTTTTTGTGTCCTTTTGTTTGTTTTTCCTTTTTTTTAATATGAACAAGAATGAAGGAATGAATGTTAATGATTTCATTAAGTTTAAACTCATTTGTTTAGGTTTGTGTTGATCTTCTTCAGGAATTTTTGAAATTTTCAATATTAACAAAAAAGTGTAAAATTTAATTTAATTTTTTGTCTATTTTAAGATCAACAGAAACTTACATTAATTTCCATTGTTTAATTCATTTTCAACTAATTTTTTAGTTTTGTTACTTTTGTAAAGTAAGAATACTTTCTTCTGTCTAATTTTTGTGGATTTTAAAATCAACCAAAATATTTAAAAATTACAAATGATTGGTTTTGTTTGCTCAACAAACACATGCGTTTTTATTATTTTATTATTTTTTAACCAATGTTTTCAGTCTTATTTAACACAAAAATCAAAAAAATCGTTAATGAGTTTTAACTAAATATTTAAATCTTTTTTAGTTAATTTTTTTTAGATTTGTTGAAAACTAAAATTCGTCAGCTTGGGAAAAATTGTATTTCAGTTTAGGTTTTTCGCAAAAAATCATCTTAAAAGACTTGCTTTTTAAAATGTTGATTGAAACTATTTTATAAATTTTTTTTAGTCTTTTTGAAAACAACAATTAACAAAATCGTTTACGAGTTTTTATTGTTTAATTAATTTGCAGTTAATTTTTTAGATTTCATGAAAACGAAAATTTGTTAGGTCAGGAAAAAATATTAGTTCAATATAATATAGTTTTTCGCAAAAAATCATCTTAAAAGACTTGTTTTTTTTAAATGTTGATTGAAACTATTTTATTAATTTTTTTGTAGTCTTGTTGAAAACAAAAATCAACAAAAACGTGAATAAGTTTTTATGTTTCAATCATTTTCAGTTAATTTGTTTAAGATTTGTTGAAAATAAAAATTCGTCAACTCGGGAACAAATAGTAATTCAGATTAGATTTTTAAAAAATATTATATAGAAAGATTTGTTTTTTTATGTTTGTTGAAACTAACTAACTATTTTACTAAACAAAAAGTTTTTTAAATTTTTTTTAATTGGGTTTTTTTATTTATTTATTTAATTGATTTTTGTTTAATTTCACTTCAATAAAAAATTATTTCAATTATTATTTTTTTTTGTGGGTGGTGAAATCTATTTTTAAAACCGCTAGACGGATGCTGTGACCAATTAGTACGTTCGGCACATCGGGGTTAATTTCGCATGAATTTTTTCAATTTTGTCAAAAGTTTATTCAACAAATTAAAACTTCTTGACTACTCTTTAAATTAGATCAAATATTTCATAAAGGAAACTTTCAGTCAAAACTTTCCTTTCATATGAGAAACTTTTTGTCCAAACTTTTCTTTCATATATAGTAGGAAACTTTATAATTCTATGCGATGTTGATTTTTAGTTTAAGATTTGTTGATTTCTCTGCTGAAGTGGAACAAATTCTAAAGTTCTGTTATAATATTTTTCCTATGTAACTATTCTTGTAATCAATGAATGAAGACGTCAAAAATAAAAAAATTTTGAGCGCACAAAAAAACTCAATAAAAACAATTCAAACCAGATTCAGCAGTAAATAGTAAGTTCCTGTTTTAGTTTGAAAATGGCACTTTTAAAATATAATTTTTGCATACAACTGATCAATTCCTATAAGTCAACAACTACTTATTAATTTCTATATGTTTGTTGACATAATGGACCAATAAGTTTATAAGCGCTGGACTTATGTTAGGTTCGAAAAGTAAACAACAACAGCAACAAATGTTTTGAAGTGTTAATTTGTATGTATTGTTTTCACTTGGATGAGTTTGTCTCATTTGAATAGTAACAATAATTTTAGTTAAACATAGATTTCTAATTTAACATTGTCTCACTGAGTAGAAACACTTTACTAGTAAAAGCAAAAGTAAAATTAGAATATTTTTCAGTAATGACTTCAAACTGGACTAACGGAAATATAATACATCGCAGCACAGACCTCAACCAAAAAAAGTTCATCCATACACCAACCTCTGTGTTTTCCAAGATTACCTCCTAACTGGCAGCAATGGACACACAGAGGGCGCTCTACAGCCAGTAATGAACTTTAACATAAGGAGTTGTCTCTCTAGGACCTCTAGAAGTTGTCTTTCTAGGACCTCTCTAGGACCTATCACCTAGGACTGATAGCTGTAGGCTAATCACAACCACCCTGGCAGAGCTACAGCTTTTTTGAGGAGGTCCCATGCTCCCAAGCGGAGTGAACAAGAAGAAATATGACTTCAAATAGTGTCACTTGTATTTAGTTCTGATAGTCAAACTACTGCCCAATTTTGTTAGATTTTTAATTCAGTGTTCATATAAATATTTCTCAAAATGTTTACAAAAATTTAAATAACAAATGCCTTTTGTGCAAAAAATAATTAGAAAAGAAATCATTTGTTTGATTTAAAAACGGATGGCCTTGAAATCTCTCTTGAAAGCAGGGATGAAAATTTGTTTGCTTTCGTGACACAAAATGGTAATCACTGAAGCTTTAGTTCGCTAGGGAAACTTTAATTGATGCCTTAAAACATTTTCAAAGGCCAATGAATTCAGAGATTTTTAATTCAGTGTTGAAAACAAAATATTTTTCATAAAAATTACAAAACTACAGATGGTAAATAATACTTGCACAAGAAAATATTTAGAAAAGGAATCATTTGTTACATCTAAAAACTTATGGCCTTGACATCTCTTTCTGAAGCAGTGATGACAATTCTAATACTTGCGAGACGCAAAATGGTCATCACTGGTCCAAAGCTTTAGTTCTCTGGTAGAAGTTTGATTCAATGCCTTGTACCATTTTCATGGACCAATTAAACTGTCGTTTCCAGTGCATATTTTGTATATTCTTCCAACTCTTTTCATTCGCTTTACAACTTTAAATTTTGTTTACTTTTGGTACAAAGTATAAATGTTCAGTTTTCATGTAGAAGGCTGCCACTTCAATCTAACCTAACCTCGTTTTGATTAATTTATTTTGTATTAATTTTTATATTCTAATCATGGCACATTCTCATGCTCAGTGAGATAATGTAAAGTATGCTTTAGTTATTTTAGAAAACATTTTCAACCAGTAACATAGAAGGCAAGTTTGGTTAAGGCTTAATCCAAAAGAGACTCTCATGAATCATTTTCAACATTAAATTAAACACTATGTTTAAAACTAAATTAAAAAATGAAGCTTCAACATTTTCGAAATTAAAATATCCTTAAATTCACACACATGGAAAGTCAAACGCAAAGCCCACCAACAAATCAAACAATTTCAATAAACTTAACATTGGTGAAAATCATCTTAAAACTAAAAAAATAAAAATTAAAATTATTATATAAAATTTACAAAATATCAAAATGAAAACTTAAAACTTAATTCATCTAAATCGAAATAAAAAAAAATCAAATAAATTCGTTAACATGCGGCGCCACACTGGCCGCCATCGCCGTCTTATACAATGACGCCTTTGCCTACCTCCTTGCTGAAAGTGACCTGCGGCAGGTTCAGTCGCCGCTTGGCCGCCTCCATCGACGACGTTGTGCCGCCCGAGCACGCCGTGGACGGACGCACGTGCATCATGGGCGCCGCAGCCGCAGTTGCCGTGGGCACCGCCGTTGCCGACTGCACGCCGGAGGTGCGTCGCAAAGTCATGCTCGCCGCTGCCGACTGCAGCTCGTCACTGAATGCGCTGGCAATGCGCGCACTGGCCGCCGCTTTGCCGTTCATCACCAGTGTTGTGGCCTGCGAGCGAGTGGTTAGACTGAGCGCAGGCGGCACTGCGCCAATCGTCAAGCCGCTGCCGCTGCCGCCGCTGTAGCCGCCTGAACCTGACCTTCTGAAAATCTCCAATGTCAGGGTGGAACCCTGCGATCGTATCAAATTCAGAACATCAGCCTCTGGCATTGTCACCACGTTCTGCTTGTCCACGAAGATTACATAGTCGCCGGGCAGAATGCCAGCACGATCGGCCGACAGGCCGGGCTCGATTTTTTCGACGCGCGGCGGATGCGTCCACACAATGGAGAAGCCAAAGCCACGTTCGACAGTGCGCGTCAGTTTCTTGGTCATGGTGAATGGTGTGCGGCCAATGGCTTTGCCAGCGGCCGACAGCCGGCGTCCGCTTGCCACGGGCGCAGCAATGGTGGCGCTGCCGCCGCCGCCGCCACTCGCTGTGCTGCTGGCACTGGCTGCGGGCTGCTCTGTGGGCGGATCCAGTTCGAGAAAGCGCAAGAAGAGATTCTCGTCGGCATCGCGCTGATGCAGCGCCTTCTTGCTCAGCACCATTGGCTGATCCATGCCGGCAGCGGCCTGTGCCATGCTGTCAATGCTGATGACGTCTTCGTCGCTCTTCTGGCGCGTCAGTGTGGACGTCATGGTGGGCGCGTAGAGAACGTTGGCGTAGGGCGTTGCTTGGTGAGCGTGTGCGGAACAGAGGGACTGCGACGGCAAGAGAGCTGGGGCCGAAGCCGGCGCCGAAGCCGAAGCCGGTAGTGGTGCGGCCGGATGCTGTTGTAACGGTATGGGCGGCTGTGGACTATTCAGACATGCCTGCGACTGCAGCTTGTAGGAGCCATTAATAGACTGCTGCAGCAGCGTTTGGAGCGGAAAGGACATGCATCCCAAGAACTCGCTGCGTCTGCAAGAGAATTAGAAAAAAAGAGAAGGGGTTTAGTATAAAAATAGCTGTGGTATTTTAAATTATAAAAAATTAAAAACAGGTTATGAAATGTTCTCTATTTTTGTGCTAAATTGATTATATTTTGCAACTGTTTAGATCATCTTCATTGTCAGCTACACCCACCATGTCGTATAAGTAATCAAACTTCCCCTACATTCGAACAACGCAGAAGCGCCACATTGATGCTACAAATGTGACCTTAAACTGCAACTTTAGTTGCTTCAATAAGCTAAAAATTATACAAAAACCAAATCTGGCCTAATTACTGTCACTCACTAAAGTCGATAAAAAGTTGCAGAGCAACATTTAAATTTTCTTTTTGCAGACAATAAATGTTCAATGTAAAATTCTATGTACACAAGCAATCAATGCCAAATAAATAAGCAATAAATTGCTTTCAGCTTCCGCCTGCTGCGCTGCTCAAACAGCTTAAAATAAAAAAATTTTGCAAATAACAACAACAACAAAATATTCAATAAAGCCTGAGCAGCGATGGCTGCCAAAAACAAGAATAAAGAAAAAACTATCAGCTTTGGCAACAACGCCAATGCTGTCAATAAATGACGACAGCAAAAACAACAGCCGGCGCAAATGTTGCTCAATGAGGCTGTGTCTGTGCCAAAAGTGGGCGTTTATGGTGTAAATGTGGCCAACAACAAAGAATCACTTATGACGAGGTGGCAAGTGGCAAATGGCAAATGTTGGTGCGTCCGGGTTGCGGCTGGCGCATTGTGATTTGACTGACAGTGTAATGTGCAGTGACAGCAACCAACATGCAGACGCTGCTGCAGACTTTTGGGCGCAATTGTGGCTCCAGTCTAGTCACTTCTTTTCAAATATTTATATATTTTTCTTTAGTTGATGCTTTGCTCCTTTCTTGCATCGCTTCTTGCTTTGTACAAGTAACTTTTTGCTTTTATAATGCAAGTTACATGCTTTTTGATATTTTTTATTTTTATTCATTTCTTTTGTTTCTAAAATTGCTGCATAGACTCCACGCTTCCGCACAATTTTGCTGACGCTTTTTTGGAGTCAATGCGACGTGGTTTTTTCGGTTTAATGGCTGCTCGATAAAAATAGCACAAAGTGTTGCGATGGCAGTGGCAGTCAAACAGTTTTATTGTGCGCCACTTTTTAGCATCTTACTTAATGCTTTTTTAGATATTTTCTTGGAACTGTAAAGCATTTTAATGCCACAGCTTAAAGTGCATTGCAAGTGACGCGTCCAATTTGACATTGAAACCATCGTTTACTGTCTTCCCCAGACAAACGGCACACAGGAAGCATGGAGAGTGTTTGCTGGTCATAAGTTATGCTCAAGTTTCAAATTGTTGCTTTGCTTAGTATCGTTAAAATTTATGAGCACCAAACTGTGCTGTGTGTAATTAGATGCTGAAGGCGAGTGTTTCAAATTGACAACAAAAAAAAATGTGTGGAAAAAGCTGGCTTAGCCATAAAAGCTAAAATAACAACTTATGCTCACATTAGATTCACACTCACTCGTTACTCGATGTCAGCGTATGTAAGCATTAAAATATAAAGTTTCAACTAACAACTGAGGACAACGAAAGGGGACACACCATGTGGTCCACTTTGATAAATCTTAAATTGCTGAGAATACGGCAAGAAGGTAGACACGGAGTTTCACCAGTTTCTTTGAAGATTTTCCACTTTAAGCGCTAAAGAATCTGCACTACAGGCATAGATTGGACTTTTTTAATTTTGTTTAATTAAATTTTAAATCCAGTAATAATTACTCACAGAACAGGAACACGTAGCGTATGAGTAACATTTAATATACTTTTCACATATCTATAGACATTCATATGGATTCTGACTGAGTCAGTCAGTCTGACCGACTGATTTATGATTTCTACTGAGGCTACAGACATGAAATTTAAAATTTCGATTTATTTTTATTAAAAAAACTAGCTGGGCCCCGCGGCTTCGCACGCAAGCTCTCTTGTTTCACCCGATACAAATGCTGAACCCATTGTTGACCCCGTCAGATATTGATTTAAAAAAAACATATGTCTATTATCTTTGATGTCAAGTATTTTCAAACATTTTGAAGTCAAATGCCCTTTAAATCATGAGTTTTCACATTTACCCTTAACAAATTCTTAACCCTTAGTTTATCACGGTAGATTTCGATTTTCCAAAAAATGAAAAGCACATTTTAATTATTTCCCGATAGAAGTGCTTTTTGTCTAAGTTTGAAGTCAAAAGGACCAATAAATCGTGGAGAAATACAAACTGTTAACCCATTGTTGACCCCGTTAGATTTTGATTTTCAAAAAAGTGAAAAATTCGTGTCAAATTATTTCTCACTAAGAGTACTTTCACAAAGTTTGAAGTCAGTGGCCCCATTAATTCATGTTTTTTTACCATTTCGCCATACAAACTTTTAACCGGTCGTTGACCCCGTCCGATTTTAATATTCGGAAAAAATGAAAAACACGTATCGAGTTATTTTACATCTGAAGTACTATCACCAAGTTTGACGTCAAAAGGCTCAAAAAAATGTGTTTCTCCATATATACTTTTAACCCGTCGTTGATCCAGTTAGTTTTCGATTTTGAAAATAATGAGAAACGCGTGTTTTTTATTTCAAGTATTTTTACAATTTTTAAAGTCAATAGGCCTATCGGTTCGAGTCTACCCTTAAACAAATCTTAACCCATTGTTGGTCCAGATATATTTTGATTTTCAGGAAGTTCGAAATCAATATGTCTCTTAAATCACTTTTCTTCATACAACACTTTAACACATGTTTTGCCCCTTTAAACCCCGAATTTCAAAAAATACCGTCTTAACGGAGGTTCATTTTTCAAGATGTACTTACAGTTCAAATTTCATGTTTGTAGCTTCAGCACTTTGGGCTGAGCGATGATGAAACAATCAATCAATCAGTCAGTCAGGACAAACAATTTATGTATATAAAAATGGAGGCGGTACCACGCCCCCTTGTCCAATGCTCATAACTTTCTTCCAGTCGAATTGTGCTACTAAGTGGAAAGTTCGTACCAAGTTTCACTGATGTGTGTATGTGTACTGCATAACTGTTGGATCATAAAAAATGTGCCACGCCCCTTGACCAACACCGATCTCCGACCGAGTAGAATAACACATCTATGAAACAACGGTACACCAAATTTCAATGCTGTGCGGCTTACAACTCCGAAGCTATTCCATATAAAAGATTTGAGTTGTATGGGCGGAGCCACGCCCTCTTGTTAAATACCCGCCCCATTCCCTCTGTGGAATAATATGACTAAATGGTAAATTCGTACTAAGTTTCATTGATGTGCGACTAACAGTTCCAAAATTATGCGGATAGTTTCGGTCAAACAAATATGCCACGCCCCTTGTTCAACGCCCATGAAATTTTTATAGTGGAATGACACTTCTATGAGACGATGTCATACCAAATTTCAATGCTGTGCGACTTTCACTTCCGAAGCTATTCCATTTAAAAGATTGGAGTTGTATGGGCGGTGCCACACCCCTTTGTTCAATACCCACCCCATTCCCTCGGGCGAAGGACATAATTAAATAGTAAGTTCGTACCAAATTTAATTGATGTGTGACTTATGGTTCTAAAGTTATTGTCTAAAAATGTATTCTTGTGGTGCCACGCCCCGTTTTCCCGACTTTTCTTTTTTTATAAACCGTCACGTAACAATTTCAAACAAACCGCCGAAGTAAGTATCCAAGTTGGTCCAGTCGTTTTCAAGTTATAAGCAGTCGAACGGACCACGTTTCATTTTTATATACATATATAGATGTAACTTTCAGACTTTCAAACAGTCAGACACGGCTCACAGAACAAGAGCACATGGCGTATGAGTAACATTGAATATACTTTTCATATGTAATGCATATGGATTCTGACTGAGTCAGTCAGTCTGACCGACTGATTTATGATTTCTACTACTGAAGCTACTGACATGAAATTTGAACTTAAGATTTTGTTTAATAAAACAAATTTAACATTCAGACTTCCAGAAAGTCAAGAACGGCTCACAGGCCAAGAATACGTGGCGTATGCGTAACATTTTATATACTTTTAACTGGATACTGTAATGTGCAAATTTATAGACTTACATATGGATTCTGACTGAGTCAGTCAGTCTGACCGACCGATTTATTATTTCCGAGCCGCTACAGACATGAAATTTAGATTTATTTTAATAAAAAAAAATTAACATTCAGACCTTCAGGGAGTCAAAAACGGCTAAAAATGTTATATAAGAAACATGATCTGATAATAGAGCTAATTAATTTCAAACCTTAAGAAATAACAAGTTAGGTAAGTTTAAGTTTTTCCTTTGCCTCAAGACCAGTGAGGGGCACTAACACAACCACGCATTTTGGCAATGTATGCGTGAAAAACACTGCACAAAATTAAGGCGTAAATTTTTTTAGCTCTAATATTTTAACTTGAAAAATATTGCTAGCGTAAAAATATCAAAGCCGGACGGACAAATAATGGACAGGTATAACAGGAACTAAAAAAAGGAAAAGAAAAAAATTTGTATTTCCCCATTCAACCTTAAACATTTTCTGATTTACATGAATACTCAGTGTACACAAAAACGTAAATATTCGTAAAAACGTAAGTATGCGAGCCGCAAACCAGCGTGAAGTTGCTTGCATGAAGTCCGACACGACACTGAAGCTGCGCTCGGAACTTCGCTGCTTTGTATTCGTATACGCGAGTAAGCGTCGCTGCTACTCGCGAGTAGCAGCGTGCCTTTCTATGCTCTAGACGGTCGGTTAGGTTACCATAGGGACCTGTTGGGTCCCTATTGGCAGCATTTAGAACTCCTTAATGTTGTTAAAAGTCATCAGTGAGAATGTGAGTTCCTAGCAAATTTCAGCAACGACTTGCTTGGGGACCTCATGCAACCCGGAGAAGAACGTGGCCCCTCAGTGTGTTAGGCTTAGTCTTGAGATTGCCGAGCCGAAGTGAAGCAAAAAATGTGCTTAATGGTTTCCCAGACACCATTTTCCATTGCATGTCCTGCAAAGAGAAATACTTGAAAACTGGAAAAACAAATAATTCCACGAGTTTCTAATATACATTCACATACATTGTGAACTTTCATACTTGACTTCCAAGACACAGAACATCGGTCTTATGTGAAAACTACTCTTGGCTTCTAAGACACAGAACATCGTTCTCATGTTGAAAGCCACACTTCTCTTCTAAGACACAGAACATCGTTCTTATTTTGAAGCCACGCTCGACATTTACAAACACATTCGCTTTATTTTGTTACATTTTTTTATTTTTTTTTACTCGCAAAATGTAACTCAAAATATGAGGTGTCATAAATTTTGCCAGAATTTTGTGTCCTATTTTTTTGTTTGTAGTTTATTATAAATAATTTTTCCAGTCTTTTTTATATGCTATTTCGTGGTTTTCTATATTTCGCTATTATGGTACATGGGACTTGGTTTGACTTTGATTTGTGTTGTGGTGTGGCGTGACTACAAAAATACAAATATAAATGACCAGCTTTAAGAAAGAAACAACAATAAGCACAATAACAATAAGCAAAAACAACAAGAACAACAAGAATAGTGTTCTGTGAAACTGTGGAGTGGCACCGCAGAAATGCTGGCGAAGCAAAAAAAGAAACCAAAATGGAATAACCAAAATATAAGTAAAAGAAACACGAAAAAAAGGCCACGAAACAAGAGTAGCCCAAAAAAAATTAATACAGCAAAATGAACAGCATAGAGCAGCATGAAAAATGAGTAACAACATGAGAAAGAGTGGCAAACGAGATGAAAAATTTTAACCGAAAAAAGCAAACAAAAAGGCAGAATGCAGTAAGTGGAATGAGAAAGATTAAAAATAAACAAAAAAAAACAGCAACAACTCAACACAGTAGTAAGTAGAACGCCACAAGCCAATGAAAAATGAGTGAACAAAAAACTCAAAAGCGCAAATAATTCGACCGCAAAGTTGCCTTGAAATTCAGCTAAAAATCATTGCCGCATGTTGCAACATTTACACAGCATTTAAGTACAGCAAATCCGTGGCAGCAACTTTAAGCACTAATTTAGTGGCGCAAACATATTCACCACTGCTTTAGTTTGTGCATTTCTTTAGAGTGTTTCACTTTTATGACGCACTTTGTGGCCAATAAAAAGTGCTTAGATGTGTTGGGGCGTTGCAGAATCGTTTTCGGGGAGTGCTGCAATATGAGTGCAAAATATTTCAGCACATGCAATGACTTGCACAAGGACGCAGTTAAATGCGTTGCAAATATTCAGCGGGCCGACGTAGCGTATGAGTGACCCAATTTGTGGCAAATTTTAAAATGCTACAAAACTACAAAACTGCTGGAAACTGTGGCCACTGTTAAGCATTACTTGCGCTCTATTTCATAACCTTTCAGCAATTCGTTCATTCGGAACACAAATATTTGAGAACCCAATTTGACAGCATTTTCCTGGCGACACTTTAGTTGAATTGCTGCAATTTCAGCGCCAATTGAATTGCAGTTGTATTGCTTTATGGCAGTCAACAAGAGTGCAAACATTGACGACATATTTATTTAATTTTTTGAACTCATATTCAACATATGTGCAGAAGTAAAAGCATTGAAACCCCTTCAGTGCGAGACTTTAACTCGGTACACATTAACTCTCCTTCGACGAAAAGTTCATATAAGTTATATGCGTTTGTGCAGTTGTATCACTTTAACTTTACAGCACAGTATGTGTCGATGTGTGCTGCTGACACTACTTAAGCTTCACTGTGACAACAATTGATTGATTTACTAACCAGCGCTATTGACCAGCGAACATGTTTGGACAGTAATTGATTTCAATTTCGGCAACAAACTGCCGGCATATCGCTTACATTTGTCCAGAACATGAAGCGATTTCGTTTCGGTGCGTGTTGCAAGTTTTCAATTTGATTAATTTCTCTCTAACCAATGATTGATGGTTGTCGTTGAAAGTACCACAATTTATCGATTGTTTTGCTTTAATTTACTTTTCTTTTTCTTCCTATTTTTCTTATTTTCCTATTGTTGTAGTATTGAAATATATTGAAATAAAGACAGCCATAAAAATAGAGTGTATAAAAAACTATAAAAAATATGGCAATAAAAAGCTATCCACATCACCGCATTGGAGCAATGCAGTGTCAGTAGTTAATCAATCATTTGAAGTGGAGTTTTTATCGACTTGGACAGCGCGGCGAAATGTCGGCTTCGCGCTGAATAAAATCAATTTAAAATTTTACCTAATTGACGACGCCTGCGTGCGGCAGTGCTATTTATGTGGCAGAATTTTATAGCCAAATATGGGAATAATTGTGACTAATAAAGGGAAACTACGCAGCAGCACAAATGCAACGCAATATTTTCAATTTTTAGAATAGTTAAATGAACAAACAGGCCAGCTAAATGCGAGGCTTCACAGGCTTAGTTCAGTTTAGTTGGTTTAGTTTTATAGACCTTCCGTTGAGCTCAGTAAAGCTTTTAATAAAAATAATTGAAAAACAAATTAAAATAAACATAATAATCATAAATGAGTGCTAAGTATGAATGAAAAATAATAACAGTAAAATGAAAGTCTTATAAATTCAATAAGCTTTCCCTCTCTGGCCTCGTTTTTATGACAGCCAATTAAACTAATTTGCCTAAACATGGCTATTCATCGATTTAGTTAGTTGAATTTGGTATTGCGTTGGTCTAACTTTTCCATTCATATAACCAGATCATTGCGTGTCATCTAAGTAATCTGTATTGTCGAGACATAAATAACTGACTCGTAAGACACTCAGTTGTTATTCAATTTGTCCACTTTGTATGAATTCATTTCATTCATTATTTTTAGTTCAATTGAGTTGAATAAATTGAATTGAATTAAATCAAATTTTATTTAACTTAATTTAATTGATCTAAGCGAACTGAACTGAATTTTAGCTTAATTGAGTTGAATTAAATTGAATTTAGAATAGACATTAAATAATTAATTTTTAATTAAAGTGCGTTAATTTAAACTAATTGAGCTGATTTAAATTGAATTGAATTGCATTAATTGAGTTAAATTTAGTTAGTTTCAATTTAAATGAGTTGAATTGAATTTAAAACTTATATGTTTCATATGAACTAATTTTTAATCAAAGTAACTTAGTTCAACTGAGTTGAATTGATTTGCATTAATTGAGTCAAGTTGAGTTGAATAGATTGATGATTGATTGAATTGAATAAATTCAGTTAAATTGAATTGAATTAAGTCGATATTAATTTGATTGAGTTGAATTGAATGTACTTATGTACCTATGTTTTAAAAGAATTAATTTTTAATTAAAGTAATTAAGTATAACTGACTGGAATTAAATTGTATTAACTGAGTTAAATTGAATTACGTTGAATTGATTGAGTTAAGTTGAATTGATGTAAGTTGAATTCAGTCCAATTGAATTGAGTTGATTTTAATTTAATTGAGTTGAATTGAATTGAATTTAAAATTGATATGTATGTATTTTAAATTAAATAATTTTTAATTAAAGTAAAAAAAATATTTTAATTCAGTTGAGTTGAATTGAGTTTCATTGCATTTAAATGAGTTAAATTAATTTGAATTTAATTGATTTGGGTTAAATTAAGTTGACTTCAAATTATTAGAATTTGTTCAATTGAATTCAGTTGAAATAGATTAAATTTAATTTAACTGGATAAATATAAAGCAAAATTATTGAGTTAAATTGAATGGTATTGAATTGAATTTAGTTAAACTGGATAAACATGAATTAAAAATATTGAATTAAATACAATTTCATTGAATTAAATTATACTTAGTGAATATAAACGGAATTAAATGCATTGAAATGAATTAAATTAAACTAAATTGAATTAAACTAATTGAGTTGAACGTATAGAATTGAGTTGAAATGAATTGAATTAAATATAATTAAATTGAATGAATATGAATTAAAAATTCGAAAATAAATTGTACTGCATTGTATTGAATTTAATTAAATTGGATGAATATTAATTATAAATATTGAATTTAATTGTATTGCATTGAATTGAATCAAAATAAATTAATATAAATTTAATGAATGGAGGTGAAAGGAATTTACTTAAGCTAAAATGAATTGAATTGAGTTGAATTGAACTCACTTAGAATAGTTTGAATTGAATTATTTGAATTGAGTTGAAATGGATTGAATTTTTTTTAATTAATTTTTATGAATATGAATTCAAAATACGAAAATAAATTCAATTGCATTGAATTAAATTGGATTGATATGAATTAAAAATATTGAATTAAAATTTATTACATTGAATTAAATAAATCAAAATTATTATAAATTTAATAAATTGAATTAATGAAATTAAATAGAATTTAACTGAGCTGAATTGAAATTAATTTAATTTAATTTATTTGAGTTGACTTGAATTAAATTAATTGAATTCAATTGAAATGAATTGAATTGAATTCAAATTAATTGTATGAATATGAATTTTAAATACTAAAATAAATTAAATTGCATTGAATTTAATTTAAAAAATTATTATGATTTGAATGAACTAAATTGAAATGAACTAATTAATTAATTTCATTAATTAATTAAACTGACTTAAACCCATTAAACTTGATTTAAATTTTAATTGAATGAGAATATCTCTGTTCTACTAAAACAAAGTTTTATTTTTTTGAATTATTTCTGAAACTTTAAAAATAAAATAGTTCGTCCAATAGTTCTTTTACTGCGGCAAAGTGCTCGTCAGAATAACATAGACTGGTGTTAGTCTGTCAAAATGGACATTGGTTCATTGCTATCTATAAAAATGTTCACCTACTACAAAAACCAAACATCATTTAGGGCCATTTTTACAACGCTTATTCGTTTCGAACAGTAAACGATCCATTTCCGATTTCACAGTACAAACAAAAAATGCGACTCAAACAAAATCAATCGAGTGACTTTCAAGGGTTACGTGTCGTATGAGTAACCTCACTATTAGAGCAGAGCAATGAAGCTAAATCAATGAAACACAAATTTGTAACTTATTAAACTTGTATTATATTTTACTTGAAATAATATCCTTTTTCAGGCCATATTATTTCCAAATGTTTCCAAATAGTTACATATCTTTTAAAAATTTATACAATTTTACAACCTTAATTATTTTTAATTTTTGTATAAATTCCTTCTAACCAAAACTTCGCAACAAGTTTATGTAAATTCACCAAAAGCAATCATTACAAAAAACAAAAACCACAACAAGAAGGCACACATGCCACAAAAACACCAAAAGAACCAAAACAATTTCCAAACACACATCTAACAGACCAGAAATGCTTGTCAACGAGTCAGTCAAGCGATTTTGGCTGCAACCAAATGTTCAATGAAATGTAACAACACCTCGACAACTGACAATTTACTTAGCTGACGCAACAACAAAACTCACCAGAACAAGAACAACAGTCAAACAAACCAATAACATTAGCAACGAGTAGTTTACAAGCATTTGAGTTTTCTTTCCCACCCGGCACATGCCGCAAAATTGTCAATCACTCAACACACACACACACACACACACACACACACAACTAACAGTAGGTACGTGTGTTATTTTTGCCGCAGCGCAACATGTTGCATTGGCAGCGAGACAATAATTGGCCGGTAGCATAAATTGATATTTCAACTTACAAGGTGTTGAAAGCTGGCGCGGGCACGGAGGGCAAAGGGGTGTATTAACTTGGAAAGCGTTCGAGCATGAGCAGCATTTAAAATTCCAACTTTGCTATTGATGAATGATGGAAGCAACACACCGGCTGTCGGTGACTTTGGCTTTGGTGCGTGCCAGAAGTTGAGTGCTCAGTGGTTGTGAGCAGTTTCGGTTGGGTTTTGTTGGTGCTGCTGTCGCTTACACACGACAACTGGGCGTCAACTATAAAATAGCTAACGGCACGCACCGTGAGCCACACGCAACTTTTGCTGCTTGCTTGTTCGATTTGCTGACTTACCGGTGGCTTCAAACTTTTGCTGAACCTATGCCAAGACCACTGTGTACTTATTTTATACAAATTAGTTACGCTAATACTCTAATATGTTGTTAATTATGCAATGTCGACATTTGCCAAACGTCGAGGAATTATCACACACACACACACACACACATACACACTTACACACACTTAAAGTTGCCAACTTTTAAGGCTTCAAAATGCAAACTTTGCAAATTATGTAAGTATGAGCTATTAGGCTCGCTTGAAGAGAAAATTTTTTTAGAAAGCTTTAAAGTAAAGATTTGCCTGTCATGTCAGTGGGTCATAAATTATGTGTGCTTGAATTTACTTATAAATAATTGAAAAAGTTGCTTCTAAACATACTTTACATACGCTTATTTTGAAGGAAAACCCTTTTGCATATGCCAACGATTTCACTATTAATGAAGTAAAATTGTTTGAAATTTCAAAGCGGTTTTTTGCTTGTCACCAGCTGTCAACAGACGTTGCATACTAACATTCTTTGTGCACATATACATTTACATAATGATATGTACACTCATGTTGGCTCATACTGTCTACAAGCTTACAAAATTTTAACACTGTTGTCTAGGAATGTAATGTGACTGAAGTCCGTCACGTATACGCCATGCGGTGCGCCCCAAACCATAGACAATTTAGCTCTGTGTCTTCATGCTTACGAAATATTTGCTTTAATTATTATTTATAAATGTTTGATGACCATAATTTTATATTATTTTAAATTATTTTATTTTATTTTATTTTATTATATTATATTTTGTATTATTTATTTTATATTATTTTTGTTTATTTTATTTTATTTTTTTAATTTAATTAATTTTATTTTATTTTATTTTATTTTATTTAATTTTTTTTTTTACTTTATTTTATTTTATTTTATTTTACTTTATTTAACTTAATTTTATTTGATTTTACTTTACTTTATTGTATTTTGTTTCATCAAATTTTATTTCCTTTTGTTTTATTTTACTTTCTTTTTATTTAATTTTATTTCATTTCATTTCATTTTATTAAATTTTATCTTATCTTATTTTATTTTGTTTTATTTTATTTTATTTTATTTATTTTATATTATTTTATTTCATATAATTTTACTTTGTTTTATTTTATTTTATTTTATTTTATTTTATTTTATTTTATTTTATTTTATTTTATTTTATTTTATTTTACTTTATTTTATTTTATTTTATTTTATTTTATTTTATTTTATTTTATTTTATTTTATTTTATTTTATTTTATTTTATTTTACTTTATTTTATTTTATTTTATTTTATTTTATTTTATTTTATTTTATTTTATTTTATTTTATTTCATATTGTTTTATTTTTTTTCATGTTATAAAATACGACCAAACATTTGTTTAATAACATTTTTAGTTTTTTATATAAAAAAGCCTTGAAAAATAGTCATGGAAGTCATGGAAGATTTTCTCAGAATAAAATTAAAAAAAGGTCTCAATGATTTCCATGAGCATTCTAGTGTTAATAGGGAAACGAAGAACGCCAAACGAGTGTCTCCAATCCAAAACTAAGCAATTAAAGGTTTAAAGGACCTTTGTTATTTGTGTTTTGAGTGCTTGGCACTGCAACAAAATATTTCTTTATTCAAATTATTTATGATTTGCCATTTATTTTGCTGCTTAGATCTTTCCCCTGGCTACACTTGTGCTAAGCACAGACTCTCATCCACCCTGACAATGACATATACTTAGTATTTTCCCACTCTTCATTCCATTCTCATCCAATTCTTCCACTTGTTAATCCCTCTTCTGTTGTTCTGCTTCTGTATTTGATCACTTTTTTGCCATTGTACAAACAAAAAATGCTGCGCACCCCAAAAACTTGATAAATGCTGCACACTTTTCTTACTTTTTGCCATTTGAAATTTATTACCAACGCCTGCTGCATTTTCTTGGTGCAATTTTCATTTTATTTTATTTGCATTTCTTTCTACAAGTATTTGGCATTGCTGCTGCCGTCACCTCACACGGACATTCTATGAACTTTCCAACTTGCGCCATAACTTCATTTCGAACGGCAACTAGACGACCACGCCGTGTCCCATGTCCGAATGTGCCCCAAGAGCGCGACCCATAAAACCAAGTGGCACTTGTTGTTGTTGTGGTTGTTCGTGCTGCTGCTCTTTTGCGATTGCAGATAACACCTTGAGCGCACTTTTTATGCGCACTTACGCCCTGCACGGCGCACACAAATGCAGCAACTTTAATGCACTCGGCATGTGGTGGGCGTGGGGGCGTGTTCAGGTGTGTGCAACTGACCGGAAGAGGGTTTGTTCATGGCGAAACTATACAAAATAGTTTTAACGGCGTTTGCACTGGACATTGTGCAACCATAAAAATGTTGAAATGCTGCTTTGCCACACTTGCAGATGGCTTTCAGGTTTGCATTAGTATGTGTGTGTGGGTGGGCATCAGAATAATTTCGTATTATAATAAAATGAAAATGGCTAGACGGCATTTTGCTATTGTACGGTGCGCTATGCTGTGCTGTGCTCGTTGCGGTCGAATTATGAGCGCGCATTAGCGTGTTGGGCTGACGGAAATTGCCATTCGCGCTGATTTGCGTTGACGTTGATGGACAGATTGATACCTTGGCCATTGCCAGCCATAAGGGAAATTGAGTTTAAAATTAAATTGGACAATTAATTTATTGTGAATTAATATCAGTTGAGTAGTTTAGTGAGCATAACAAGGCTTTTGGTATAATAATAAAAAGTGAAGGTGGTCTGAAAAGGTTTCGACCTCAATGTGTAGATGGCAGTAATCGTCAAACAAAAGGTTGATGAATCTGTTTGCGCCTCTTTTGAGAGGTTTTTACCAAAATTTTAGCTATTTTGCATGCGCAGTTGTTGTTTGAAATGAGTGGATGTTGAGTTTGATGTGATGTGAGTCAATGTGAGTGTTTTTGTGAAAATAGAAATACATTGAGTGCAGAGTAGGTCTTAAATATTTGTTTAAAGACGAGTTTGTATTAAAGAGAAATTGGACACTGTGCACATTGGTTTGACAGTTTGATCAGTTGATCAGTTAGCACTGTGAAATTTTGGCTAAGTTTATAAATTACCGCAGCAGCCAGGAAGAAGCTACAGTGATATGCCGAAAGCCAGTATAGACCAAGTTAGAGTGAAGATAAAGCCAGATATGCTCAAAAAAGTTGTGCAAAATTAGATGAACAAAATAAAATTCAACAGGAATAGAGTCCAAGTGAAATAATATTTAAAAATAATTATTTAAAAATTAAATATTTAAAATTAAATATTTAAAAATTATGTCAATTTCAATTAAGTACAAATAAATTCACAACATACAAAAAATTTATTATATAAAAAAATGTGTGGGTCATACAACAGGAATAGAGCCCAAGTGAAATAATATTTAAAAATAATATTTAAAATATAAAAATATAAATTAAAAAATAATATAAATAAATAATATATAAATATAAAAAAATTGGGAAAATTTCAATTAAAAATAAATTCTCAACAGAAAAAAGTTTTAACTTATCTAAACAATTGTTGTAGTTGTAGTTGTTGTACATTGTTTTAAGTTCAATTCTTTTCAAGTCTTTTTACAATTAATTTGACCACTTTGAAGCAGTAAAAAATTTAATATTTCAAAAATTTTTGGGTTGTTTTAAGTTCTCCTTCTTTCAAGTCCCTTCACAATCATTTTGTCCTCTTTGAAACAGTAACAAAATTTTAATATTTCAAAAATTGTTTAGCTGTTGTAAGTTCTCCCTTTTTTAAATCCTTTAACAATCAAATTTTCCACTTTGAAACAGTAAATAATTTTAGTATTTCAAAAATTTTTTAGCTGTTTTAAGTTCTTCTTTTTTCAAGTCCTTTTACAATCAACTTCACTGCTTTGAAACAGTAAATAATTTTAATATTCCAAAAATTTTTGGGTTGTTTTATGTCCTCTTTTTTTCAAGTCCTTTTACAATAAATTTGATCACTTTTAAACAGTTAAAAATTATAATATTTCCAAAATTGTTTAGCTGTTCTTCTTTTTTCAAGTCCTTTTAGAATCAATTTGATTACCTTGAAACAGTTAACATTTTTAATGTTTCAAAAATTGTTCAGCTGTTTTAAGTTTTCCTTTTTTTCAAGTCAATCAATCAATTACAATCAAATTGACCACTTTAAAACAGTTAAACATTTTAATGTTTCAAGAATTGTTTAGCTGTTTTAAGTTCTCCTTTTTTCAACAATCAATTTGTCCACTTTGAAACAGTAAAAAATTGTTCAGCACTCCCCCAAGTACTAAATAATGACCACGTCCTTCCTACTTCCTTTCACTTCCTACCAACCATGGCTCACGTCTTTATATTACACCAATAATTGCAGCATAATAAAGTAACAACAAAATATTTTGCCAAGAATTTTTCAATTCATGCCATTCCGGCGCACACTTTGTACCTTCCATTTTTCAAAACAACAAAAACACGCAATGACGTCCACAACATGACTGCAGACATTTTGTTGCTTACTAACCTTTGCGTGTGTAAATTAAATGAAGCTTAAAAATAGTAACAGTTATTGCAAGAAACGTATCAACGCAAATGAACCGAGCAATGTTGTAAAAAAATATACAAAAAAATATAAAAAAGAAAATTCAGTTAGAGTTGCACAGTGTGGGTGTGTCGAAATGGCCATTGGCGGCATTTATAAATTGTTTTCTCTTTTCATTTTCTTGCTATTTATTTTGCAAATGCCGCCATGTTATACCGAAAATTTAGTAAACATCAGCATTGCATGTGAAAGGTTACACTAGTAAAACTTTACACAACTACATACAAGAAAATAAGCGGCGCACACGAACAACAAAACTATTACCAACACCACAAACACAGCCAAAAAAGAGTTGAATTTATTCTTGACATGCTTCAGCTGGCAGTTGTTGTTGTTGTTGCTATTGTTTTTGCTTTTTGTTAATCAAATTGGAGGAAATTGCCACAACGAAACTAGCTAACACGCACACACACCCACTCACTCATACACAGCATAGACGACCATAAAGAAAAACGCCTAAATGTATGGCAGAAAAAAAATTAAAATGCTGCGCCGGTTTCAGCGTTTGGCTGGCGGCTTCTTAGTGCTGACATGTGGGCGCAGTGTGTATGAGTGTCTGCAGCCTTGAACTGTTATACTTTCCAAATTTAATTACTATTTCACGAATCACATGGCGACATAGTAAAGCAAGTTTTAATTGCGCGCGCAGAGAAAGCAAAAGTCACACGCATGAGTGCATACGTTACCGAATTTGATGTGCGTTGTCTGCAGAAATGTTTTTGGTAAGGATTTAAAAGTTGAAATCAAATATCATACAAAATTAAAGTAAGACTTGACTGGTGGATTACACAAAACAACAGAATGCGAAAAGGTTTTTGAGATAAGGTTTTTGGTCAAGATTTGAGAGACTTTTTTGATTAAATTTGATACGAATACCAAAGAAAATGAAAGTAGGACTTGACTGCTGGATTAGAGAGAATTTTTTGATTTAAGATTTCAAAGACTTTTTATTTAAGTTTGATTCGAATACCAAAAAAATGAAAGTAAGACTATACTGGTGGATTAGAGAGAATATCCTGAGTTAAGATTTGAAAGTTTAAATCACATATACAAAATGGAATTAAGAATTGACTGGTGGATCACACAAAACAACAGAACACGGAGAAATTTTTGGGAGAATATTTTGGTCAAGATTTGAGAGACTTTTTTGATTATATTTGGTTCGAATGCTAAAGAAAATGAAAATAGGACTTGACTGATGGATTAGAGAGAATGTTTTGAGTTAAGATTTCAAAGACTTTTTTGATTAAATTTTATTCGAATACCAAAGAAAATGAGATCTGATTTAAGAGATCTTTTTGAACGTTTCTTTTTCATGCCTTCTCATTGATTTATTTAATTTAATCTATATATTTATTTGAATAAGGGCGCTGAGATCTCGCTATCCACACATCGTTCAATATCATATGATACATAATTTTAAAGCTCTTGATGAGCATATTTGCACAAACTTTCAAATGTAGATTGATAAAGTCTATCTGGAGATATTTGCGTCGAAAGTTGCATTAATTTCCCTATTGGAAACAGCATTGCTCTTTACGTTTATCAAATCCAATCAGAAAGCTGTGCGCTTGAGCGAGAAGATGGGAATAAGCAAACAAACAAAATCGTGCATGGAACCCACACGTTCCAACTTTTGCCAACGTTGCCAACTTTTCTATTTCAGAAAATTTTCAAAAATCACTAAATTTAGTGCGAAAAGCACTAAGTTGGCAACAGTGGTTGCTATGTCCCAAATTTTGCATTTTTATGTTTTGTTTTGATCATTATTATTCTTACGTTATACTTAAGAGTCCAATTCAAGTTTTACAAAAAAGCCCATGTGAACGCAGACGGCGAATGTAGGATTTCAAGAAGTACTATAATGCAAAAAATATACATTAAATTTTAATAACATAAACCAAATGGTAGTTTTTTGATTACACCCGAATTTCGGGAGTTACAACTAGTTTAATTTAATTTATTTAATTTATAGTATTTCATTTAATTTGTTCCCCAAAAGCCACAATACAGCTTTTAATATCTATTTTCCTATTTCTCATTTTATTTTCCCCCAAAATTCTTAACATTAAACTCTCATATAACAGTTTGATACAGCTAAAACTTTTCAGAAAGTTTAAAACTTTGAGTGGTTGATTTTAATCATGAAAGACAAATTTTGCCATAAAATCGTCACAACTGCAATGAGCAGAAATGACTACAGTGCACAAAATGCTGTATGCATGTGAGCAGCTTATGCAGCATTTGTGTCTGTCAAACTTGTAAAACTTTAAATAGCAATAAAATAATTATTGCCTTGTCTGTGGCAATTTCTGCCTTAAGTGCTGCAATTTCATTGCTTTGTGGCCCACACACGCCCACATTAAATACAAATTGCAGCCATGCACAATCTGTCCCAATGCATTGCTCAAACTTTCAACAAGGGGCCTGAAATTATATCAAACTTTACAAATTTCAATGTGCCAATATACAAATGTTCCAGCTTAAAGTAAGAGTTTTTACCAAAGTGAAATGTTTATTGAATTGTTTTTATTGCAGAAACAAATTCATTGACTTCATGTTACTCATACGCCCCGATTAACTAAACTGAAATTTGTTTGGTTTGCATGAATTTCTCCATTGAAAAATTTGAAAAATTGGGTTGAAAATATTTTCCATTGTTCTATTCTAAAACTAAACTATTGACTCAACTAACAACAACAAACTAAAATAATAATTTTTATTTTTGGAAAGTAATTTTCTGTTTTAATTTCCTTTGTTTTACAACAGTTGAATAATTTCTTCTGACATGTCATTAGCTCCGTTTGCAGGCTAGTCGCATACATATTTTCAGTTAGCTACACTAAGCACTTCAACTTTGACGCATTAAATATTAAAACGACACGCAAAAATACAAAAAAGCAACTCACTACAACAAAACCGTCATTTGTCATGAATTCCCACGCCAGAATTTAACTTCAATGACTTTTATGTTTACGCAATAAACAAAATTGCCAACAGTTTTCAAAGCACAAGCAACAGAAACAACAACAAAAGCAACTGTAGCCAAAACAAAAACAACAACAACAGCAACTGTAACAAAAATCGAAACAACAATAAGAGCAACTAAAACAGAAACAAAACCAACAACAACAGAAACAAAAACAACAGCAACAGAAACAAAAACAACACCAGCAACTGTAACAAAAACCAAAACGACAACAACAACAATTGTAACAAAAACAACAACAGCAGCAATAGAAACAAACAAAAAAAACAACAACAGCACAAACGTTAGCAGCAACAACATCAACTCGAGACATTCAACCATTCAAGTGATGTGTCTGTCTGTGCGCGTGTGGTCGTATTTGTCTTTGTCCTATGAAATGAAGTCAACACCAATGTAAATATTTGTTGTTGGCGCAAACGAAGCAAATAACTACTAACCAAGCAGCAGCAACAACAACAGCGGCAGCAAGTTGTAAAAACAACGCGCCGCACAACTTACTTATTCTAAATCAATAAACTGACCTAAATACGCGCGCGAGTAGTTGAACAAACGTTGAAACAGTTCACACACACACAAACACACGCCTACGCGCTGCGGCCAAAGTGCAGCGGCTGTGCGACGGTGGCGTTCATGAGTTATGGCATGACGACTAGGAATTGCAAATTGCGACGAACTAGCTGCCACTACCACTGCCTTTTCTTTTCTTTTTATTTAGTTATAAGAATGTGGAGTAAAGGGCAGCAGTGGCGGCGGAAGTGGCAGTGGCACGGTTTGAGGTTGCATGTGGGTGCTGCGTGCGTTTCGATTTCTTGACTTTATGGAGCAAGTTTAAGTTTTATTGTAGTTATTGCACCATTTCACTGAAGAAGGCAACTAGTTAGAGCTGCACATACATACACACAGACACACATAAAGTAAGAAGCTATGTTGGAAAAATTAAGAGAGGTGTTTGTAAAATTTTTGAAAGAGTTAAAAAAAATTTGTCAAGTATATCACACGTCCTAAAAGAGCCACAGTGCTACGCTTTTCGGCAGCTTATCTGCAATCAAAGCACTGAAGAAGTTCTTGCCAAGTAACCTAAACGGTTCAAAGTTGCTCTGATCTGGTTGGAATTCAATTTGTGCCACTTATAAAAGCAATTTCTTGGTAGCAATTCCAAGTCCTGTCAGATTTAATTGAAAAACAATAATTGAAAAAGGTTTAAAGATTACGTATACGCCACATAGGCCAAGATTTGAAAGCAAAGAAACAGTCAGCTTAAGCCAGGAAAGTGAAATCAACTGGAAAATGAAATATGGAATATGAGTAAGAGAAAGAGTATTGAATGGTTACGTATACGCCACATGGACCCAGAAAGCAAATAAACGCTTAGCTATAACGAGGAAAGTGCATTCAATTGAAAAATGGAATAAAAATGAGAGCAAAAAGTGAGACATGCCAGCAAAAACAGTAGAAAGGAAGTGCAGAGTGTGGCAAAAATAACTGAAAATTCAACTAAACAAAGTAAGAGAGAAAAACTGTTAACAACAAATACAAAATAATAAAATATATGATTCTGAATATAAAAACCTTTGCCTGTAAGATGAGTCACCTCAAATGAGTATAAGAAATTAAAAGAAGCCTTTCACTCACCCAAAATTATTTTAATTTCATTAATTAATTTTGATTAAAGAAGAAGAAGCTATGATTCTGATTAAAAAAATTAAAAGCAGCTATGTCACCTTTAATGATTTTGAGAAAATTAAGAAGGGTTCAAAAATCCCATTTTCATGAATTTGGTTACCACTTGACATTATTAAAACTCAAGTAGAAATCGTTCAATATTTGAATAGCACATGAAAATTATGTTAAAGTGCAATCGAAACACTATGAAAATTACATCAAATATGAGCCAACCGACACCATTAACATGACACGATTTCTATCGAAGTTCATTTGACACATTTCATGCCAACACTGTTGTTGCTTATTGTCTCCTCTGTAGCTGCAAACCAATTTATAGAATGTCAATCTGCTGCAGCAAAACTTGAGCCACTAGGCAGCACTCTAAACCACACTAATTGAAAAATAAATTGCCACAAGCTCACAAAATGTGTCACGCAATGTGGCACAGCAGACACAAAGTAGAAGTTTAGATAAATCAAAACGAAAACTCTGAAAATATTAAAGAGAAAATAGTGCATAATAAGAGCTGCAAGATAAAATATTAATACAAAAATGTAAACAATAAGCTAGAATTAATTGAAATGCAATTATGTTGCACTGAAATGTTTCGAAAATCATTTACAAAATGCATAAAATTCTGTTAGTGGCACTTCTTCATTTGGGTTAGTCACCCCGTCAGGCACACACACACAAATGTATTGTCCCATATAATTTTCGGCAATCATGCAAACGCATTTGTTTTTCATTTGCGCACTCATTACTAAACAAAGTCAGCGAGCTGGTGCGTAAATGTTTGCACAGCCCATAAAAAAAAATTACATACATATTGACGTTACAAAGCAGGCGTTGAACTACAATATAAACAAACGCACACAGTCACATAGTCAACTTTTATAAATAAACCGTGTACAATGCGTGAACTGCATTTGCTGCCAAAAAGTCTGCCCGAACCTGACTCAATTGCAAGGAAGAAGAAAGAGCGAAACTAGAAAAATGTTGCAGCGATTTGTAGCAACAGCTACCACCGCAAGCGCTCCACCACACAGACGTTGTGCCATTTTTCAATTAAATTCAGTAGCACGAAGTACGCAGCCGCCAACACCAACGAAAACCAACGCGCCACCCAACTCACTCGCCCATTGAGCGCTCCAAGTGGCGTTCGACCTGTTCGCTGGTCGTGTCGTTGTCACGTACTCTACTGCAGCATTGTCTGCAACGTTTCTGTGTCGGAATTTTTGTTTTTATTTTGCGGCCAGCTCGACACCAGACGCTGGACGCTTTCCAATTAGTGGCAATCGCCGGTTGTGTAGCGCCCACTCGCCTTCCGGCTACAAATTTAACGCGTCTTCTTGCACTTTCCAACGGTTTTAGAGTTTCTACGTTTTTTGCAATTAAAATTAAATGCGCAAAGGTTTGCTTTTGCAATCTGCAGGCTTTAAAAAAATAAACAGAGGGAAAAATAAATAAAGCGGTGCAGTTAAAATTGAAGTTCGGTTGATTTTTAAGAGAAAAATTAAGGAACGAAAAATTGAGTTTTGTTATTTAAATTTTGGTTTTTTCATATTTCATTTCATGATTTTTGTATTTTTTTATTATTAATTAAACTAAATAATTCGTTCATCTTCAGCTTTATCCGATTTTTACATTATTTGAATTATTTGAAACAATTTTGTAAGCGTGTAAAAAACTGTTGTTTTAGTTTAAATACAATAACAATTTTAAATTATATAAATGACTTTATTTAACCCATTTTTTACCGCCGTGTCTTTAAGGACACGGCAACTTTGAAAAATTCTGAAAATAACAGTTTCTAACGCATATTCAATATTTTTACATTATCGGAAAGCTACATTCATTGGCTTTCAAACTGCGAACAACTATTTTCGAATTTTAGGGTTTCACTTAGTGTAAAACTGGTATAAACAGGACCACCTTTTTTAAGGGTTTTAAAAATTTTTTTTTTTAATACAAAATGAATTTTTGTTTTTAATAAAACACTTAATACTGCTTACCAAAAAAACAAAGTTGACATACAAATTATGAAACTTTCAGTTTTCTAAAGTTTTAAGCGTGTTCTAGCTTGAAATATTTTGGTGTGGTGTTCGATGCGTAGTTAAAAAGAAACAGTAACTTAAACTTGAAAAATGTGTAATTTTCCGAATTTGGCTTACGTATTTCGCCAGCGTGTCTTAAAAGTCACATCTGCTCCAGTCCAAAAAAAAAATTTTTTTCATTTTTTTGAAAGCAGAAATGGCATACGAAGGCTCTAAATAGGCTGTGTTATGAAAATTTTCAAAATCGGTCCACGGGATCTAGGGGCGGTAAAAAATGGGTTAATTTCATTTGGTTTAACTTTAATTTAGTTTCTATTTTATTTTTATTTTAAAGTAATTACAATTTATTTTTTTTTTTTCTAATTTAATTTTAGAATGATTTTAGTTTATTTAAATTTTGGTTTAATTTGTATGTATTTTTAAAATAAGTTTGTAAATTTTTTATTAATTTTTAATTTAATTAATTAATTCATAATGTTCTAATAAAATTTAGTTCAATATAATTTTAACTTTAATTTTAATTTTGAATTTGATTTCTATTTTATTTTTATTTTATTTTATATTAATTTTAATGTTTTGCTATTTTAAATTATTTTGAATTTTATAATATTTTAATTGAATTTTAATTCAGTTTTATTTTATTTTTGTTTTGTTAAATTTTATGTTATTTTTAATTTAGTTTTAAGTTTAAGTAGTTAAGTATATTTTCATTTTAAATTTTATTGTTATTTATTTCATTTCATTTCATTTCATTCCAATTTTAATTTCATATTATTTTATTTCAATTTAATTTTATTTAATTTTAGTGAAATTCATTTATATTTTTATTTCAATTTTGATGATATTTTTAGTTTCAATTTCAATTTAATTTTAATTTAATTTTTATGTATTTTAATTCAATTTTAATTTCGTTTTAAAATAATTTTAATTTCATTTTAAGTTTAAGTTTATATATTTTAATTTTAATTTTTCTGCTTATTTTTTTATATAATTTTCAATTTCATCGATTTTTTTATTCCAATTTTATTATAATTTGATTTATAAATTTTTTTTTTGCAATTTTGGCTTAATTTTAATTTAACTTTAACTCTAATTTTAATTAATTTTTTCCATTTACATTTTCATTAAATTTTGATTTAATATAATATCAATTTAATTTAATTTAACTTAATTTCAGTTTAATTTTGATTTCATTTTTATTCATTGTAATTTAATTTTATATTAATTTTAAGTTCATACGATAATTAATTTTGATAATAATTAATTTATGAATTTAATTTATATTTTAATTTAAAATTTTGTTATTTTTTTTTCAATTTCATCTGATTTTATTTAATTATAAAGTTAATTTAATTTGATTTATTTATATTTTTATTTCAATTTTGGTTTAATTTTAATTTAACTTTTACTCTAATTTTAATTAAATTTTATGTTACTTCAATTCATTTACATTTTCACTAAATTTTGATTTAATTGTAATTTAATTTAATTTTTGTTTCATTTTTAATTTTAATTTAAATTTTATTAGTTTTAATTTATATAATTAATTACTTTTTTTAATTACTTTTGATTTAATTTTGTTTTGATATATTTTCAATGTATTTTTTTAAATTTTAATTTCATTTTAATTAAATTAAATGTAATCTTAATTTAATTTTCATTTAAATTTAATTCAATTTTAACTTAATTTTAATTGAATTTTAATTTTATTTTACTTTTCATTTAATTTTAAGTTTATTTTTATGTATGTTTTATTTTTAATTTAATTTCATGTCATTTTTAAGCTTTAATTAAATTTTATTTTAATTTCAATTTAGTTTTGATTTAAATTTAATTTAGTTGTGTAAATTTATTGTAAATGTAAATTTAATTATATTTTAATTTAATTTGAAATCAATAAATTATTTTCACATTCATCGAATTTTAGTTCTAATTTAGTTTTATTTAAAATTTATTTTAATTTTAATGAAATTATAATTTTAATTAACTTTTCTTACATTTTTATTTCATTTTGATAAAATTTCAATCAAGTTTTTACTTAATTTTAACTTTATTTTACTGTAGTTTTTGTTTTAATTAGGCAAGTTTGTTATAAATAATTTTTTTTTGTATTATGTTTTGTGCAAAAAATAAATTATTATCTATCTCGTAGTCATTAATTATTCAGTTCTGTCATATTTTTCAGTTTCTCTTTGAAGCTTTAAGTAATGATACACACACACACAGTTGCTCGGCATACTATGGGAAAAATTTCAAAATATTATAAAACTTACTGTCAATTAGGAGTGCACACCAACCAATTTATGAACGCTTTGCAGTGTATTTCCAATTTTTTTTTTTAATTAAAAATGCACTCTATGCAAATTACAGCTGCACTTTAGTGCATCAGCATTTGATGTTAGCATACTTTTGGGCTGATGAATGTGCAAGCGTTTTCATGCTAAATTACGGCCTCATACTTGTATGTGACGCTACCAGTGCAGCGTGAAAAACACTCAAATTGTGGACCGCTGATTAATAGCTAACGAGTGTTCGGTGCGTATGAGTAACATGAATTTTTTTAAGTATAACACTAAGCACTAACTGGATAGTAAAGTCCCATCAAGATTGGAATTTTTTTTTAACATTAATTTAACTCTAAATAGAAGGTAAAGCAATATCAGCTTTTAATTTTAAATTCCATAAGCAACAAATTAATTCAATTTTATGTTGACAATTATAAGCAATAATTTGTTATAAGCTTAAAAGTAGTGTCCGACCGAAACCACTTTTTTGGGCCGAAACCGAAACCGAAACCGAATATTCGGTTTTTTTTTAATATTCGGCCGAAACCGAAACCGAAACCGAAACTTTCTAGTTGAAATAAAAATCACCATATCAAGCACTTTTTTCAACAAACGAATTTTACATTAAGTAAATAAAGAACAAACAAACAAACATAGCATAAATAAATAAATACTTATTAAAAAAAAAAACAATTTATTCATTTTTTAAAAACGTAAACATGAAAAAATCACCCTTTCGTACCTTACTCGCTAATATTTAAAATTAAATAATTTAATATTATATGCTAAAAAAAGAAGTTTATTTACATTGCTGGCATCTAAATTACTCCTCCTTTCACTATATATCTGCTACACAATAAAATGTAAAAAATATTCTAGAAAGTTTCGGTTTCGGCTATTCGGCCATTTTTTGGCCGAAACTGAAACCGAAACCGAAACCACTGATTTGGGCCGAAACCGAAACCGAAACCGAATATTCGGTCGGACACTACTTAAAAGTAATTAAAATATTAGTTAAGCTATGTTCAAATTCCTGCCAGCCGCTCATGAATTGTTTCACAATTGTGATTTTCCATTGTGATAAACGAACAATTGTAACACTTTTGCTGCCGGCAGAACTTTAAAAGCTCAAACTGCAGTTGCCCGGCCCAATGCCAACCTGACAGCCCGCATGACATGCCATACACCAACACTGCACGCATCAACACTTGCCGCAGCATAGCCAGGCGGACCATGGCGCAAATTGTAATGGAGAGTGGAAAAGTGGCAAGGAAATGAAAAAAAGTCACGCAAATTTCACTTTCACATTTTTATTTCCGTTCCATTTTTCTCGCTTTCATTGCCATATTAATGGAAATGCGTTGCATGCTGCATGCAGTGTGAGTATGAATGCATAAAATGCAACAAGAATGGGGATGAGAAAGAAGCAGAGAGTGTACGGCGCAGAATGTGGTGAGTGAGCCGTTTTATTATGTTTGCATGTTTTGCGCTTTATTGTTGTTTTTCTTTCATTTAATATTAATATTTCCGCTGCTCGCCGACCGAATTATTTCTCGCCGCGTGGTGGCATGTAAAAGACGCATTACGCGTGTGCGACTCGCGCGTGGCGATTAACATTAAAACATTACAACATAGCCGACTATAGCAGCAATGCCATTGTGCTGTCGTCAGCGCCGGGCCGTCCTTCGGTCGCTGCATTATGCATGGCGCTGTTGCTGGCAATTAGTGGCCGCTGCCGTCGCATGTGTGTGCATTTCATGTTTTTTCTGCATTGTTTGCGCAATGGCGTGCAGCATATTTTTGCGCACTGCCGCCCGCGCATTGCTCGTTGCAATGTTGCGCACATTTCAAGGACCAACCAACCAGCCAGCTGGCAGCAACTATTACATATGCGGCAGCTATTTATGCCTTGTCATGCTGTCGCATTTCCATATGCATGCCTTGATGTGTGTGTGTGTGAGCATTTCGTTTTCCGCTTATCCACCTGGCCAACGCAACAACAACAGCGACTCAAATTCAAAAAGAATGTGCGCACACAGAAAAAGTTCCGCCCTACAAATGTGTCACGTTGTTGCCGCTGACGACAATAACACGTCGGCAATCGTTTGTGCTTTTGTCATGTTGCCGACGTTTTATTTTGTCGCTTATAGTTTTGCATTTCTGCCTGAATTGTTTGCTGTTGTACACGTTGCAATATGCATGCGAACAGCGAATGTTAACGGCGTGTGATGCAAGCACTTGCGGCTATTTGGTGCTGTGATTTGCTGGATTTACTCGTATTGGCTCATGCAGTTTGTGCTGTTTGCTATGCCATTTGCATGATTTTTGTTGTTGCGTGTAGCCGTAAAATATTGCTTGAAGCATGCGGATTTTGCTCTTTAGCGCCTTTTCCGCCTATTTTAACAGGAAGCATTCGTTTTTACGCAACAAATTTAAGCGCTTTACACAATTTATTTATTATGTCCAGTAAAATGGTACTGATAGGCCCCGTTGTACGGTGCCACTATTGCCTGGTTAAACATTAATATTGCACTTTGCATGTGTTATTTGGAGTGGCGGCGTGCAGGCAAAGCAAAGCAAGGAGTATGGGGTGGGGAAGGGGGTGAGGCGTTGACCTCAATTGCAGTAATTGCCCAGATGTTGAAATGGCATAGTGTGGCAGCATAATGTGCTGGCAGGTAGCACAAGAAATGAATATCTACATGAAAAGAAAGTGCAGTTTGGGCGGTGGCAAGAATGGGCGCGTAAGTAAAAGAGTGTTAAAGTTTAAGTAATCTAAAAAGCAAGCACGAAGCAGAGTCAGGGACAGTGAGCACATTGAGTGCTTTGCACTGATGAGTAGAAACTACAAGTTGCACCGTAGGGAGATAAAAAGTCAACTCTACTATTAAGCACACAACAACAAAAACTGTTTTAACAAAAAGCTGCAAGCGCTTCAAGTTTTATGCAAATTAAAAACGCTCAAGTTTCAAAGTTCAAAACGAAATTAAAACGCAAAAACAAATATTACAGAGCGCACGTTTTACTGTTATTATCCTTTTTCAATAAAGAAGAAAAATTGTTTCTTTTATGGAAATTTAATTAAAAAACAAAACAAATATTATGAACAAAATTTTGTGCCCTCATTTTACTCTTTGAGTTCTTTAATTTTTTATATTTACCCCCAAAGAATTGCTAAAACTTTGCCAATTTTTATTTTTGTCAACAACCCATACAATGCTTTTATATTTATATTATTGTGGGCGATGCCAATTCGTGACAACACTGAGCTATTTATAAATTTAATATACGAATATATCGCGCACACGCACCCACACATAGACATATGCGTAAACTTCCATTTGCACTTAGGTAATGCATAAATAATGGCAACAATATAAACAAAACAAAGCAAAAAGTTTGATGTCACTCACACATACACACACACACACATACATACAGCGTACAGGTAGACAGTTGGGTGTAAATTATGAAGCGCTTTTTATAAAATGCTTCCTTAAACTTTACCACTCAAAAATAGCATAACACAGGGAAGTGTATAGGTATATACTTATGACATAATGCTCACACGGCACAAACACATATAGAAAACTAATATTTTAATGCAAATTGCTTGTAATCGGTAGTAAGAGTAGTGGTAGTAGTATATTTTTTCTGTCGCGTCAGAATGCAAAGTTGACAGGTTGGGTGAGTGCATTGGGCTGTATTTTTTAATGGTTTAGTTAGTGACAATATGACAAACTTAGCTATCAAGAGAGATTTCATCTATGCATACGTAACTTAGTTCGTCAAGCAGTTAGCCTTGGCAGCTCAATTATTTATTTATAGTTAAGAACTGTCGACTGTCCATACAAATATCTGCTGAAACTCATAATTATGAAGTCATTTCTGCTTCCAAAGACGTCGGTTTGTACCAGCTGTTCATAGATTTATGTGACCATTGATCTACTTGATACTCAAGGCAATTTTTTTAAATTGCTGCGTTTTTAAAATTACCCAAAAAAATTTAGGGAAAAGCGCCGTTATTCTTTTTCTATTTTTTGTATATTTTGTATTTATTTTTTGCATTTTTTTTATATATTTTGTATATATATTTCATACTTGTTTTTAAATAAATGTTTGAAATATTATATATATTTTTGGTATACATACATACATACATTATTATTTATATATACATACATACATACATATATACATACATAATACATTTTTATATATTTTTATATTTTTAATTTTTTAATTTAAACAATTTGCACAATTGCTTATATATTTTTATATATTTTGTATACACTGTATATGGTTTTATTATAGTTTTTATCAATTTTTCCTTATATTTTATTTTTTTTTATTTTTTATATAATTCGTGTATGCTTATGTATAGTTATTCATATTTATTTTATATATAATTTCAATTTACAATTATACTTTTATATGTATTTTAACATTCTTTTGTTTATTTTTTTAATATCGTTTTGCATTTTCTATATTTTGTTTTTAATATATTTTATATACATATATTTTTATTTTATTTATATGTTTCAGTTTTATATATATTTTTATGTATTTGTAACATATTTTTTTTAATTTTTATATATTTTTAAAATATTTTATATAATTGTTTCTATATAATTTCATGACATTTTTGTATATTTGTAACATATATGGCATACATTTTTTTCTATATTTTTTTTAATATATCTATATATTTGTTTATATATTTGTTTGCATATTTCTTAGAGTTCTTCATTTTTTCTGCATAACTTTTATATAACATTTATATATTTTTTTCATCGTTTGTGTATATTTTACTTTACTTTTTTTTTAATATTTTTTCCTTTTTTAGTTGTTTTATGTTTTTGATATATATATATATGTTTGCATATAGTTTTTTTACATATTTTTATATTTTCTTTTTATTTATATTTATTCATTTATATTTATTTTAAGTTTTTATAAATTGTTTACTAAAACAAAAATAGTTTTTATATATCTCTGTATATTTTTATATATATTTTTATTTATATATTTTGTGTGTAATTTTATATACTTTATAGTTTAATATATTTTAGTAAATTTTTTTGATATTTTTGCGCAAAGGTTTTATTATATATTTTGTATACAATTGTCTATATATTTTTATATATTTTTTTGTAAATCTGGATACTTTTGATCTATTTTTTGTATATTTTGATAAATATTTAAAATATATTATTAAATATATAAAATATTGTATAGTATGTAGTAATATATATCTTAGAAAACTTTTTAAATATATTTGTGTGAATTTGTTACATACTTTTATATAATTTTATATATTTTTTATACGTTTGTATATTTTTTTATAATTTTTGTATATTGTTATATATTTTTTTAAATTGTTATATATGTTTTTATGTACCTACATATAAATAATTTTATACATTTTTATTTATTTTTATATTTTATTTTATTTTCGTATTATTATTTTTATTTTTTATAAATTTATTTACTTTATTTTTTTATTTTTTTTTTTGTATTATTATATTCATTTTTTTATATATTTATTTATCTATTTTTTTTTTTTAGATATAAATTTGTATATATATATATATATTTTTAGATGCAAATTTATATATTTGTAAATTAGTTTTACACTTTTGCTAAATATTTTTGTATAAAGTTTTTATACATTTTATTTATTTATTTATTTATATTATTTATTATTATTTATAACATTTTTCATTTATTTATTTTTTATTTATAGACTTATTTATATACTCATTTATGTTATATTTAGTTTAAATTTCTATAAATTTTTATAATTTTTATTTAACTCTTGTAAAGTTTTATATATTTTTTTATATATTTTAGTAAATTTGTGTATATTTTTTAAATTCGTAAAACAATTTTGTATAAATTTTTTATATGTAACATATATTTTTATATATTTTTATAAGTTTTCATAAATTTTTATACATTTTAAAAATATTTTTTGCATATTTTACATATTCTTTTCATGCAATTTTCGCTGTTGCTACTTTTATGCTCATGTGTGCGCATGTTGCATGTATGTATGTATATTTGCTGTGCCATTTTTCTTCCTTTTTCCGCCCACATCCCTGAATTTTCAGCTGGCCGCCTGCATATGTAATGCGTTTCCATTCGCCAGTTGCGCTGCGGCGCCACATGCCACATGCCGCATGGAGCGTGCAGTGTGTATCATGCACGTATCATTTCATTCATGTGTGCGCATAATATACTTGTAAAAATATGTATGTGTGCTCGTGCTTCTATGTTCAAATAATAATATTAAAGTTTATTTCCCTTTACTCTATACTGCACTTTTTTCTGCACTTTTTGCACATTTTTGTGTGCTTTTTGTGTGCATAGCATTTATTGCTGCATGTTGCATCTTTGTCTATTTTTGTTCTTTTGTTCACTTCTTTTGCTCTCCACAATGCAATTTCTTCGTTGAACTTTGGCGAAATTTTTTACTCCTTCTTTTGCGAATTTATTTTCTCCTTTCAATCCATACGCTGACGTAACTGTACCACTTCCATAGCCTTCACCATTTGCTGCTTTCAATCATTTTTGCTATCAATATTTTATAATCGCATATTTGTGCAACGCTTTGATTTTCCATCCGTCTTCCGATACTTGCTCTACCTTGGCTTTTGCAATTGACCCCTTTGCTGCTCGGCCGTTGTTGTTGGGCGACCATTGTTGCCACTGCCTGTGTACTCAACTGCGCACACTGCATGTGACGCCTATTTGCCATTGAGTAGTCAGCGAAATAATAAAGGAAAATTGTTTTCTGCCACGCGTCTCGCTTTCCTTTAGACACTGCCGCTGCTGCTTGGCATGCGGCAGCACGTTTCGATTTTGCATGTATGCGCAGAGCACTTGGCAAATAATAATGGGCTGACATTAGACCCCACAACAAAGACGCCATCGTTGCTTTTGTTGTCGTCCGTGTACGCGCAGCCAAGCGAGCAGTGAACCAAAGCAGTCAGCCAGCGCCGAGATTTGCTGCGCTAAGTGAGCTTTGCATTTTAATGCGCGCTCCATTATGTCACAGATAGTATGTTGTTGTTTTTGTCGCCATTGTTGTTGTTGTTAATCTCTTTGCTGCCACCACTGCACTTGTGCACATTTTTTAGTATCAGCAATTCGGTTTGCATTTAGTGCACATCGGGGCGTATGAGTGTTGCCGCAAAATTGAATTGTGAGCAACCAACGTTCAGTGCTTTATTTAAGTTTCGCTTGAAAACTGCACAATCAACAAATAAAATTGCACACTATCGCTGTGTACTAAACGCATTTTTAATGTAAAATTTCTATTGAACCAAAATGCATTTTTTTTTTGCGGTAAATTGACACGAATTAGTGCCTACTGCAATGATTTATTCAAATGTATTGAATTTTTTTTTAACTAACAGGAATATAGCACACAGCTGTGTGCATGTGGCCAGTTAAAATGAAAAGCCAACATTAAAATTCAAATAGTAAAATAGCATCAAAAGCAACAAAAATGTCTTGTTGCATTTTTAATGCTATCAACTTGCAATTGGCCAGCAAATGCCACACTCTAAAAACTACCATTTACTGGTACACGCCACTCCTATCTACTCAGCTATATATCTTTCTTCTCCACTTTACACTTTATTGGTTCTAAAACGATTCACTAATGCATTGCTTGCACCACGCCAACCAACCATCACATGCATCGTTCTAGCTGCACCTGTCGTTATATATTTTACACTATGCTATAATTTGTATAAATTTGTATACAATTTGCCTGCTCACAGGCGCACATAAATTGTCAAACACACACACACACACAAGCACGTGACATATTTATATCCCTGTGCAATATTGCACTTTGCTGACTACAACTTGACTTTTGCTCCGCTTTTTTTTTACTTTATTTCTTTCTTTTTCAGAGATGCTTCTTTCCTTTTTTTCATCGTCTTCTGCATTGCCAAGCACCTCCCCGGTGTGTTGTATGCCGCAAAGTTAGAAATTTTTATGTGCGCATACATAAACACATATTAATACTTGTCAATGTGCCATTTGTCGGTGCATGTGTGTTGGTGTTATCGATATTGCAAGCAAACGCAAATATTTGCTTTTTATTAAAAACCATATATACTCGTAGAGTGCCTCGCCATGGGGTAATATTTATTTGGTTTTGGATTCTGCATAAACATTGCGCACTGACAAGTGTTGACAAATTAATTGAAAACTATAAAATTGGCCAAAGGAAATCTATTGTTAAAATCAGTGCAATTTCTTAAATTTATTTGAAAACAATAATTAGAATTTATAAAATATTACTAATTAATTATTGCTAGATTATTGCTAAATAAATGGTCATAGTTGTGAAAGTAAATAAGAAAAATATAAAATTATTTAATAAAATAAAATATTTAATAATAAAACATTATGTTTTCTATAAAGAGCTAATTATATAAAATAAGTAAAATTTTTATTTGGAACTTGATAAAAAAAACATTAAGAATTGGTAAAATATTACTCATTAATTATTGCTAGATTATTGCTAAATTAATAGTCATAGATGTGAAAGAAAATTATAACAATATAAAATATTTAATAAAATGAAATACTTAATAATAAAACACTATGTTTTCTATAAAGAGGTAATTATATAAAATATGTAATATTTGTATTTGGAACTTGATAAAAAAACATTTAGCATTAATCAAATATTATAAATTAATTATTACTAGATTATTGCTAAATTACTGGTCATCGATGTCAAAGAATGTTAGAATAATAAAAAATATTTAATATAAAATATTTAAAAAAATAAAATATTAAAAAAAATACATTGTTTTTAAAATAAAATAAAATAAAATAAAAAAATAAAATATGTAAATTTTGTATTTAGAGTTTGATAAACAAAAATTCAAATTAAATTTATTTATAATTATAATTTTATAATTTATTAAATTAATTTAATAATATCAAATATTCAATAAAAAACATTATGTTTTCCATAAAGAGGTTATTACATAAAATACTTAAAATTTGTATTTGGAACTTGATAAATTTGTTTCTAAATACATTCTTGTAGCACCATTTTCCAACTCAATTTATGAATGATTTTTAACTAATAACTAAAAACTAAACTAAATTTATAGGAAATAGAAGGTTTGGTTGAATGAAAACTATTATTTGAACTGTTAAATTGAAAGCTTTACTTAGCATAGTTAAAATGTTTCGATTTTAGTCAAATATGCACCATTTTGTTTTTTACAATCGGGCTATTTTGAATTTTTTTTCACCAACAAAGTCGCTCGCCATGGACAGATACAAGTGGTAATAACTTAGTGTATGTCCGCACTAAAAGTGAATGTATTAGATAAGAAACGGTGATAATCACTTGGTGCCATGTCCACACTAAAAGGTTCATGCATTAGATAAGAAAAGGTGGTAATCACGCCATACGCATAAGAGACTCTCGGAAGTTCTGGCGACTATTGATATATGTGGCCCGACGTTTTCCTGATAGAACATGATTCTTTCCTACTGGCAAAAAATGGCCGCTTCTGGGCCACCGCTTCCTTCAGGCGTTCCCATCGTTGTCAGTACAGATGCAAATTAAAAGTTTGACCGTAGGTAGCAGCTCAATACCCTGTCAATCACATCAAACACGCTACTGAACTACCGTTTGTGTGGGCTTAATGCCATTCAATCACAACAGATTTTTCTTGACTATGTCGCAAGTGATACACTTTTCATCACCAGGCACCATCAGATGGAAAAAATTGAGCTTCTTTTTGCATCCAGCTTTATTCAAAGGAACGACACCCTCGGTTAGGGTTCAATCAGAGGATTGAAACTATATTTTGTGCAATATTTAGTTTCTGGATAAATAAAAAATGCAACATGATATTGGAACTCAAAGAGTTCTATGATTAATAAACATTTTCAACAATTGGCTTTTCAGTGCATGATGTATGTTTGACATCAAAATTGCAAGAACATGATTGACAAAACTAAAATTTCTGCTGAAATTTCTGATTGGCTGTTAAAGTATCAGAACCATGAACACTCTTTAAATTTTGAGCCGCCTTGCTTGCATTTTCAACTATATGGAAGAAAAACTGTGAACTATGACATATTTTCTCGTACATATTTTTGACACGCGCTCAAACTGAACTGAGTCAAGCAATTAGAAAACTGTCTGAAAAGTTTCTTTAGTACACAATCTTATCTTTCTAAAGCCAGTTAGCATAACTCGAAAGCTCGTACACAATGCTAGATACAGTTTACTAAAGCCATTCATTGGCAAAATAATGGATTTATTTTTACTAAACCTATAAATAAATAAAACATTAAAAAAATTTTTTTTAATTTAAAAAAAAAAATATTAATAAAATATATTTGCTATATATAAAATTTGTTATTTTTTGTAAGAAAAAATTTTTTTCTTTAAAAATTTGCAATTTGAAAATTAAATTAAGAAAATAATATAAATAAAATATTTTTACTATATACAAAATTTGTTATTTTTTGTAAGAATATTTTTTTTAAGAAAAAATATAAAAGTTATTTTTTAATATTTTCTAAACTTAACAAATAGTGTTGAACATTCCAATAAATATTTAAATATTTTTTTTAATAATTTTTTAAATTAATATTTGTGTATATTCTAATTTTCTTTATTTTTTTTATTTAAAACAACCCAAACCATTTATGTATGTATGTGTGTGTGATCAAGTCTCTGCTCCAAATTCACTTCCTGTCTTCATTTCAATTACCAAGCTGCGATTAAAATTTGCCAAAGCACTAAACTCAACCAACCGCAGATTACGCTGCAATCACCAGCAACCACTCAGCATTTAATTTTGGTAAAGTTTAATTGAAAATCTGATGCACATACAACAAGCAGCAGCTGCTGAAATGCTGCAAGTTTGTGTGAGTGTATGTGTGTTGTCAACCAACATTAAGTTATGCGCATATATGTGTGTATGTGTGCGTGCGCTTCCTCTGCAGCATGTAGTTTAATTCAGTTTGTCAACAACAACAACAACAAAATCCACTTGGCAATGCATAATTAAAAACATCAGAAAGGCAGAGGTGCAGCAATTTCGCATGTCCTTTTAAATTTTAAATCTGTAATTAAATATGCATTTTGCATGCGCCCCCAACTTTACTGCTCGAAGCTAATGTTGACATAGCCATTTGGCCTCGTAAATAACTTTAATGCGTAAATGCAGACTGAAGGACGAAAGGCAACAAAATGAGGCGCAAAAATGGGTGCGCAGTTTTGTTGAATTTGGATGCGTAATTTTGGTGTAATTAAAAATTTCGGTATAACAACACACGCACCAACAAACATTGATGCGACGGCTGGTCCCTGGCGCATATTTAGTTCAGTGTTGCGTGCCAGTAAACAGGCAAATAGACAGTCAGGTAGACGCAACGCCAATAAACTGAGCAAACGCTTAAGTGAATGTATGTGTGTGTGTGTGTATATTTTGGTGCCGTTATCAACTTTAAATTTTATATGCATGCGTGTGGCTGTGTCTGTGTGGTGCAAGTTGTTGACAAACTTGCATGAATTTTTTAAATTATGCGTTGACACTGCTGACGCATTGTTGTAAAACAATGTGCTAATTAAATTTTGTTCAAGTCTTTAATTAAATTGTGGCCCCGTACGGTCGACAGCAATTACGATACAAGCAACGGACACACACAGCTCGATTAAGCGCGCAATTTCCATGCACAACTTCAGAATGACACGCGTTGTTGTCATGTAAATCACTGAAAGCCAAATATTAAAATGACATAACACTATGTATGTATGTGTGTCTGTGAGTGTGTGTGTGTGTGTGTGCGAATGTACACGTTGCAGTGGCGCACAGAGGATTTGGTTTTGAGGAGGAGGGCGCTCGCACACAACTTTTATTTGAGGCAAATAATAATTGGAACCATATTTCTCACTCAAAATGTTTGCAACAAGCAGATAATTGTGTGGTTTGAACCACCAAAACCCATCCTTGCGTGCGCCACTGTTGCACATTGCAAATTGTTGTTGTAGATATTCATGCCGCATTGAAATTGCTGCCATATTTGTTGCATATACGGTGGCCAGTGGTCTCAATAATTTTGAAAAAAAATTATTATAATTCATTCAACAATATTGTTCAAATATTTATTTCTGCCTGACATAATTGCAATTTGCTGTGAATTATGTAATGCACTGTGAAAAATGTTGGTAGTAAAAGAATTCAAATGTTTCCCATACAGGGCTTTAGTAATCTGCATCTCGCGTTGTATAAGTAAGATCAGTTAAAGCTAGATGGCATTAGAAAGATAAAATTTCACACTAAAAAACTTTTCAGACAGTTTTGTAATTGCTTGACTTAGTTTTGTTTGAGCCAGCATCAAAGATGGAAACCGTCAAAGAGAAAATACTCAAAATGTTACTGTTTTTCTGCGATAAATGCATTTGAAAACGCCACTGTTGCACATTGCAAATTGTTGTTGTAGATATTCATGCCGCATTGAAATTGCTGCCATATTTGTTGCATATACGGTGGCCAGTGGTCTCAATAATTTTGAAAAAAAATTATTATAATTCATTCAACAATATTGTTCAAATATTTATTTCTGCCTGACATAATTCCAATTTGCTGTGAATTATGTAATGCACTGTGAAAAATGTTGGTAGTAAAAGAATTCAAATTTTTCCCATACAGGGCTTTAGTAATCTGCATCTCGCGTTGTATAAGTAAGATCAGTTAAAGCTAGATGGCATTAGAAAGATAAAATTTCACACTAAAAAACTTTTCAGACAGTTTTGTAATTGCTTGACTTAGTTTTGTTTGAGCCAGCATCAAAGATGGAAACCATCAAAGAGAAAATACTCAAAATGTTACTGTTTTTCTGCGATAAATGCATTTGAAAACGCCACTGTTGCACATTACAAATTGTTGTTGTAGATATTCATGCCGCATTGAAATTGCTGCCATATTTGTTGCATATACGGTGGCCAGTGGTCTCAATAATTTTGAAAAAAAATTATTATAATTCATTCAACAATATTGTTCAAATATTTATTTCTGCCTGACATAATTCCAATTTGCTGTGAATTATGTAATGCACTGTGAAAAATGTTGGTAGTAAAAGAATTCAAATTTTTCCCATACAGGGCTTTAGTAATCTGCATCTCGCGTTGTATAAGTAAGATCAGTTAAAGCTAGATGGCATTAGAAAGATAAAATTTCACACTAAAAAACTTTTCAGACAGTTTTGTAATTGCTTGACTTAGTTTTGTTTGAGCCAGCATCAAAGATGGAAACCATCAAAGAGAAAATACTCAAAATGTTACTGTTTTTCTGCGATAAATGCATTTGAAAACGCCACTGTTGCACATTGCAAATTGTTGTTGTAGATATTCATGCCGCATTGAAATTGCTGCCATATTTGTTGCATATACGGTGGCCAGTGGTCTCAATAATTTTGAAAAAAAATTATTATAATTCATTCAACAATATTGTTCAAATATTTATTTCTGCCTGACATAATTCCAATTTGCTGTGAATTATGTAATGCACTGTGAAAAATGTTGGTAGTAAAAGAATTCAAATTTTTCCCATACAGGGCTTTAGTAATCTGCATCTCGCGTTGTATAAGTAAGATCAGTTAAAGCTAGATGGCATTAGAAAGATAAAATTTCACACTAAAAAACTTTTCAGACAGTTTTGTAATTGCTTGACTTAGTTTTGTTTGAGCCAGCATCAATGATGGAAACCATCAAAGAGAAAATACTCAAAATGTTACTGTTTTTCTGCGATAAATGCATTTGAAAACGCAATTCAGGCGTTTAAAAAACAGTCAATCAAGCGCACTTTGGATTTTGTGGATTTTGAAAAAATGACATTTTTAAAAACTTTAAAAGCATAGAAATTTTCAAGTTCAACCATCATGTAAGCATTGTTTCGATTGCCCAGCAGCTGAACATTGCACAAAACGCCAATTGGAATCATTTCAATGAGGATGGATAGAAAAAGGCACTGATGGACTGAATTTCCACTTGCAAATTGCTTCTAAATTTCACAAATTCGAGCCCTTTCTGAAGCGAAAAGTTACTGCTAATGAAAATTGAATCACTTGCGACAACGATTCTGAGTGATCCGACGATGGCCATGCCAGGATTGACGATCGTTTGATCTATGATTGATGAGATTGACAGGGCATCATGTGCTACAAGCAGTCCATAGGCCCTGACCGTAGGGAGTATACCTTAATTCAGGCCTATTTTGCCAACAATTGCCAACAACAAGAAAGCATTTGCCTAGAAACGGTCAACTTTGGCCAATAGGAGAGAATCTGTGTTCTCACTCACCTATTTTCATCCAAATGTTTGTTCCAAACATATCTACCCGCTATATCTAAGTATTAAGGGAGCTGCCATACAAAACTGGCCATTTTCTATGGAATTGGCTCCCCACTTGTAAATGTAGTAGTAAGTCATGAAACATCGTATCTCGGAAACTACTGAACCGATTTGAATGATTTAGTCAGCGATCGGCAACATTCTTGAGTACAAAAAATAAAAAATTATTTTAGGTTCAGAAATTCACCACCAGAGGGTATCTCCCATACAATCGGATTTGTGAGGTTGTCAACTTTTGGGTTTCTACAAAGCAATAATCAAAATTTACTGTCGAAACCCCATTAACCTCTCCATTTCGTATACAATTGCAATCGTAATTGAGTGTTAAGAAGAAATTATTTGACTTTTGTAAGAAATTGTGATTTTTTTCATTCAGCCGGTACAGGTACACCTTGCGCAGGCTTCCTGGAGCAAATATTGTTTTTTATGTCTCATGAGTTTCACGCCCCTTCCGATAGCATCGGTGTTACATTTGACACATGTGGCACCAACCTGGGAGCAGTTGAAGCCTATTTCTTTAAAACGATCATTTTGTATGGGAGCCCCATTAAGGATTTGAGATAAAGCATAAATATGTTTGAAAGAAATGTTCAGTAGGGAAAACTAGTAGGAGTCAGTAATAGATTTTTACCCTCTAAGAGAAACTTCTGAGCAGCTGTGAAGCAATTTGTCGAATTTCCCACGACGCCATTCAACCCCACTCTACCCCAAATTTTTTTTGCTCATGTACTTTTTCACCAAACAGCAACAAATCAACGATTCTTCATCAACGAAATCGAAAAATCGTGCACTAAATCATGTCTAATGTGCACCCATAGCATCTCTTCATGACGTTTATTTACGGCTTTGTTTAACATTTCAGCATTAAATCAATGCTTTCTTTTTTTGGTAAGATTTTCATAAAACTTTTTCAATTAAAATAAATATTACACGTTTTAATTATGTCGAAAAGATCACATTTCAAACTGAGGTTTTTGTTGTTGTGGTTTTGTAAAGTTTTTATAAAAATGCGAAACTTTTGCATTGCTCTAACGCGCCTTTTTACCGTTTAAAGCTCGCACACACACGCACACACACACATACTTTTTCATAATTTAAAATTCCAATTGAAATGTTTGCAATTAATTGCGTTGCCAGCCGTTAAATACACCAAATGCCATGCGGCCGTATCAATAAATGAGCATAGCACGAAGAAGAAGAAGCAGAAAGACAGTGAATCGGCAGTCAAATCAAACTTATTGGCGCGTTGAAAGCGAAACATGTGAGCCATGACGGCCACACAAATGTGCAAAAACAATGCGTGCCATACACACAATCACACCACCCTTCTCCCTCCTTAGCCTTACAGACATACAGACATACACACACACACACACACAGACACACTGCTAAAATCCCTTAAGCAGCAACCAAACACTCGCCGCACTCATTTATAAATAACGACAAATGCCGGAAGCAGCGCATGTGAGGAAGCGGCAATTCGATGGACAGCCATACACACACTCACACATAAATATGTACCTACGGCGGCCTGTAGCCGCTGCGGTGGCTGCACACGGGCATGTAACTGTCATGTGGGCGCTGCGACGCGCCAGCACACCGCTCATCAATAACAGCTGAAAGTGGAGCAACGAAAGCCGGAAAGCAGCGAGCTGCAACGGGCCGAAGGTAGCAAACGGTCGAACGAACGAACGAATGAACAAACGAACGAAAGATGAAAGAGGCGCGCAGCATAGACACGAAAAGCAGCAACTCGTATGGTGGGAAAATGTATTTCGGCCAACGACAACAACAACAACAAAAGCAAAAACGACAGCCAGGCAGGCAGGCGGCACGACGATGTCTGTCCATGGCGCAAAGCGAAGCGCACAACGGCAAAGGGGTGCAATGAAGGCGAGCATAAAACCGAAGAAGAAGAAGAAGCAGATGAATCAGAAGAACAAGAAGCCAAAGCACAAGAAGCAGCAGAGGCAGTAATTTTGTTTTTTTGGGGGATACACGTTTATTGCGGCCACTATTGACAAGGCTGATGCGGTGCTTGGCGCTTTTATGGCCGCACCACCCAGTTGGCTGCGCAATTTTCACAGAGCGACTTGTATTGGCCGCATGAATGGATGCGATGCGATGTGATGTGTTTGAATTACGAATATGATTCCCGGGAGTTTTCTATTGTGAATGTGAATATTTTATGCGCGTGAAATGTGAGAATTTGCAAATGGATTGGCAACGTGTGCGCGGAGCCATCAGCCGAGTGCGCTCTCAAGAAGCGCTGAAAGCGAGCTGAGGTCGAGCAGAATGGGGGAAAATGGCCAAACGGAATGTTATTTGCTTGGGCAATAGTAGCAAATTTCAATTTCACAAGCAGCAACGAAGTGCAGCGTAGCAGAATTTATTAATAAAATGGGGAATTAGCAGTGCGAGTGGAGAATGAAACCAGAGTGAATAGAAAATCAACAGAAAATCGACACATTCACTGTTCACAAGCGAGTAATAAAACTGCTAATAAATATTTAAAACAATTTGTTTCACAGGAGCAGTGCTATGGAAAATTGAGTTAAGAAAAAGTAAAGTAAAAAACGAATGTATGGTTTTTTGTTGAAATACAAAATTTTCTTTAAAATTAAATTTTCCTCAAATGATTGACTAAAATTTCAAAACAAAAAAATTCAGTTAAGAAAAAGTAAAGTAAAAAACTTTAGTATAGGTTTTTTGTTGAAATAATAAATTTTTCTAATAATAAATTTATCTCAAATGGTTGACTAAAAATACAAAACAAAGTCCTATAGTTGACTAATTGCCTTTTTTAGTTGTAATACAAACATTTATGGTTATATTAATTATTTAATTTTAATTAATTTTTTAATTTTAACTTTATTTAAAATTAATTATTTCTGATTATATTTCAAACAAATAAATAAAATAATTAAAATAAATCAAAATAAATAAATGATAAAAAAATAAAGGTTTATATTTCAAGCAAATAAATAAATAAAACTACAAAACAGTTAAAGTATTTTCAACATTTTAGTTTATATAGTTTTCATATTTTTTTATTTTCATATTTTCTCTACAACAACAAAATGTATCTCCCCCAGTAACCTCAATTCACTTTTTGGCTACTCTAAAAATTTTTTATTATGGTTTTTGTTGCTTTACAGTGCAAAAGAGTACAAAATAGTGCAAAAGAGGTTAATGGCTTTCTGACGACTTAATAAATAATAACACCGGCCAGTTATCTTCATCTGCAAAGCAATTAATGTCATAAATGTGCACGGAAGCGCACAAATGAGTGGAAATTGTGCTCTTACCGGAAGGAAATGCACATTGCAATGTGGTAAGTTTTGAAGTATTTCAAAGTGTACTTTAATATTTTGATTGCATATAAAATTTCTTGCAGTTGGCAAATTTAACAATTAGGTAAAAGAAAAATGACCAGAGAATGTTTTCAATATATAAAAATATGCAATATTTTTTGGAAGCTCTGAAGAAAACTGGAATGAAAGAATGAAAAACTGGAAAGAACCCTCTTTTTAATGGGTGTAAAGTATGGTATGAAGTTTTGTAGACTTTTCTCATTCAAAAGAGAGAATATTTGACATCAATGCTGAATCTTACATGCAACTTGAATCGAAGTACTTTAACAAAATTTTTATTATTTTCTAAAGAAACTTTTTTAGTAAAGGTGTAAGTTTGTGAATTTTCAAACTATTGTTGAATAATATTAAAAAAAATTTCGTATCTTATAAAAGTAAACCTTATCTTTTCCTATCTTTTATATTTTCCCACCATTATCTTATTGCTTAACTTACTACTTTAGGGTCTTTCAGACAAACTTGATGGCCATATACCAGAAAGCTACAAGTACATATGTGATTTATCCATAACAAGACTTACTTCTGTTACTAATATTCACATCTTTACTGATAGTTAGGCAGCTACTAAGTCTGGTTCGACTTATACGTTACTATATTTCTTTTGCCTGGTAGGTAGGTGTAACCAGCTGACCGCTATGCACACATATAGACCCCTATTTGGTCCTTAGAGATACCAGATGGAGATCCTTTCCACTGATCCATTTTTGGCATATCTGAGCAGAGACCTCGGTCCTAGCAACGACACCTGGTCCCTAGCGATACTAGATGGAGATCCTTTTACGAGTTGTATTAGTTATCCATTAGAACACAATTTTTCTGCATACCTGAGCAGAAACCTCGGTCCAAGCAACGACACCTGGTCCTTAGAGATACCAGATTGATATCCTTAAACTAGTTGTATTACTGATCCATTAGATTAGGATAATTTCTGCATACCTGAGCAGAAACCTCAGTCCTAGCAACGACACCTGGTCTAGTATTTATTTCTGTTGCTAATAAATATTCACATCTTTTCTGATAATCAGACAGCAATCTCCTAGTTTAGGATATCCAAAGGTTCCCAAATGCTTAACTCACATATTGAATTAAAATGAGTACCACAACATTGATGATATTGTAGGCAACTGAGCTGCTGAGCTCGCTAGTATTAGAATCTCTGAGCTGACAATTCACTGTTTATTTGGTAGGTTCTCGGAAAAACTGGGGTTGCAATAACAATTTCTGTCATGGTTGTGACTTGAAAGAAAGAAAGGAAAAATCATTCTGAAATCTAAGCCCCGAGCAAGTTCAAACATCTGAGTGCACCCTTTCTCACACTAGTCTGACTGAAATAGAGTCATTAGCTATCAGGAAGGTAGCCAGATTCGATTTGTTTTTCATTATATTTGTTAAAAGTATACAGCATCAGGTCTTTCAGACTTAATAGTTAAAGAAGATCTTAAAAAATAACATAGGAATATATAACACCCAAAGCTTACTGAAATTATGAGTAACTTAGGGATAAAGGTTGACTTAAATTCTGCGGAAATTTATTTTATTTATTTATAGTCTACGACATCAGGTCTTACAGACTTACATAAGAACTAACTTAAGAAAGAATAAATAACAAAAAAAAGAAGTTTGAAAACCCAAGCAACTTAGGGACAAAGGTGTCTGTACTCCCACTATTGCAGCTTGACCTAAATTCTGCAGAAAATAATTTTATTTATTTATAGTTTACTCCATCGGGTCTTACAGACTTAGGTACATAAGAGCTAACTTAAAAAAGAATAGATAACTAACAAATCTTACAGAAAATCCAGTTTGATGTCTCATCATTTTTTCTACAAGACTGGCAGAGGACAGTGTTTCCTATGTCATTCAAGGAGCATGGAAATAGTAGCATAGGTAAAAAGGCATTTCATTTTATGTACTTCAATTGACATATATAACAGTTTCATGGAACTCATTGGCATAGGTAACAGTAACATCTGCCGGTACTGTTTGAAAGACAGTAAGAGAGTTGATGATAGTTTATGTGTTTGTGCTGCGATCTCTGGAATCTGTTTCACAATTTGGTAGCTCTACCAGTGCTTTGGAGGCGATGTTGATGCAAATGACGTTCTCTAGAATGTGTTTTGGATTTTGATGCCTGTCCTTTGGAATGATAGTGAGACGACTAACCATGACTGGTGCACTTACACCGCGATCTCTGGGATCTCTTTTGGAATTTGGAGCTGATAGTCTGACTTTAGACTTTTGATCAGATTATATTTTTAGATCAGATTTATGCGCCAGTCGGACAGATTCAAGAAACAGTGAAGTGTAACAGCAAATTCGTACAATGACTGTGCTGTGGTCTGCGTACTAACTAACAGTGCTTTGAGGATCTGTGTGTGTGTGCAACAATAAACATGAAGTCAGAAATAAATTGGAATTTCTCCTAAAAGCTTTTGTTTTGGTTTTCAGTTGAGAATGTACTCAACAATTGGAGTGAGCAGAAGTGAAGCAAAAATGTTCCTAAAAAATTTCCTTTTTGTTTTCAGTCCAATTTTTGAAGGGGTACTAAAAAAATTTACTAAGCAGAAGTAAATTTGGAATGTCTCTTAAAATTTTTTGTATGTCCTAAAATCTGAGTCTTGAGTCATGAACTCTGTTGCTTCTGACAAAAAGACAAACTGAAATAAGAAGTGAAACTAAAATATCTCCTAAATATCTGCCAAATTTTGTTTTGATTTTTTAGCTTGAAGATTTTATAGTGTACTGAAAAATATGGGTACGCAACGTTTTGTTGTTCAACTTAAAATAATATATTTTCCCAAGAAATGCTGTTTTAAAGCAGTTTGCTATTTTCCTTTTACACCTTGAAGAAATTATTTAGACCCACTCAATCATCGATATTTATTTTTTGCAAATAAAAATATTCTTTCAAATTTCAAAAAACTCAAATTCAAACTCACTTCGTCTGTCAGTGTCCTTAGTGTGGCGAATCCTTGGAGCTGTCTGCTTTGTTGGCCTTTTCTTTAGACGCTTTCACTTGGCCAATAATTACACTGCAGTGTGGTAATAAATCACAAAATTCCTATTTATTCGAACAAATAAAAGCAGCTAAGCGCACATGGCTGTCACTTTAAACGTCCATATGTGTGTTTGTGTGTGTGTGTGCTTGTGAGTGTCAGCGTTTGCTTAAATGTGTAAATTTTCGATTATCCTGCTTCTGGTCAGGTTTTATCCTTGAGCAATGCACGCACGCACGAATGAACAGGCGAACGCAAGCAAACCTGCACACACACACACACACACACAATCATGCAGCGGCAAGCGCGTACAAATACACAATTCAAGACGACACGCACTACAAATGCCTTCAGAACTGATTTCCTTTTACGTTCTGGTCGCATTCGTATGTTCGCTGCCGACTGGCGTTTGCAGAGCGGGCCAACTGACTGACTGGCTACCCAGCTGCTTGGTTCCTTGCTTGCTTTACTTTGCTTTTCGCCTGCTCGCTTCCTGTTATCCTTGCGCGCACTTATACACAGCAACGGGAATCATACTACACACACACACACATACATACACTCACAAACTCAGTGGCACTCCAGCGCTCACGCACACACACACACATATTTATATATATATCGAGGCGCAGCGCAAAGGCAACTAGGATGCGATATGCGATATTTAAATATTTTTCCGAGCACGTTGCATGAGATTTTATTGATTTTTTTTCTGTCGTTTTCTTTGCGTGCGCCCAGCGTTGAGTTTGTGTGCAAATCAATTTCCGTGTCGATTTAATTAGCGCAGCGATTTGCTGCTTCCGTCTTTAATGCATTATATAATTTTGCATACTTTAAGGCTGTCGGCATGGCCGCAAATCCGCAACAGTTTTTCACTTTCATTTTCAATTAAGAAACTTTTTCACCAAATAATTTTCTGACTACAATTTTGCTCTTTTTCACATTTTCGTGCTTACACTTTAGGCTGGAATTTTCTTTTGTTGGCTATGGGGTTTTTTTTTTGTTTGAGGCAAAGCTGAAAATTTCTGCCTGTAATGCTGCCTTTTTTCTACTTGATTCCTAGGCTAGAGAGTACCGTCGACCGTGGAACGTGGAAGCGTCAGCGAGGCTTCCGAGTTTTGTTTTTAACGCTACCAGTAGAAAAGACAAACTGCTGCGAATGCAGCCGCGTGCCGAAAGTTTACCCCGAAAATTTACGGCCGCAGCTGAGCGCAAACACGAGCGCGTCTAAGCTTTCGCAGTGTATGCGCTGTGGATGTTAAGCGGCGCGTTTTCGGGGTTCGCTGGACACGCTGCAAGTGTGAGGTTGGAAAAGTTTCCCCATTTCCATGGCGTGCAAATGTGGTATTTTGCCGGTTTTTGTGCCGAAGACAACGTGGCGTGTTTGTTTACCATCCACAAAAGCTGCGGAGGTGGTCGACAGTTGACATTCGCCGGGAGAATGAAGCGTGCAGTGAGCTTTTCCAAATGATGTCAGTCATACTTTTGTAATAGTTAGTTGAATGGAAGAGAGAATGACGGGAGGAATGTTGCTTTCCAAAACGAAATGTTTGTCAAAAGGAGTGTTTCTCGAAAGAAAGTGGAAATATGATGGGGTTTTCTTAAACAAACAAAAAAATAACAAAATTAAAAACCTCGACATTTTTTTTCTTATCAATATTGAAATATTTGAAATTTGTCCTATTCTATAGAACTATATGAGTACAAGGATTATTAATTTTTATGAAAATAATTGGTTATTTAAAATGTTTGTTTTTTTTACAATTTGCGAATACTTAACATTTCTAAAGTTTATATGAACAACGAAGTAAAAAGAATACAAAAATAAAAGTAAAACTTTAAGTTAACTTAAACTTAAACTCAAAATTAAATTAAATTAAATTAAATTAAATTAAATTACAAATAAAAAATAAATGTCAACTAAAAATTAAAATTAAAACAAATTAAATGTAAACATTACAAAAGAAAAACAAATAAAAAAAACAAAAAACAAATAAAAATAAAAATGAAACATAAAAATCATAGTTAATATTAAAATTTACATTTAAAAAATTAAATTTAATATTAAAATCAAGATAGGAAATTTAAATAAAATAAAATAATAATAATAATCATAAAATAAAAATTAAAAAATTATAAATTAAAAAAAATAAAAATTAAAATAAATAACCATAAAAATATAAATATAAATAAAAATAAAAGTGAACGTAAACGTAAACGTAAACACAAACATAAAAATTTAAACTTAAAAATAAAAAAGAACGTATACGTAAAATTAAAATTTAAAAAATGAAATTTAAAATTAAAAAAAGAAATAAAAATTTAAATAGAAATGAAATTATAAAAATTCAAAAATTAAAAATTAAAAAAAAACTAAAATAAAGAAAAACAACATAATCGTAAAAATACAAATAAAACTAAAAATGCACAGAAACATAAACATAAACATAAAAGTTAAAGTTAAATTTTAAAAACTAAAAAAATAACATATTAACAAAAAAATTAACATTAAAATTAAAATATTAAAACTAAGCATAAAAATAAAAATAAAACTGTTGAATACACGAGAAGAATTCCTTTATTAATAAACTGCGTAATATGTTATTGCGCAGGAATTCTGCTCGTGCGTAGCAAAAATGCATTGATCGTGTCCGATTGCGTTTGTTTATTTGATGCGCAATGCAGCAACGGAAAAGTCCCGTTAGGCCGCTCAATTGTCTGCTAACTAAAAGGATAGTTTGTGCGCTAGTCGCATGTGTATCCGTTGTCTTGCAGTTGTGTATCTATTGCGCAATGCGTAGTTGCACTTTACTTCTGCGCAAGAAGTTTTACTTCGATTCATTCTTCGCTGATCAGTGCTGGTGACAGGTCGTCAAATAAATAAGTTCTTAAACGAAATTAAAGTGTTTTATTGAAGACTAAATCCAACAGGTTATGGGCCCAGCTCCCGTCCACTTTGTAAATAATCCGTGTAAATATTTTTTGGTGTAAATCAGTGAACTTGGAAAACTTGAATTAATTAATATAAAATAATGGAGAAAATTAAAAGAAACATTAAGCCTTTCGATGGCGAAAAATATTCAATTTGGAAATTTAGAGTTAGAGCACTCTTGGCGGAAACAGATGCTCTAAAAGTGATAGACACTGAAGTGCCAGAAGACATTACGGACGAATGGAGAAAAAGTGAAAGAAATGCTAAAAGCATCATCATCGAGTATTTAAGTGATTCATTTCTTGGCTTTGCAAGTAGTGAAAGTACTGCAAGGCAAATTTTTAAGAACTTAGATCAGATATACGAGCGAAAGAGTTTAGCGTCGCAACTAGCTGTGCGGAAACGGTTGCTTTCGTTAAAATTAAAGAGTGAATCCCCATTATTAGGTCACTTTAATTTATTTGATGACCTAATTAACGAACTGTTGGCTTCGGGAGCTAAAATTGATGAGATGGACAAAGTGTCTCACTTATTATTAACATTACCACCATCTTATGATGGAGTTGTAACCGCAATTGAAACACTGTCAGAAGATAATTTAACATTGGCTTTCGTAAAGAACCGGTTGCTGGATCATGAAATTAAGTTAAGAAGCGATAATAAAGACACAAGTTCCAAAATATTGCAAGCGATGTGTAATAATAACAATAAAAGCTATAAAAATTTCTCGCAAAACTTTAAAAACCAAAATAAATTCAAAACTTTTAAAACAAATACCAAGCCAATTGTGAAATGCTATCACTGTGGTAAAAAGGGACATATAAAAAAAGACTGCTATGCATTTAAAAGGTTTTTGAGTAACAAAAAGAATGAACATGCCAAAGCTGCACAATTTGCAACTACTTCACCGCGAAACGGTTTCGCGTTTATGATAAGAAATGAAGCTGTAATTCCTACTGTCGGCGACGTGTCTTTTCTCCTGGATTCTGGAGCTTCTGACCACATTATTAATAACGAAAATCTTTTCACCGATTGTGTCGATCTGGAGTACCCAATAAGGATATCAATCGCAAAGTGTGGGGAATATATTTATGCTACAAAGAAGGGCATCGTTAGGCTCTGTGATGATTCTCAAAACGAAATTACCCTGGAAGATGTACTTTTTTGTAAAGATGTTCCACAGAATTTAATTTCAGTGAAACGGATGCAGGATGCTGGATTGAAAATCGAATTTGATGCAGGAGGTGTTAAAGTCAGCAAGAATGGTCAAGTAATCATTGATGGTAAATGTGTTCATAATGTTCCTATTATCGAATTTGTTTTAAGCAGAAAAGCGTATGCATCAAATATGGTTAAAAATAATGGTTATCTTTTGTGGCATGAAAGATTAGGACATATTAGTAAAGGAAAGTTCTTGGAAATAAAAAACAAAAATATGTTTAATGATATTGCACTTTTAAAGACTGTGCAACCAACTGATGAATTATGTGAGGCATGTATATATGGAAAACAAGCTAGACTAAGTTTTAATATATCTAAAAATAAAAATTACATTAAAAGACCTCTATTTGTAGTCCATTCAGATGTCTGTGGCCCGATAACACCTTCTACAGTTGATGAAAAGAACTATTACGTAATTTTTGTTGATCAATATACACACTACTGTGTAACTTATTTGATCACCTATAAGTCTGACGTTTTTGCCACTTTCAAAGATTTTGTTGCAAAAAGTGAAGCCCATTTCAATTTAAAAGTTGTAAATCTATATATTGATAATGGGAGAGAATATTTGTCAAATGAGATGCGCGACTATTGTGTTCAAAAAGGCATCAGTTACCACCTAACAGTTCCACATACTCCACAACTAAATGGTGTGTCTGAACGCATGATAAGAACAATAACGGAAAAAGCTCGTACTATGGTTAGTGGAGCGAAATTGGACAAACGGTTTTGGGGTGAAGCTGTATTGACAGCTACCTATTTGATTAACCGAAGTCCAAGTAAAGCGTTGAAAAATAGTATGAGAACACCATTTGAAATGTGGCACAATAGAAAGCCTGATTTAAGATATTTGAAAGTATTTGGTTCGACAGTATATATCCATAATAAAACAAGAAAACGAAAATTTGATGAAAAATCATGGAAAGGTATTCTTGTTGGATACGAACCAAATGGATACAAAGTGTGGGATGTGGCAACTGGAAAGTTTGTGTCAGCGAGAGATGTGATCGTTGATGAAACAAACATGGTAAATTCTAGGACTGTTGTAAAAGACAGAGTAGAGTTGAGAAACTCTGGTAATGAAATTGAATTCCCGAATGAGAGTACGGAAAGGATATCTAATGAATTTGCATTAGATAAACAGCCTAGTGGTGTGGTAACAAGTAAAGAGAATGCCGATCCAGTTGAGACTGGTGAAAATGTATTAGAGAATACTGATGAACACAATGGTCAGCTACAAAACTCACAGTTAAGTGAGGAAAAAAACGAAGTCAGAAGAAGTGATCGATTGAAGGAACGGCCACAGATATCATACAAAGAAAGTGATTTGTTAGTCAAAAGTTGCATAATGAATGCACAAAGTTTCATTGATAGCGTTCCAAATTCTTTTGATGATATTAAAAATAGAAGCGATAGGTCACATTGGGAAGAAGCAATTAAAGAAGAGCTTGATTCTCATTTTTATAACAAAACTTGGTCTCTTGTATCAAAACCTAAAAATAAGAACATAGTTAGTTGTAGGTGGGTTTTTACAAGGAAATATGACGAGCTAGGCAATCCAATTAGATATAAAGCAAGGCTGGTCGCGCGTGGTTTCACACAGGAATATTTAATTGATTATGATGAAACATTTGCTCCAGTAGCAAGAATTTCTAGTCTCCGATTTATATTAGCTTTTGCAAACCAATTTGACTTGAAAGTTCACCACATGGATGTTAAAACCGCATTTTTGAATGGTATATTGAAAGAAGAGATTTATATGACGGCTCCTCCGGGATTATCCTGTGGTAGTGATCAAGTCTGCAGATTGAATAAAGCAATATATGGTCTTAAGCAGGCTGCAAGGTGTTGGTTTGAAATTTTTGAACAAGCATTGAAAGAAATCGGTTTCATGAATTCAGCTGTAGATCGTTGTATTTACATTCTTGATAAGGGTGATGCACATCACAACCTGTATGTGTTATTATATGTGGATGACCTAGTAATAGCAACAGGGAATATTGAAACAATGACCACTTTTAAAAATTATTTGAAGAGCAAATTTAGGATGACTGATTTATTTGAGATTAAATATTTTATTGGGATAAAGATCGAAAGAGTTAATAATAGCGTAAGTCTTAGTCAGTCCGCTTATATCGAAAATGTTTTAAAGAAATTTAAGATGATTGATTCTAAAGCAGTTAGTACTCCACTTCCAAGTAGGCTAGATTATGAAGCATTGAATTCAGACGAAAATTGTGATGCACCGTGTCGTAATTTAATTGGCTGTTTAATGTATATTATGTTGTGCACACGACCCGATTTAAGTACATCGGTTAATATATTGAGTCGATATAGCAATAAAAATAATAAAGAATTGTGGCAGTGCCTTAAAAGAGTTCTAAGATATCTTAAAGGTTCGAGTGATTTAAGATTAGTCTATTCTAAAAACTTAAATTGCAAAGAAATGATAACTGGTTATGTTGATTCTGATTGGGGTGGAAGTGTTAGTGACAGGAAAAGCACTACTGGTTATGTATTTATGATGTTCGAATCATGTATAGTTTGTTGGAATACAAAGAAACAACACTCTGTTGCTGCTTCATCTACTGAAGCAGAGTATATGGCACTTTTTGAAGCCGTTAGAGAAGCCTTGTGGCTGAAGTCGTTAATGAATAGTATACAAATTGAATTGAAAGAACCAATGAAAATATATGAAGATAACCAAGGTTGCATAAGTATAGCAAATAATCCGTCATGTCACAAAGGATCGAAGCATATCGATATTAAATATCATTTTTCACGGGAGCAAGTTGAAAATAAACTAATTAAAATTGAGTATATTCCTACAGATAAACAACTAGCTGATATTTTGACAAAGCCGCTGTCTGGAGCCAGATTTTTAGATTTAAGAAGTAAAATGAATTTGAAATAAAGCATATGAAGGAAAACAAAAAAAATTAATTAAAAAAAATGTAATGTATATAAGTATGTATAAAAATGTAATATGATATATTGAGAAACAATGTAATAATGTATGGTTTGATTGGGTTTTTCTGGGTTTTCCCAATCCTTGCAACGAATGTTGAACCATAATATTGTCATTCCCCAGATTACACGACTTTTCACCAGCAAATATTTTTTTTATTAATGTAGAAACATGTGAATCAGTTTGTGGCGATCAATTAATTTTTGAGGAGGTGTGTTGAATACACGAGAAGAATTCCTTTATTAATAAACTGCGTAATATGTTATTGCGCAGGAATTCTGCTCGTGCGTAGCAAAAATGCATTGATCGTGTCCGATTGCGTTTGTTTATTTGATGCGCAATGCAGCAACGGAAAAGTCCCGTTAGGCCGCTCAATTGTCTGCTAACTAAAAGGATAGTTTGTGCGCTAGTCGCATGTGTATCCGTTGTCTTGCAGTTGTGTATCTATTGCGCAATGCGTAGTTGCACTTTACTTCTGCGCAAGAAGTTTTACTTCGATTCATTCTTCGCTGATCAGTGCTGGTGACAGGTCGTCAAATAAATAAGTTCTTAAACGAAATTAAAGTGTTTTATTGAAGACTAAATCCAACAAAAACAAATTAAACATAAACAGGAACATAACAGTAAAAGTTAAAATTAAAATGCGATTTTTAATTTCAATATTAATTTAAATTTAATTAATTTAAAATTCAATTTTAATATTAATTTAAATTTAAATTTCAAATATTAAAGATTATAAAAATTAAAAAATTATACTATGTATAAAAACGAAACAAAAATAATGATAAATAAAAAAATTAAAATTAAAAATTAAAGACAAATGTTATTAAAAGAAAATATTTTTCCAAATTTTTTTTGGAAGTTTTCACGTATCAATTTTTGAAGTTTTGTGTTTTCGTTTTCATTAATAATATAAATACAATATTTTAGAGTATATAACTATAAATTATTAAACAACTTAAACAACTTAAATTTAAGAAATCTTAAAAACTACAATATTTCAAAGTTTGAATTGAAGTAATGAGCAAATAATTTTCCCATTTCTTATACATATGTTCATATGTATATATGTAAGTATATATGTTTCATATTTTTTTATTTATGTTTCAAGGTTGTTTTGTGGTTTTTTATTAAAACATTTTTAACAAAAAATTTTTTAAATATTAAAATATTGAAAACCATTTTTTTTAATTTCATTTATATTTTTTTAATTTAATTTGTGATATTTAAATTTTATATTTAGTTTTCTATATTTATTTTTTTTATATTTTATATTTGGTATTTCTTATAATTTTCATTTTCAATTTAATCTTTAGTATTTTGTTTTATTTTTTCGTTTATATATAGGTATTTTATATTTATATTTAATTTTTTATGTATTTCATTTTTTATATTTATTTTTTTATTACATTCTTTTTTGTATGTTTTTACTTTTTCTCTCTTTAAATAATGCTATCAAGAAATGGAAAGTTTTGTGTCTACTCTCCCTTTTCTGGACTATACTCTTTCTCACGTCATGCGCTTTTCCGCTCTCTCACTCCTCTCTCTGTCGCTCTTCTGTGTACTGCGCAGCTGTCAAACATCTTTGCGCTCTCCAGTAAGCAATGGGCAACAGACATAAAGTCTGTCGGCAAACTCGTTAAAGTCGTTGTTTATTAAACGTTGTTCTTGTAGTTGCGGCATGCAACCAACCAGCCAGCCCGCACATGCAGCTCAAAAGTATGCTTCGAAATTGTTTCTTTTTTGTTTTTCTACTGCCAACACACGACTTGTTGTTGCTGCAGTTGCAACGGATGTGCGCTGCATGCAACAACAACAATGACGTTAGTTGATGAACACAAATGTTAGCATACTTTCGGGCATGTGAATTGGCACATGGCCTGCAATTTGCATACAAAGCACACGCCGACACTCTTCTACACACACACATACACGCTCGCACACACCTGCGGACAATGCATTCACACAGGCGCACGTGAAAACAATCAACAGCGTCGAACAATAACAACAACAAGAAAAACGGCACAAACGTTGCTAATGAAAGCAAAATTGTCTTTTGTTTGGCGTTGGCGCTTTTCGAGCAGAGTTTTTGCCAGCAAAAGCAGCAACAAAAAAGTGAAAATGGGAAAATGAAAACGCTGCCAAAAATCACTTTTCACAGCTAATCACCGCACCCACATACGCACGAACACACAAAAAACCCTTTTGCAGCGGAACTTTTTAAAAGTTCGACTGTCACCAATGACCCCACGGCCACTGCAAACGCGTCGCAGTCACTTAACTTTTTATTGCTGGCAAATGAATGTCAACGACAGCGCAGACAGCACACCAAAAAAATATCAAACCATTCAACAGCATTTGAAACCGAAAACAATGGCGCCCAACGGTGCGGCATAACGGAAATGCGTCAAAAATTTTTGTTATTTGTTTCAATTTTTTTATTTTTTTTGTTTTTGTTCTGTTTTGCTGGGCGTGTAGAAAGTGGCCAATGTTGGCGCTTGTTGAAAATGTTTTGAAAATGCTTTTCAAAATTGATAATACGTGGCGACAGCTTAATGCGAAATTATGGCGCAACCACACAACAATGTTCGCCTCATGAACCGGACGCAGACGCGGTCTTGTTGAAAAACGAGTACGACCGAGTGGAGGTTGGGTGTGCGGGGGGTGCGTTGAATTATGGTCACCCAACACTTACGGGCGCGCCTAAACAAAGTCATCTTAATTAAAAGTGAATGACATTTTGTGAGCACAACAACCATTTGGTGTAAGTACAAAGAGAACAGAGGCGGTGTAGAAAAATTTAAGGCAACGAATTTTGTTTTTAAATAATTATGATTTTATATATTTTTTTACAAATTTGTCTTTTTGTAAGCAAAAACAACAATTCCTTTTTGCAGTTCAAATGTTGTGTATAATGCTCTGCAAATCTTTTATTGGTCAACTTATTTGTTACGGGGAAAAAATTTTCACCGCAACAACATCTCTTCTAACGTTCCAAAGCATCCCTTTTACTATACTTTTGCCCAAAACCACGCCCCTGCCAACCACAACATTAAACATCATTCCAACCAAACTTTGTGTTCGCTTTTCATTCCCCTCCGTCCGTTCGCTTCTCCCGATAAGTGACGTTATGGCCGCATTGGCGAGTGAATCCCTTTTTTAATTGGCGCCAAAGAACTGAGCATCGAAAAAAAGGCACTTTTAAAGGCTTTGTGTGCCATTGAGCGCCTTTTAGCTTTAAATATTGATGAACTGTTGTTTGAAAGATTCAAGCGCAACCATTACGCACACTTTGGCCGGAAAATGTGTCAAGACAGTCCAATGACATTTCATGGCATTCAGGCCACTTTCCCAATTAAATTGACTCTTTATGTGCAACTAATTGAATGTTATAAATAAATGAAATGTTAAATTAATTGAAATGCTTAAATAAATGAAATTGTTAATTAATTCAATTCTTGTTTATAAAATGAACCCCTTTTTAAAGAATTCCTTTTTGTGAGAATTCCGATTGACGACATTTGTCATTGTCTCATTAATAAATTGTTGTTGTTTTAATAAATTGGATTAATAAAGAGCAATTCACTAAATAATTAAAATGTTAAATTAATTGAAATTTTTAAATAATTAAAATGTTAAATTAATTAAATTGTTTAAAGAATTGACATTTTTAAATAATTGAAATTTTCAAATAACTGAAATTTTGAAAGAACTGAAATTTTTAATGATTTAAAATTATTACATAACTGAAAATTTTCATTAACTACACTGAAATTTTGAATTAATTGAAATTTTGAAATAACTAAAATTTTTAAGTATCTGAAATTTTTCAATAATTGAAATTTTTAAGTGACTGAATTTTTTATTAACTAAAATCTGAAATTAACTGAAACTTTTAACTAAAATTTTTAAATGCTATTTGTAATAAATTGAAATTACTAAAGGATTGAATTTAAAAGTTGTTTAAATTTCTAAATAAAGTTTAAACTAAATTATTAAATTATTAAAAATGAAATATAAATTTTTATTTAATTTAAATCTCAAAATTTTAATTAAATTTAACAGAAAATTTTTAATCAAAATTTTTAATTAACTGAAATTTTGAAACAATCAAAATTTTGATTTATCTAATTGAAATTTTTAAATAACTAAATTTTGAAGTAACCAAAATTTTCAAATTTTTAAATAACTGTAATTCTTTATTAATTGAATTGAAATTGGAATTAATGAAATTTGTAAATAACTGAAATTAGAAAATACTACTTTTTTAATTCATTGAAATGTTTGCATGATTAAATTTTTTTATTAACTAAAATCTCGAATTAGCTGTAATTTCAAATCAAAATTTCGAAATGAAATTTTTATAAATAGAAATTATTAAGTGATTGAATTTCTAACTTTACTAAATATTTTAAATAACTGAATTTTTACTTTTCAATTAATTGTCTAATGTTTAATTAAAATTTTTCATTAACTGAAAGTTTTAAATAAAATAAATTGAACTGAATTAAATTTACATAATTGAAATTGTAATTACTCAAAATGTTTTAATAATTAAAATTTTTAAATAACTGAAATTTTAAAATAACTAAAATTTTTAATTTATTAAACTTCTTTACTGAAAGTTTTGTTCAATTGAAATTTGTTCATTCATTTGTAAAATTTGAATTTACTGAAAACGTTAGTTAATTTGAATTTTATATAAATTCAAAAAATTTTACAAAATTAAATTAATATTTTTTTATTAATTGGAAATGTACTGAATTAAAATGTTTTAATAATTGCAATCTTTTATTAACTGAAATTTTAAAATAATTTAAATTTTTAATTTATAAAAATTCTTTACTGAAAATGTTGTTCAATTGAAATTTGTTGCAACTATTAAATAATTATAATTTTTAATTAATTTGTAAACTTATAGTTTACTGATAACGTTAGTTAATTTTAACTTTAAATTATTTGACAAAATTTTTTAAAAATTAATTTTTTTTAATAAACAATTTTTAATTCATTAACATATTTTTTTATTAATTAAAAATGTAATTAATCAAAATGTTTCAATAATTGAAATTTTAAATAACTGAAATTTTAAAATTTAAATTTTTAATTTATAAAAATTCTTTACTGAAAATTTTGTTCAATTGAAATTTGTTCCAACTAATATTATTAAAAAAAATATTATAATATTAATAAAAAATTAAAGTTTTTAATTCATTTGTAAAATTTTTATTTACTGAAAACGTTAGTTAAGTAGAATTTTAATTCATTTCAAAAAAATAAATAAAAAATAAATTATCTAAATAAAGCATTTTTAATTCATTAAAATATTTAATCCAAATTTTAAAATAATTGAAATTTTTTTAATTTAAAAATTGTATTTAATTTAATTTAAAATTTTTAAATTATTGCAATTTTTTATTAATTATAAATGTTTAATGAATTGAAAATACAATTAGTACTTAATTCGTTAAAATTAATTTTTAGTTAAAAAATATCTAAATGATTAATATAATTGTTATTTTCAATTAATTCTTGATTGATTTCATTCAATTCAATTGATTCATATAATTGGCATTTTCAATTAATTAAAGTTCTTAATCACTTAAAGAGCAACTATTTTTTATACCAGTGAGCATTGCTAATGGTCGATCATACTCACTTCAATTGCCGATCCCGATGCCAGACGGCCAACTGCAAACGTTCCTCGACACAAGCGACGTCCGACTCGTTATGCGCCTCACTGGCGCCCAAATCGAAGCGAAAGCGATGGTCGAAGTAGGGACGACTCGAGTGTCGATGTACAGCTGTGCGCTGAAAAGAGCTTTCAACAATGTTTTCGACCATGGGGGGACGTTTGCGTATTAAGGCCACCTTCACGTAGGCATTGAGAGCAGTGGAGCCGTTTGAACGCTGCAAATCGCGACAGCGAATAACTGAAAAAATAAATAAAATACCAATTAAAATAAAACGGAAAACGAATAAAAATAATAATAAATAATAATAAAACAAATTACATAAAAAATAAAAATTATTAAAATAGTTAAATGCCAACTTTACTCCCATCTCTAACATATTCTACTCAAAAGTGTGCTGCTCTATAAACTAACTTCGCTCCTACCTACCTCCTTGTTCACTAAATTTGGAACTCACCGTGCACATTTAATTGCCGCTGCTCGACGTGTATGGCCAGGTCCACGGAGCCCTTAATGGGCGCCAGCTTCAACGAGTTCTGCGAAGTGCGCGACGTGCGGCCCGAGCAGTAATGCTCCGCCGTCGAGCTGGCGTTCGAACTTGCCACCGAGCTGCGCTTGGCCGCGCTGCTGTAGTAGGCATCGTCGTCATCGTCGTTGTCGTCATCGCTGGCCGAGGAGAAGCTAAGACAGCGCTTGATTGACTGAGTCTCCTCCAGCGTGGGCGTGGAGCAGCGCTGCATGTCCACCTTCGTCTCCGATGCGGCATACGCGCTGTCCACCACAAACATCAGATTGGGCGGTGTGCGCATGGCCAGCAGCTGCGCCTCGCTGCTGCGGCTGTGCTTGAACAGCGGCGTATCGGGGCTGGGAATGCCATTGGGCAGCGTCAAACCAATCAGCGCTGGTGCCGCCGTTGGTGCTGTTGGCGGCGACGTTGACGTTGACGTCACACTAGCTGCCATGGTTTTCCGACGCATGTCCGTTGTGCGCACATTTTTGCGCCGCACAACGCGCTGCCGCCTCAGATGCGTTGGCGTGCGCACCTCCATTTCGTGTATGCTCGCCTCCAGCTCGGCGTCGCTCTCGTGTACGGCTGGCGTGCAACGTGCAACTTCCTTGCGCGCACTCTCAATGATGGCATCCAGCATGCGATCCAGCGTCACATCGCCCATGCGCGACGACGATAGCGTCTCCTCGCGCGGTCCGCTGCGAAAGCGCACACGGCTCAGCGGCGTCGTGTCATTGGCGTCGGCAAAAGCATCCGCAAACCGATTGGGCGTGGCAGTGGGGCTGTTCAGCGAGTGACGTTTGATGTGCAGCGGCACAGCGCCCAACGTTTGGCGGCGCAGTGTAGCCGCTGTGCGACGCGGACTTTTGCCGTTGCTGAGATCGCGAAAGGCATTCAGACTTTTATCGGCAAACGGACTGGGCGTGAAATAGACACCGAAGTTCTCCTTGTTGGCCGCATGGCCGAGCGACTGGCGACGCGGCTCCAGCTGATTGTCCAGCGAGTGCCGATGCATGCGTCGCTCCAGAACGTGCGTCATGGTGGGCATGGTGTTTTGGGCGGCGGCAGTTGGATTCAAGGCGAGCGGACTGCCGACTGTCGAGTAGCGTTTGTGGAGCTGTTGTTGGCGGCGTGTGTTGTGTAGATGATGTTGAGTGTTGGAAATAGTGGCAAGTGGTGGAAATTGCAATTGTTGTGGTAGTTGTTGTAAATGTTGCTGTTTTAGTTGCAATTGTTGTTGCTGTTGCTGTAGTAGTTGCTGTTGTTTGGTCCACTTCAGCATTGCAGAAAATTAGTGACGGCGTAATATTTGTGGCGGTGACTGTAGGGGAAGAAATCAGTTGAAAGGGATATTTAGTTATAGGTTTGTGTATAGGATAAACACAGGGTGACATGTACTAAATAATGCAGTAGAGACAATTATATTTCTGGTGGTTTGCGTATTCGATGAAAAGCATTACTGTGAGTGAATTTATTGCAATTTAACTGCACAGGGTGTTGTGAATGAAAGAGTTTAGAATTGAATCTTTAACACTAAAATGTCCTAAAGGAATCAAAATGCAATGCAGTGAATGAATCAGATTTGATTTGAATTTAAAATTTATAATTATTTAAAAATTTCAATTATTTAAAAATTTCAATTATTTAAAAATTTCAGTTAACTAAAAAAATTAATTAAAAACTTTAGTTTAGTTTAATTTAAAATTCGAGGTATCAATTAACCAACAATTTTAATTAGCTTAATTAATTAGATGCATTTTTAAATTCATTTTAAAATTTTAACTAAAATTTTCAACTAATTACAAAATTTAAGGTTTTAAATATTTTAGTTATTTAAAAATTTCAGTTAATTCAAAAATTCAATTAAAAATTTTAGTTCAGTTTAATTATAAATTCGAGGAATCAATTAACTAAATATTGTAATTAGCTAATAATACAATATTAAATCACTAAATAATTGCATTTTTTTTTAATTCATTTTAAAATTTTAATTAAAAATGTCAACTAATTACAACATTTAGTGTTTTAAATATTTTAGTTACTTAAAAATTTCAATTCATTCATGATTCAATTCAGTTAATAAGAAATTTCAGTTATGTAAAAATTTTGAATCACCAAAAACTTCAATTTAAAAAATTTAAAAAATTTTAGTTACATAAAAACTTCATTTTTTTATATTTCAGTTTTTTTTTAATTTTTATGTAATAATTCAGTTCAATTGAACTAATTCCAAATTCAGCTAATTACAAAACTAATATAAAATGTCCAAATTTATTCAAAATGACTGAAATGCATAGTCAAAGCCTCAATAGACCTATGAATCTATAAATTACTATATTAAATGATTTGAAACTAGTCTTCAGTTAGGACTTGTGACACTTTCTAATACTGGGATGCCTACTACTACCAGGAATTTTGTTTACTTTTACTTTATCTCTTTATTCCTTTTTGTCTTTTACTTCTGCCAGAAATCGACCTCAAGATTTTCAGTTATACATTTAATCTTTATACTGTTTAAAGTCCCAACTTACACTTCACACACACACACATTTTAACAAGCCACACCACCACACATCGTTCCATCATTTGCCCTGTCAAACTGTAACAACATCTCAATTTACATAAGTAATGATGAATTATTTCAAGGACTCTTCAAGGATTCAATTCAAATATAGTTTACCATTAGCAAACTGAAACACCTTGAGCAGTTGTCTGCTGGGCCCACATGCACAAATGTCGATCCTTTTCAAAGCGTAGATATTCTTCATATCTGGCAGAAGGAATCAAAGTGTCCTTACAAATATGAATTTCAATATGCTGCAGTGTGGCGTGCGCCAAGTTCAGCACAACGTTCAACAGCTGCCAATGCGATCAACAAAAGCAAACACACAAAGCCTTACAGTCGAGGTAGAGAATCATATCAGCGTTGAATTGATCGAGCTGACGCCAAAGTGCACCCACACCGCTGCAAGGACGACAAGAAAACAATGCAACGAAAATAATTTCATGTACATCATTGATTTTGCAAACATTTGACCTGCCATTGCAAATGAAATACTATGTAACAAACATTTTCGCACTTGTAGAAAAATAGGTGGCCTTATGAAGGTTAGGTTAGGTTGAGTTATGTTATGTTAGATTAAGTTAAAACTACTCTCTGGGCACAAAACCCTACTGAAAGTCACACTTATACTTCAAATGAGCCCCAATTGTGACACTTTATGACAGTAGCGTCCAAAAATAATGAAACTACTTGCTATCATTATTCATGGCTTTGAATTTTTTCAAGCATCTTAAAATTAAGTATTTTTCCCTTCTATTTCCTTCAACATTTTCTCAAGTATCAAACCCAAATCTGAATTTGGTTGCACACTGTAGTGACAGCAAATTGCAGCGTAAAGCAAAATCAGCCAAGAAAACTCATTCAATGCGCACGCAACACGTACACTTTTCCGCTAGAATGATTTACTTTCTTCTGCTGGCAAACTGGAAAATAAGTGGCGGCGCACTTTGCAACGCTGTTGTTGTTGGTATTGCTTCTCTGCCCAAAACACAAAACACATAAATTGTTTTTGTTGCATGCAACGTTCGCGCCAATCTTCGAGTCCAAAGCGCATTGAAACTTTCCTCTACTACAACAAACAATTACAACATTTCGCGCCCCTACTGGAGATTTTTGTTAAAAGTGTTTCTGATCTGCTGTTCATTTCATGCTCGCTACAACAATAACACAGTGAAAATACATTTTTGATTGGCTACAATTTCAAGTGTGTTCAACGCATTCGACTCAATCTTTGTTAGGCTTGTTGTTGCTCTTATGAGTTTTTGTTGTTGTTGCTGGAAAAAGTGGCACAGTTGGCCGAAAGTATAGATTTCCTTTCTCAGCTTGCAGCCTGCGCTATGATCTGCTGCTGCCTTGTCTACCTTCACTCTTTGGCTCGTTTTGTGCTGCTGTGTTGTGTTCTTGAGTGGTTGCCGCTGACTGACAGCTGTCACGCTGTGTCGCTATGTCTTTGCCAGAACACAGTTCACAACGCGGCGCAGCGGTGTGTGTGAGGAAATTTTGTTGTTGTTGTATTTATTTGTAAAATGCAGCATTAAAATTGCTTAGTTTTGCTTTATGGAAAACCGCAGAGAATTATAATGATTTGTTTTTAAACAGGCAACAGGTAGATGTGAGAATAGTTTGAGTAAGAAATAAGCATAGGTTTTGACTCATACATAAATATTAGTAAAATTAGGAACTCAGACATGGACTATGGACTACGGAAAACATAGTGGAGACATAAAGGAAGTTATGAACTCCTGAAAGTTGCAGACTACTGAGGAAGATATGAGCAAAATTAGATGCTTAGAGGTAGAAAAAGAAGAGAGATAGGGACCTTAAGATGGACGTGACCGTTCAACGATGTAGACTACTCATTTAGATATAAATGAGTAAAGTTAGAGACACAGAGATAAAGATGACTAAACGCAAGGACTCAGAGTTATATAGATGAAAGAAAAATTGCAGTTTCAGTGTTACATATGAGTTCAATTAAAGGTTCAGAAGTAGATATAAATAAAGGTAGAAGATTAACTATGGTCCTGAATACTAAAACGCAGACCATGAGCAGAGTTAGCGACTCAGATGAAGATATGAGTAGAATTATAGACTCGGAAGTTCTTAGACATGAACAAAGGTAGAGGTTGACGACAGGTGTGGTCCAACTAAGGTAGATGAGCACACCTGAAGTAGACATGAACCAGTTAAAGACCTACATGCAGATATGAGCAAAGTCAGAGACCCAAAAGGTAGAAAACATGAACAAAGTAAAAGGCTTTCTTAGAGGCTCAAAGGTAGCTAGGAGATAAGTTAGAGACTTGAACAAAGTTAGAGACTCAAAGGTGAATAGGAGAAAAGTTAGAGACATGAACAAAGTTGAAGACTCAAAAGTAGATAAGAGAAAAATTAAGGACTTGAACAAACTTAGAGACTCTTAGATGGATAGCAGACAAGCTAGAGACTTGAACAAAGTTAGAGGCTCAAAGATGGATAGAAAAACAGTTAAAGACTTGAAAAAAGGTAGAGATTCAAAGGTAGATAGGAGAAAAGTTAGAAAGGTGAACAAACTTAGAGTCTCAAAGGTGGATACCAGACAAGCTAGAAACTTGAACAAAGTTAGAGGCTCAAAGGTGGATAGAAGAAAAGTTAAAGACTTGAACAAAGTTAGAGGCTCAAAGGTAGATAGGAGAAAAGTTAGAGACATGAACAAACTTAGTGACCCAAAGATGAATAGGAGAAAAGTTAGAGACATGAACAAAGTTGAAGACTCAAAAGTAGATAAGAGCAAAATTAAGGACTTGAACAAACTTAGAGACTCTTAGATGGATAGCAGACAAGCTAGAGACTTGAACAAAGTTAGAGGCTCAAAGATGGATAGAAAAACAGTTAAAGACTTGAAAAAAGGTAGAGATTCAAAGGTAGATAGGAGAAAAGTTAGAAAGGTGAACAAACTTAGAGTCTCAAAGGTGGATAGGAAAAAAGTTAGAAAAGTGAAACAAACTTAGAGGCTCAACGGTAGATAGGAGAAAAGTTAAGGACTTGAACAAAGTTAGAAACTCAAAGGTGGCAGACAAGCTAGAAACTTGAACAAAGTTAGAGGCTCAAAGGTGGATAGATGAAAAGTTAAGGACTTGAACAAAGGTAGAGATTCAAAGGTAGATAGAAAAAATTAGAGACTTGAACAAAGTTAGAGGCTCAAAGGTGGATAGGAGAAAAGTTAGAAACCGGAACAAACTTAGGGGCTCAAAGGTAAATAGGAGAAAAACTAGAAACATGAACTAACTTAGTGACTAAAGGTAGATAGGAGAAAAGAAACATGAACAAACTTAGTGACTCAAAGGTCGATAAGAGCAAAGTTAGAAACAGGGCCAAACTTAGAGACTCAAAGGTAAATAGGAGAAAAATTAGAGACTTGAACAAAGTTAGAGGCTCAAAGGTAGATAGGAGAAAAGCTAGAAATCTAGAAACTTGAACAAAGAGGAGAAGTAAAAGGTACTAAAATTCAAAATTATAACAAAGTTTGAGGCTCAAAAATAGATAAAAGCAGAGCTCGAAAAATTAACAAACTTAGGGATTCAAAAGTAGTTCGAAGAAAAGTTGGAGACTTGAACCAATTTAGAAGCTTAAAGATAGAACAAAGTTTGAAACTAAAGTAAAGTTAGAGACTTAAAGGTAGTTGGGGGCAAAGTTCTAAACTAGAACACAGTTAGAGACTCAGAGTTATTCAAAAGCAAAATTAGAAACATGAATCAAATTACATAGCAAAGCTCAAAGCTAGAACAAATTTAGAAGCTCAAATGTAGATAGGAGAAAAGTTGGAGAAATGAACAAAGAGGCTTAAAGGTAGAAGGTAGCTAGGAGAAAAGTTAGAAACAGGAACAAACTTAGTGACTCAAAGGTAGATAAGAGAAAAGTTAAAGGTAGAAGGTAGCTAGGAGAAAAGTTAGAGATATGAACAAACTTAGAGGCCCACAGGTAGATAGGAGCAAAGTTTGAGAGTTGAACAAAGTTATCGGCTTTAAGATAGAACAAAGTTATAGACTTGAACAAAGTTAGAGGCTCAAAGGTAGTTGGGAGCAAAGTTCTAAACTAGAACAAAATTAGAGACTCAGGGTTATTCAAAAGCAAAGTTAAAAACATGAATCAAATTAGCAACTCAGGGGTCGACATGTGCAATTCAGCGGCTCCTGTTTCAAACGGTCAAAGCATTTTGACTCGTGCTAGCCCGCAAAAATTAGTAGTTAGTGTTCGTATTGATTTAATGTCTCTTGATTTTATCGCAACTACACGTACTGCAAACACTTTGGGGGTTAACAACTCGCTCGAAACTCAAAGAAAAATTGCGCTAAATATGCAAAATATGCTGACAGTTTGCAAGCGGCAGCAGTGCATTAAATGGCCGCCAATGAGCCCAACGTACAAGCCAGAAATAATGTCAAAATTTTGCGACACACACGGCCAGGCACAACACTGCAGCCAGTCGATCAGGCAAACTTGAAGGAATTGCAAAAGTTTCGCTCCCCACCAAAGCAGACGCAGACAACCAACACGTCAGTTTGCCAGTATCGAAACGAGTTTTATACGAACGAAAAATTTGCGCAAATTTCTTACAATTTTTGTAGACTTATTTGAGCTTGCAAATAGACAGTGAAAAAAAACAAAACAACAACTGTTGCCTTGTCAATGCCATCGTTTGAGGTAGTTTTCTGGCTGTGATTTCAGTGTTGTGTGTTGTTTGTGTTGTTGTTGTTGGCGCATTGTTTACGGAAGCTGCGCGCGCGCATCCTTCTTAGCATTTGAATGAGGCGGCGGTAAATCATAAGAAGTGCACACCGCCGAGCAGCAAACTGGATTTTTATTAGCGGTAAACAAAACATTAACATTTGCAAATCAGCAAACGCCGTTTTGTGCGTGCAATGGAAATTTGTACTTTTGTGTGATGTGCGCTTTCAAAGGCACGGAGCGTAAAGCGTGAAGCGGAAAGTATACAGAAGAAGGAATGTTAAAGGCTGGACAATGCCGCTGGACTGTGTCCGATCTAATAGATTGACATTTTTTATTTTTTTATTATTATTTTTTTAATTTTTTTGTGCAACAGACATTGAAAATGCATTTAGCAAAATATTCGCATTTATTGCAAGCAAATAAACGCGACAGGCTTTGCTAATAACTGAAATGACATTTGGTTTTTTATTTTCTTTTAAATTTGTATGCATAATTGAAATGTTGGTGACTGCAATAGAAGTGTGAGAACGCAGATTTATGTGTCGAATATTTTAATTAAAAGTTTTAGTCAACTGGATCTGAACTGAAATTTTTTTAGCTCAACGAAAAAGAGAGAAGATGTTTGTGGTTCAAAAATATAATGAAAATAATTATTCCCATAAACTGAGAAAGGAAACAGCGTAGTAGACAAGGTTTTCAAAATGATTCTCCAAAGAATACTCAAACTTAAACATTCTTAAAGGATTCTCAAAGAGTACTCAATCCCAAAAGTTCTCAAAGGATTCCCAAAGTATATTCAAACCCAAACTATTTCCAAATGGTTCTGAAAAGAAAAATCAAACCCAAACGTTCTTAAAACAATACTCAAACTCAAACGTTCTTAAAGAATACTCAAACCTAAACGTTCTCAAATGAATATTTAAACTCAAACATTCTCAAAAAGATTCTTAAAGTATATTCTAACCCACACTTTTTCAAAATGGTTCTAAAAAGAATAATCAAACCCAACAGATCTCAAAGAATTCTCAAAAGAATACTCAAACCTAAACGTTCTAAAAAGTATTCTCAGAGTACATTCTAACCCAAACTATTTCCAAATGGTTTTGAAAAAAAATAACCAACCCCAAACGTTCTCAAAAAAATACTCAAGCTTAAGTGTTCTTAAAGAATACTCAAACCTAAACGTTCTCAAATGAATATTTAAACCCAAACGTTCTCAAAAAGATTCTCAAAGTATTTTCTAACCCAAACTTTTTCAAAATAGGTCTTAAATAAATAATCAAACCCAAACGTTCTCAAAAATATTCTCAAACGAATACTCAAACCCAAACGTTCTCAAAAGGGTTCTCAAAAGAATATTCTAACCCAAACGTTCTCAAAAGAATTCTCAAACCCAAACGTTCTCAAAAGGATTCTCAGAGTATATTCTAACCAAAAATTTTTCAAATGATTCTCAAAAGAATACTTAAACCCAAACGATCTCAATGAATTCTCAAAAGAATACTCAAACCCAAACGTTCTTAAAAAAAAACATAAAAGAAACGTTCTCAAAAGGATTCTCAAAAGAATACTCAAGCCCAAAATTTTTCATTTTCTAAACTTTTGTTTTTTGTTGTACAGAATTTGAAATATTTATAGAAATAACTGAGAGGTCGCAAACCTTCGTGGCAAATTATTATTATTTATAATTATTTATAATTATATTTCATACAAATTAATACATAAATTAATAACTCAGTTGTCCTTCACTTCCTCTATGTTTTTTATATGTTTTAAATTGCATACAGGTTTCAAGTTTGTTTTATATGTTTTCAATATTCCGGTTTCTTGCTTCCCACTTCATTATGTCCTAAGCTTCTTCTTCCTCTCCTTCTTCTTGCGACTCGTTTTCAATAAAGCCAGCAGTGCAAACCCTTTCAATAGCCCAAACACGCATGGCCAGAGACACACACAAAACTGCACACAGAACTACAACTAAATACTATATAAAAATATATATAAATATATATAAATACCTACATAAATCGCACAAAGCGCCTGCACTCACATTCATTGCCATTTATTGCATCTTTTGTTGGGCTTTTGTTGTTGTTTTGTGCTTCTTATTTTCTTTTAATAGGTTTTTTTCCAATAAAAGTTAAAAAAAGCCACACAAAAACTCAAACTTGGTGTTTATTAAGAGGGTTCTTGACATTGCATTGTGCGAAGCTGACTTTAAACGGGACAAGGAGCCACAGCCGCATGCGCAGACACACAGCAAAGCGCGACGCGAGCACAGAGAAGAAACCAACAGTCAACGGCGGCATATTTCAGTCTGCAGCGACATGGGGGCTTTACCAATGCAGTTATTGTTGTTGTACGCTTACAGTGGGCAATTGAGTTATTGTGCTTTGTTGTAAGGCAATCAAATTAGACTATGGCAAAAATTGTATATGAACTCAATTTTAATGGTTGTTTTATGCTGAGGTAAATAATGAACTAAAGAAGAAAAGGCATAAAGACTTGTGTGTAATAGTTGATGTTGTTGAGTGGTACTTAAAGGGATAAGCAATCATTGTGCTTCTGAATTTGAATGTTTGTCTTGTAAGTTTTTTCATAACTCAATTTTATGTAGGAAAGCTAGGATTATAGAAGCTTTATCTATAATTTAGCTCTCCTCATGTTTATGAAGCCGTTCAATGTATGGATCTCAGTTTTAGGCCAAAAAGCTGTGGAAAATCTGATAGTCTCTTTACGCGAGATCTCTATAAAGCTCAGTTTTTTAGAATTCTTACATTGCGAAACATAAATCCATTAAGTTGGAACTATTTTGTAGTCTATTTGTGGACTTTAAGGTTGATCTGAGTATTATATATGTCTCTGTTTTTTTTAAATATCACTTTACTTTTAAATAATATATCAATATAAATGTGATATGGTAGTCTCCTAAGATTTATTTCCAAAATTACATATTGACAATTAATTGCTCCAAGACTTTTCAGGAAATTCACATAAAACTCATATTTTACTCTCCTCAAAGCAGCCGAAAATTCCTCAAATAAATTTCTTTCTAAAACCGATTTATTCTTATTAAAAACTTCATTTATTTTACATAAATTTTAATCATTCTATCCTCATTCCAACAAATCGTCTTTCCAAAACCCATTCCTTCCCATTGATTCAATAAAACAACTTATTCGTTTTATATAAATTTGAATCTTTTGATTCTTATTCCAAAAAAACACTCAAAGATCTTTTCTAAATCAACAAATCATCTCAGTAATTTTTTATTAACCTCAATGTTTCAGTCCTCAATCCATTTATTTCAATTCTCATTCCAAAAAGAATAACCAAAGTTTTTTTCTAGACCAACAAACCATTTCATTCAATTTATATAACATTCAATGTTTCAGTACTCATTCCATTAATTTCAATTCTTATTTAAAAAACAACAACCAAATTGTTTTTTTAGACCAACAAACCATTTCATTCAAATTATATAAACTTCAATGTTTCAGTCCTCATTCCAATTCAATTCCATTTTCATTTTTTTTCCAAAAAAACAATACCCAAAATATGTTTCTAGACCAACAAACCATCTCAGTAATTTTATATAAAATTCCATGTTTCAGTTCTCATTCCATTAATTTCAATTCTAATTCTAAAAAACACATCCAAAGATTTTTCTAAATTGTTTTTCCTGACTGAATGAATGATTCATAATCTCCCAACCCAAATCACTGAAGCTACAGACATGAATTTTTAAAAATTTAAAATTTGTTAAGATGGGATTTTTTTAAATTCTGGGTCTAAAGGGGCAAAACATGGATTAAAGTGTTGTATGAAGAAGCGTGATTTAATGGGCCAATAGTTTTCAATCTTGGTGAAAATACTCCAAATCAAAAATTATTCGACACGTATTTTTCAATTTTTCGAAAATCAAAATTTAACAGAGTCAACAAAGGGGTTAAGGTTCTTATACGGGAAGATTAAAGAAAATTCAAAATTGAAACAACTTTTGAAATCAAAAATAATTTGACATGGGTTTCTCATTTCTTTGAAAATCAAAACTTAAAGGTGTGAACCAAGGGTTAAAAGTTTTTATAAAGAAATATGATTTTTTTACGCCTTTTGACTTCAAACTTGGTGAAAGTACTTTTAGTGAAAAATAATTCGATAAGTGTTTTTAGTTTTCTCGAAAATAAAAAAATGACGGAGTCAACGACAAGTTAAAAATTTATATGTAGAAACTGTGAAAAAACATTAATTACTCCTAGTGAGAATAATTAAACACGTATTTTTAATTTGATAAATAAACCGACATATGATTTTCATTTTTTTCGAAAACCAAACTCTGACGTGGTCAACGATGGGTTAAGGGTTTGTGTGGGAAAACATGATTTAATTTGCCTATTGATTTCAAATATGGTGAAAACACTTAAAATGATAAATAAATAGACAACTAATATGTGATTCAAATATAACAAAGTCAACAAAAGGTTAAGATAAACTTGATTTATTGGGCCCATTGACTTTAAACTTGCAATATTTTAGTCCACATTCCATTAGGACAACTCATTCAATTTATATTACTTTCAATATTATCTGAAATTTATTATTCAGCTTCAGTACCGAATGCTCGTTTATTTCCAATACCATTAAAATCCACTCATATTTTCCATTTTCAATGCAAACCGCAAATCCTAGCAAAATATTGAAGACCGCAAAAATCATACGAAATCTTCGCCTCCCCCTTTCAGCGAGTCTCTAGCAAAGGTGCAAACATTTCTATTAAGTTAAGAAAACTGCCGATTGGAAAATGCGCCTTTGAACAAAAACAACATTTAAGGATTACTTAGACTATGCACAGCTTAGGTGCAGCCCAAACCAGCCCAGTTCCGCAACTACTACGACAGGCAAATTGGCTTACGTCGGTTACAAGCAGGGCGTCAGAGTTGAAATATATTCAACTCTGTGTCTGTGTGTGTGTGTGTGCGATGAAAAATCTTCAGCAGCACGAAAAGCAAAAGGTGTGCAGGCAACAGAAAAAAGGGCACAGATTAGCCCACAAACGTCGCCGGTGACGGTGACGGCGAGTTGTTTTTCTGGGTGAACTGTTTGCGGCCCCTGAAACCCCAGCACAATGAAGGCGCAAGCAAAGAAAGTAATTTCAAAAAAATTGAAATCACTACAAAAACAAAAAACAAAACAATGCACACAACTAGAGTATGGCAAAGAAAATGTGGAAATGCATAAGGAAAATAGAATTTCATGTAATCCATAAACGTCACCCCGAGCGCTCGGCTCGGCTCGGCAGGCAGACGGCAATAAGAACTGCCAATCCGTCAGTCAGCCATGCAGCCTGAGGGGACAATGCGCAGGACTGCTTGGCTTACGCCAAAGGTGTTTCCTGTACGGATTAGCAAATGAGCGAGAGGGTAGAAAGAGCGTAGAAGAAAGTGCCAGGAGGGTTGGACATTAGATAAATTAAAATTAGAACTGGTGCAGACGGCAGCCGACCCAACTTTGCGTCAGCGCTAACCTTGAGCAATGTGGGAAAGACAAAGCCTGGGGTGGCAGTCGGCAAAATCGATTAAGACGAATTATTTCCTTAACATAGGTTTCCTTAATTTTTTGCGTTGTTAATTTTCTGGGGTAACCATTTTTATGCCGTTTTTTTCTAGACTGAACCACAAGGAAAGTTGGTGTATGTGTGTGCGTTTCTGTTTTTTTTTTTTGCTAAGGTGTGTGAGGTTGATTTGGCTTTTTTTTTGTTTTTTGAGAATTTCCATGTCATGAGCAGACAAATAAATTAGAAGGCGTGTTACTGGTAGTAAACACAGAGATGAGGTAAGGTGCCCTAACGAAAAGTGTGCAAAGGAGTTGAACAAATTTTGGATTTTTATGGGTAGGTTTGTTAGAGCTTAATTTAGAATTTGTAGTTTTCTGCATGATTGATTCATAAAAAAGAAAAAAACATTCATAGTTGTTGTTGCATGTAAAGATAGAGGAATGACGGGAGATGTGTATGGGACATGGGTTAGTTGAGAGATTATCAGTGCAATGCTGGAAAGTTAGTGAAAAACAGGGAAAAAAGGGGGAGAGAAATACTTAGATATAGTTATGTAGATATAAGTATATATATATATATGTACATAGGGACTGATAGATACGGAACGGAAATAGGGAACCTACAAACGAAATCTGGTAGACCAACGAAATAATTTAATGACCAAAAATAAAAGACAGACTAATTTAAATCTCAGTGTTTTTTTAGAAAAAAAGGACAACAATTTAGAAGATCCAACAAACATGTAGAGTTCATACAGTTTAAGAAAAACAAATCAGGTCAAAACATTTTGAAATAGCTATACGTTTAGACAGACTAATTGAAATCTCAGTTTCGTTGTTAGAAAAAAAGGGACAACAGTTTAAAAGATCCAACAAATATGTTAGACAACAGGTCAGAAGATCAAGAATACTTAGAGTTCATACGTTTTAAGAAAGATCAATCAGATCAGAACATATAGACAGAATTCTTTAAGTTTCTGTGTTGTTCCTAGCAAAAAAAACTACAAAAATTCAGGACCATAAAATGTAAAGTTCATATATTTAAGAGGTTTTTAAACACAGGATGACTTCCTCAGCAAGTCTTCGCAATGGATCTTACAGGCCTCCAAATTTTTCTTCGGCGAGCCAGATAGCTGAAATGACTTTATCCTACATTCTTAAAAAAAAGTTGAAATTTCTTCCCATAAAAAATTTGTTTAGCACTGAAAAACTTTTTTGACACTGAAATAAAATTTTTTTTCAAAAATTAATAAAAATTAAAAAAAAAAATTTAATTTTTTTCGTCATTTGCAATGTTTACTCAAACTTAGTGCACTCACCAGTTAATAAGTAGCGCCATCTTAGAACTGCATCAGCAGTTGCTAAACTTATTTTGTTTCTTAACTTGTCATATCATAAAATATAAATCTCCTAAACTTTCTTCAAAATAATTTTTCCTTCCAGAAAATTTCCTAAAAGGCCAAGAATCTCCTGATCTGACACTGACAGTGATCTGACCTAACCTATCATAGGAGTATTTGAGTTGGTCTAAACCAACTTATTTTTAACTTAATAAATATAACATAACTCTGCTTAAATTTTTTTCAAAGTATTTCAAACATAACAGCAGACATTTTCGATGATTTAACCCTCAAATGCATGTGATATATATTTTAGTTTATTTACTAAAGATAGGTTTTTCTTTTAAACGAAATTTACTAGTAGAAAACCACTTTGCAAACAATAATCTACCTGTATAAACCTATTTAATATTTTTCAGGTATGAAATAAATTCTTTACTAGTCTTTGCTAGTTTAAAGTACTTTTACCATAAATCTACAGCAGTATTTCTACACAAATGGGGTAAGTTTGACCCAAAAATGGCAGTAGAGTTAACATTAAAAAATTATAAATTAAGAAATCAATTTATGTGTCTCATAATTGGTTAAAGATACATATATCTTTTCAGTTGTATTTATTTATAAATGTCAGATTATCCAAGTTAACAGAAACATTTTCATATATGATAAAACATTCTTCTATGGCAACCCTACTCAAAAGTCCTCAAGTCACGTTAACTTTTCTCTCATTTTTAAATTGAAACTCAAGTACAATTTATAGCAAATTTGGTGCTGATATCTAAATTTGTTCGTAAGTTATCAAGCTAAAAGGCGATCGGCTAAAAGACGTACAAACGTACATGGTTAACCCTGGGATACTAATGTTGGTCAATACCTGGAATAAAAATTTTAGTCAAGTACTTAGAACACTAACGTTAGCCAAATACCTAAAGTACTAAAATTAGTTCGTCTAAGTCTGCCTACATACCTGCAATACCGTTACAAAATTACATTAGCATTCCAGGGTTAAATCCCTTCTTCTTCCCATAATGATCACAAATAATACTTATAGTACATTCCCATACAATCCAACTTGGAAATATTCATCAAAACTACCTTTCACTTACCTCTTAATGCAAATTTTTTGTCCACAAATCTTAGCCACCAAAACTCTTAGTCACCTTAAAATTTTGTCATTTTGCACATTTTCAATTTCTTTGCGTTTTTGTTTTTTTTAGAAAATTTTCATAACCATTAATTGCCAATAAGAATTTGTTTATATTGTGTCAATATTTTTCAAGAAATTTTGCCATGCACATCAAATTTAAAACAAAATTTTGCACACACGAAAAATTGAAATTCCTTGACATGCGCCGAACGCAGTAAAATGCCAAAAGTTAAAAAAAAAATCAATTTCACACCACTAGAAAAATTTTACGTCTGTTGCATACGAAGTGACAAACACGAATGAACGCATAACGACGCGTGCGCACAACCGACGATCACGCAAACCGGTTAAACGACCAAAGAGAGTGCAACAGGATCAGCCAACCGATCGGTGCCATATGCCGCTCATCCTTTGTGAGAGGCGCCGCGCTCTTTGGTGTACCAAAGAGAGTGGCTTAAGGAGCAACAGGATAGTTGCACCACTGCGCCATTGGTGATGGAAAAAAATCACAAAATCTGCGACTGCATTCATTGACCAATGGGAAGTCGCAAACGTTTAGGGAGATAAGAAGTTAGGGAAGAAAATGCAAGCAGCATCAGCACAGATCAGGCTCGCTATCTTCTCATCTTTCGTAGGCTCAAGTTCTGCAAAAGAGATATAGAAAGCAGAGAGTTGTAGGATACTTGTTGCTTGAGAATTATTTAGGATTTTAAATCAAATTTTTTCACAGAAGTTGGAAGTTTTTCTAGGTTATGATGAAACTATAAGTTACTCCTACATATAAAAACAAATAATCAGGTTGGATTCTGAAAACTTAAACCACTTTCTTTACGTCTCCTTTACTTTCTGTTCAGCTATCGAAAGCTCTGTCGTAGTAGATGACTTGCTTCCTAAGAACTGTGTCAAGAATTTATCTTCACGGATTTCATCTTCCTTTATGAATGGTTGTCCAAATATAGACATTTTCTTTTCATCAAGTCTATACATAAGTATGGAGATGGTCCAAGAAATCCCAGAAGCGCCCATCCTACAAGCACAATTTACTTGTTTCTTTCCCAGCAAATGTAAGCTAAATATTGCCTGAAGGTTTAGTAGCACCTTATCAGCTCCATCAGTCATCAAGAGTTTGCCGATTTAAACTGAGAAAACTCTTCGCTTTGCTATCCAATGACTTCTATAGAGCTGTGCTAGATTGTCTAGAATTACACATTTTAGCTATTGCCGAGTCTGGTCTGGTGGTTCAATTGATTTTTGTGCTTCGAAGACCTATGTGCTTAATTGCTTTCAATTCCTTCTTGGGACCACATAAGTATTCCACCGACCTCAATCTTAGCTTTGCTTTTTTCATATTCAACAGAAGCACTTCAGAGTTTTCCTGACAGAAAATAATTGATTGCTTGGTATTGTCCTTTTATGTCCCTATCATACATAAATCCTGGTCAAAAACACTCCAAAAGTGTGAGCATGTTATGGAAGCAAAGATACACATAACTTAGAGTCAGAGAAGAATTTCAAGTCAGAGATACTACGATATCCTATTCTTGTCTCGGTTTCATAGAAATCTTCTTGCGACCCTTTCACTATCTGTTGATCCTATCCTCCCACAGCAATCTTTTTCCATCTGTTTCACTATCTGTTGATCCTATCCTCCCTATCCTATTCTTGCCTCGGTTCCACAACAATCTTCTTTCGGCTCTTTCACTATCTGTTGATGTGCATAAATATGGATCCAAGTTAAAAACTCTCCAAAATCTTGAGCATCGTATTGAAGAAAAATACCTCTCCGTACTCAGAGTCTGCGTAGATCGAATAACAAGAAAAAAGGTTCAACTTTTTGCTTCGCTATGTTCATATTAGTCATGGATTGAACGAAGTTATTAAGAGGGGAAGAAGAAGAATAACGAGGAGAAGATTCAAGAAGATTCAACATTTGTTTGGCTACATTCAGACTTGTCATGGATGGGACAAAGTCAAGAAGGAGATTCAACGATTCTTTGGCTACATTCAGAATTGTCATGAATTGAACGAAGTCAATAAGAGAAGAAGAAGATGAATAACCAGGAGAAGATTCAAGAAGATTCAACATTTGTTTGGCTACATTCAGACTTGTCATGGATTGGACGAAGTCATGAAAACTATTCTTAGGCTACATTCGGACTTGTCATAGATTGAACGAAGACAATGAGAGAAGACGAAGACGAATAACCAGGAGAAGATTCAAGAAGATTCAACGATTCTTTACCTACATTCAGACTTGTCATGGATGGGACAAAGTCAAGAACAAGATTCAACGATTCTTTGGCTACATTCAGACTTGTCATGGATTGAACGAAGTCAAGATGACGATTCAACGATTCTTTGGCTACATTCAAACTTGTCAAGGATTGAACGAAGTCAATAAGAGATGAAGAAAAGAAGATTCGAGAAGAACTAACATTTGTTTGACTACTTCCAGATTTGTCATGAATTGAACGAAGTCATGAAAACGATTCTAAGGCTGCAATCGGACTTGTCATGGATTGAACGAAGACAATATGAGAAGACGAAGACGAATAACCAGGAGAATTTTCGAGAAGATTTAACATTTGTTTGACTACTTCCAGATTTGTCATGGATTGGACAAAGTCAAGAAGAAGATTCAACGATTCTTTGGCTCTATTCAGACTTATCATGGAGTGGGTAATGTCACGAAAAGCAGAAAGAGACAAAAAACGACATCGAGAATCAAATTTGCCTTGGCTCTATTCAGGCTAGTCTCGGGCTGGGCAAAGTCAGGAGGAGAAGAAGAAGATGATTAAAGAAAAGAAGATTCAACATTTCTTAGGCAAAATTCATACTTAACAAATCAGAGATACTGTGCGAGTCAACAGAAGTCTCTTGCAATTTCTTCAATGGACTCGATAGTCTTAAAGATGAACTACTGTCGAGCTTCTGAGACCCGTTTATATGAATTTAATAATTCTTCAATGGATAAACTTTCATCTAGGCTCCACTAGATGTCGCCACTCATTCTTACATACAAACTTTTAAACAGCAACAAAAACGAATGCCGAAAATCAGAGCACAACACGAGCCAAAATAGATCCAAATCACAACAGCCCCGCAAGAACACAAAGACAAAACCGTTGCAAAGCGTGAGAGCACTGATCCGACCTGCTTGTTACCATTACTGACAGTTGCTTCCTCCACCGAATGGACACAAACGCATATGAAAAATTGCAGTGCTGCGCCATGGCAAACAGAACCACGTGTTTGCTTTCTTTTCATGCGGCAGCAGCAGTTTCTTCCTCTTCTTCGTGCTTGCAATATTGCTTTCTTTTGCCACATTTTCTGCAAGATGAAAAATGCCATGCAGCCAATCGGTTAGCAGCTGCCACTGCAGTCTCTGCTGCTCTTGTTGTTGTTGATATTTTTGTCCAGGCAAAATGCATGACAGAAAAAAATTTGGTGCTGTCAGAGATTTTGCAATTATTTGGTTTGTTGTTGTAAGGATTTTTGCTACTACCGATGCCTGCAAGGTGCTGCCACAGTAGCTAATAAATTTCCTTATACTTTCACTAATTCAGTGTATCTGTGTGTGTGTAAGTGACACACACACACACTTTACATGCATCAATGACAAATATTTGACCAGATGCAACGAAGTAAAGGACATGTCGCTGCACATTTGCTGCTAATGTGTAGGTGTGGCATTGCGGAATTGTGTTGCACAATTTGTACAATTCTAGGCGGTTGCTTTGGTGATTTCTGTTGACTTGAGAAACATTCAAAGTTGTTGTTGTTGAGTTATTAAATATTGGCGGCATTTTGTTGTTGAAAATTTATGCGCGATTTTATGTGACACATGTCAAATATTTCTTATACTTTCAAAGGATGCGTTAGTGGCGTCAATTCAAGAGCAATGCGCATGTTATTAAAAGTGTGTTTGAAATTTGGGAAACTAAGTTAAAAACGAATTATAACAAGTGAAAAAGATACTAAGTCCGAAAGAAAAATAAGGGGGCATAAGGATTTTAGCTCAAAACGAACTAAAATATAAACCAGCAAAGAGAAAGTTGGATGTGGAATTTGGTGTACAAGAACCTGGGACGGAAATAAGCTATTCAGCAATCAAAGTTAGGTTAGGTAAGATAGGTAGCTTGCTGTTTTCTAAGCAAGTACACTTGGAGGCCTCAAAAGGCCCATTGTGATGACCGAAGAAAGTGTAGGCAAGCCTTGATTTTTGTCATCCTCTGTTAGGTGTTGGCTGAAACCAACCTGAACGTCGAACGAACTTGGCAATGTGCTGCAGTGGTGTGATATAAACCATGCCCAAGTCATGGAGCGTTCTGGCCCTTTGATAGGTTATGGTAGCTGCCTCTGTAGGAAACACACTCGGAGGCCTAAGAGGCTCATCACAATGCATTGTGATACCAGATATTTCACCTGTTTTTTTGAAAAGTGTATGCAACACTGTTTTTTGCAACATGTGTTACAATACACATTTCAAGCGGATGATGGAAAGGAGGGGAGGGGACCTACAGTTTAACGTCGAATTCACACACTTGGAGGTGTTTCCATTGACTACCAAAAGCGCACTTGTGAGATTCTTGTAATTTTCATCTCCTCTATGTGGATAGCGATAGAAGTAAATGAGTGTTTCACCAACCTGAGCTGGTATTCAAACCTACGGCTTCTAGCGTGAGAAACCAGTGCACTACGCGCTGAACTATCGAGGCCGGCCAAGAGATTATATAGTAGATTATATTTCCTTCTCATTCTCGCAGCTATGACAATAGTCTCGATGGGGGTTTTCTGCAAAAATACCGATGACCCATGTGCCTTCGGCAATCAAAGGTCTGTCCAGTAATTAGATGAGATTGAGACACCATAAAAGCTGGTTTGGAACAACACATTATTATTGCACATGTCGAAAAAACAGAACACATTTCAAACGATTGGAATTTGCGGTATCACAAGAGGCCTAAGTGTGTCTTATACAGGGACAGCCACCGTAACTTAAACTGACCTATCTCCATAACTCTAACTCTCCACAATCTCCCTGGGTTCCTGAAGAAAACAAAAAAGTTCGAGGAAATCAAAGATCCCAGAACACCATACACAATCTTCTCTATTATATTCTTATCTATCTATCTTCTTCTTCAATGTTCTATCAATCTTGTTATCTATTCTTTACTTTTTATTACCTTTTGTAGGAGACATCTGATGGCATACTCATAGTATAGTATGTGGCATTGAATAGTTGTAAACCTCGCATTCCGGGGCAATCAGCGTTAGAAGAAAAGGGCCTATGAACCATTAGTGACAAGATTCTACTCGAGATATGGTAGATAGTTAATAAGAGAAAGTTTTGTAATAGACCCAACGAAAGGTCTTTGGCTTAAAGGATCATTGGTTCAGAAGATCTTTGGCTTTCTTGACCAAGCTCACATTTCTCTCTTTGAACTTTAAAGACAACAAAAAAATTTACAACATACTCTTAGTGGGAGAAGGGCCTATGAACTATTAGTGACAATATTCTACTCGAGATATCGTCGATAGCTAATAAGAGGAAGTTTCTTAGTAGTCCCAACAAAATGTCCTTGGCTTACTACGTCTTCGACTCAGAAGATCTTTAGCTTTCTTGCCCAACCTCAAATTACTTTCTTTGAACTTCAAGGGCAACCAAACTTTTGAAAACATACTCTTACTGAAGAGATATATACGAGATATACGAGTTATCGCCGATAGCTAATAAGAGGAAGTTTCATAATAGTCCCAAGAAAAGGTCTTTGACTTAAAAAGACTTTAGCTTAGTAAGTCTTTAGATGAGAAGATCTTTAGAAGATCTTTGGTTTTCTTGCCCAACCTCAAATTCTCTCTTTGAACTTGAAGGGCCACAAAACAGTTTAAAACCTACTCGTAGTGTATCAGTAAACATTGACGAAAAGAAGATTATACATTTTAAAACTGTCATCAACTGTCATGTCAAGTGATGACCTATGAACCATTAGTAACAAGATCACTCAACATACTCAACAAAATGTGGATAGCTTATGGAATAATTCAAAATTCTATATTAAACTAAATAAATCCCTAAAATATGCAATCAGTGCAAAGAGCTCACATTATCAGCTTTCAGCAATGACTTTCTAATACCAGCATAATTAATCTTATTCGAAAAATTCTCCCTCTGTACACTTAACTCTCCCTCTGTACGTTTGACATTTATTGCATTGAATTAAAACTGACATTGGCAACTTTTTTACAACTCATTGCACAAAACAATAACAGCAAATGTTACAAAAAAAATCAAATTGAAGTGCAGCAAACCTAAAAAATGAATGCAACCAAATCTGTCAAACATCACTTTCAGCAATGACTTTCAACGGTTGTGTGTTGGTTGCCAGCATTTCAGTTTAAGCATTCAATGCAATTAGAGCAAACGAAAAATAATTGTAACTCATTTTTTATCTACTAAGCGAAAAGCAAAAAAACTGCATAACGCCATTAATTTTAATTATCTATAGCCAAAATGACTTTGCAAAAGTCGCTGTGGCCAAAGGATGCGCACAATATTTGTACCCACAATGACTTGACACAACGCCGATTGCATAATCACAACTGCAGCTGATGCAACAACAACGAATGATCATTGCAACCCTGCGGCTGTTGACAAATTCGCGCCTGTGCAACGTCATTACATGTCAAGAGTGTCCCGCAAGCCAGCGACAACAACAACAAGAATAAAGAAAAACAACAACAAAATGGCAACAACTGCACTTTTGAAATTATCAATCAAAATGAATGAGCATTGCTGGCGTTGTTTGAGATTTGAGGAGTGTGCAGTGTCGAGTTGTTGGCTTACATGAAGTGAGGTTGAAGTTTTTCTATGCAATTTTCTTTTATTTTCTTTTTGCTGAAATGAATACTGCACAAATGCGAGAAGACTGTGTGATAGTCTGACATGAATAAAATATTGTGGGAAATCAATTGCCAGTGATTAGTGAAAACCGAGCGTTGAATGTGAAATATCTTCTTTCCGGTTGTTATCAGTCGGCGCATCGTTGATGTCAGCCAAATGTGTTTCAAGCAGACGTAGTTATTTTCCATATCCTAGAGAAGGTTCCATGAGTATTTGGTCTATTTTTTTGTTTCATTTTATTTAATTTTATTTAATTTATTTTGTTTTATTTCATTTTATTTTATTTTAATTAATTTTATTTTAATTTTATATTTTATTTTATTTTATTTTTTTCATTTTATCTTACTTTATTTTATTTTATTTTATTTTATTTTATTTTATTTTATTTTTATTTATTTTATTTTTATTTTAGTTTATTTTTTTATTTATTTTATTTTATTTTATTTCATTTGATTTTATTTTATTTTATTTTATTTTGTTTTATTTTATTTTATTTTATTTTCTTTTCTTTTCTTTTATTTTATTTTATTTTATTTTATTTTATTTTATTTTATTTATTTTATTTTATTTTATTTTATTTTATTTTATTTTATTTTATTTTATTTTATTTGATTTTATTTTATTTCATTTTATTTTATTTTATTTTATTTTATTTTATTTTATTTTATTTTATTTTATTTTATTTTATTTTATTTTATTTCCTTTTATTTTATTGTATTTTAATTTATTTTATTTTATTTTATTTTATTTTATTTTATTTTATTTTATTTTATTTTATTTTATTTTATTTTACTTATTTTATTACATTTTATTTTATTTTAATTGACTTTATTTTATTTTATTTTATTTTTCTATTTTACTGTATTTTCTTTTATTTTATTTTATTCTATTTTATTGTATTTTATTTTATCAGGTGTACAACTTTGCTCCCGCCGTTTTCCGATAGGTGGCTGTACCGGCTGAGGCTGGTTGAAATACATAGATGGTAATGCCTTTAAAGTGAGTGTGGACAGTGCCTAACGAATTGTCATCGCCGTTTCAGTGACAGTTGTTCTTGTTTTCGTATTATTCACGCTCGAAAATGTCCGTTTATGTGCCCAATTCTCGCCATTTGCGGGAAGTTTTACTTTTCTGTTACAATTCGCAAAAAAATGCAGCTGAAGCGCATCGAATGCTCTCAGAAACTTACGGTGATGCTGCTCTGAGTGAAAGAACGTGTCGGGAGTGGTTTCAACGTTTTAAAAATGGTGATTTCGATGTCGATTTCGTCGTTTCACGGCGCCAAGGTTATGATTTGTATTTGGTGGGATCAGCTCGGTGTGATTTACTACGAGCTCTTAAAACCGGGTGAAACCATCACAGGAGATCGCTACCGAACGCAACTGATGCGCCTTAGTCGCGCGCTAAAAGAAAAGCGGCCATAATATCAAGAGCGACATGACAAAGTCATCCTCCAACACGACAATGCTCGGCCTCACGTCGCAAAAGTGGTCAAAAAGTACCTGGAAACGCTGAAATGGGAAGTCTTGCCCCACCCGCCGTATTTCCCAGATGTCGCCCCTTCTGACTTCCACCTATTCCGTTCGATGGCACACGGCCTGGCAGATCAACATTTTCAATCCTTCGAAGAATTGGAAAAATGGATTGCTTCATGGATAGCGTCAAAAGAGGACTCCTTTTTTCGAGCCGGGATCCGAAAATTGCCGGAAAGATGGGAGAAAGTTGTCGCTAGCGACGGACAATACTTTGAATAATACATCTGTAAGCACTTTTTCGCAATAAAGCTTTTAATTTTGGAAAAAAACGGCGGAAGCAAAGTTGTACACCTGATATTTTATTTTATTTTATTTTATTTTATTTTATTTCATTTCATTTTATTTTACTTATTTTTTTACATTTTATTTTATTTTATTTTATTTTATTTGACTTATTTTACTTTATTTAATTTTTTTTATTTCATTTTATTTTATTTTTTTCATTTTGTTTTATGTTTTATTTTATTTTTGATATTATTTTATTTTATTTTATTTTATTTTATTTTATTTTTTTCATTTTATTACATTTTACTTTATTTTTTTCATTTTACTTCATTTTACTTTATTTTATTTATTTTATACTTTATTTTATTTCATTTTATTTTATTTTATTTTATTTTACTTATTTTACTTCATTTTATTTTTTTATTACATTTAATTTTATTTTTTTATTTTGTTTATTTTTTAATTTAAGGTTATGTTATTTAATTTTTTATTGTATTTTCTTTGTTATTTTATTACATTTTATTTTATTTTTTTATTTCATTTTACTTTATTTTATTTTATTTTATTTTATTTTATTTTATTTTATTTTATTTTACTTTATGTTATTTTATTTTAGTTTAGTTTATTGTAGTTTATTAAATATTAAGTCAAACAATTTGAGTCAGTCAAGTCAACAAATTTGAAAAAATTAAAATAAAAAAATAAGTAGAATTTCAAATCTTCTTCTTCTTTAAACTGTTACACTATTTTGTAAATTTTATAACTTCGTTGAACCGTAGAGATCGAACGTTTTAAAACCATTTTTCAAACTTTACCTGATTTTTGTTTTTCATGTAAATCAAAATATTTTAACCACAAATTATTAGAAGCAACTTAATTTACATAAAACTCTCATCAATCCAAAAGTGCACCAATAGTGTCAAATCTAAAGCAACCAGCGCGACAACTCGACTCAATTTTGCATAATCTTAAATGTTGTTGTGAATCAGCATGTAAGACGATATTTTATGTAAATTTGCAATGCAAAACATTTTCACATAGACACAAACAGCTTAAATCGCAATAAATATCGATTTCTAACGATTCTCGATGCCACAGTTTACGAAATCCCATCCATGCAATGTGAAAATCCTTAATTCGCATAAACAAATGAGTTGCGAAACGTTGATGCTGACAAAACTAATTTGAGACAAATTACATGAATATTAATTGCAATGCACACAAATGCACAAATAGTAAACCAAAATAAAAAAAAAACGTTGCATTGCCCCTTGCACACAAAATTGAAATTGAAATTTTCACTGCATTTCGCGCATAACTGCATAACTAATGAGCCAACATTTTGCCCCTTTGCCGCCAGGACATCAGAACTCGCACGCAACTGCGACACTTTGAAGTGTTGCCATGCCCGCCCGCCTGTTCGACTGCCAGCCTGTGAGTCTGTTGTGTCGTTAAAGAGTTCTCTACGTGAAATTTTCCATAATTGAAATCGGATTTATTGAGGCGCAGTGCGGCACATCTAAGGCAAACGTATCGATTTCAGTTGGCTGCCAAAAGGGTTCAAACCTTTGCATCGATTTGTAAGCTGTTGGAAAATTGCCTTCTAATGTGTGTGGAATTTTGCGTGTCGAATGTGGGTCGACATTCAGGTTTGCCAGTTTTTCTTGTGAGTTTAAGTATGAGTGGGAAAATGTTTGTCCCTTGCAATTATAACAGCGATAGATTTTGATTGACAGCTTAGATGAATTTGCAAATATTCGGAGTTGTATTAGAAGCAATGAAGCTATGACAATCTGTGCAATTATCAGATTTGGTATGAGTTCGATCCCTGTGACGACGGAATGTTCAATAAAAAATTTTGTTGTCAAATTTAGTTTTCGAGATATCGATAATTTGGTAATATGGAAAATAGGTCAAAATTTAATGAACATTTTTTAAGAAGAGTTTAAGAAGACTGCAAATTAGTCAACCTTTGTTCTTTACAATACGAGTGACTTAAAAATATTGAAATGAACTCAAGTATCCAAATTTAAAAAGACAGTTTTAAAGAAGTTTTTTTTTAAATTAAGTTAATTAAATTTTATTGGTTCAAGGGTCACATTAAAGTTTCTTACAGCTAATAAAATTTTAATAATTCTAATAAAAAGTGAGTAGAGTGGATCAAAGGGAACTTTTTTTGTGAGTATGAAAAACTGTGAAGTTTGAGAATGTCTACCACATCCCAGTGGTCAAAGTAATGGATTACAAAGTTCACACTACTGAAAAGGTATCGTTTCCTTCCTAACCTAAACAGAAGTTGTACGAAAAAAAATCGCTCTCTCTCTGGACTCTAAACCTTTCTGTCCTAACTTCAATCTGGTGCCTTCTTTATAGCTTTTTGCGCCTTTGATTCAAAAACATCTGCATCTGTTCTATGTAACTTATGTGTTTTGGAAACTATTTTTTTTCAAGTCAAACTTTTTGCATGACAAATTCAATTGTCTTCCAAATTCAAATGTAATTCGAAGCTACAAGCTTGTCAATGTGTCAAAATGCATCAACATCAAATGTAAACAAACACCTATCCAACTGCCGGCTACAAGCAACACGAAATAACATTTTAATCACATTATTTGCGATAATGAAAAATATCAAAGCAATCGAATACAATTCAAATGAGTTGCTTATCGCCATACTGAAAACAACATCTCGAATTTCCATTGTGTGAACACAGAGAAATCCAACGTCTGCAGCAATTATAGGAGATGCCACCCAGAACGAGGCCAGAAGAAAACTAAAAAAAAAACAGAATGAAACTGCTTCCCTAACCAACAGCAGTCAAGAGACTGTCAGACATCTACATACATTTTTTTTTATACATTTTCTAATTATTTGCCCAAACACAGTAAACTGCAGCCAACAGAAAAAAACCCCACTGTCATCAGCGAGCAGATGAGCCAAGCAAAAGAGGTAAAGAAAAAAACTTGAACCGAAAAGTGTCGAAATTTGTTGCGCATCCCACAGTGCTCAGACCAACGCCTGGCAGCCAGTTCGGCAGTCACCTTTGACCCCTTTCGCGTTGTGCTGCCACGCTCGCTGCACACAACTGTGGCGCGTCTTGTTCGAGACCAGCGAGCTTCATGGTGCCGCTGCACTAAAAATCAGCGCCCCACAGTTTGCCACTGCAGCCAGACGCAGCCAGTTGTCGGTCTTTTTCCTAATTTCCGTTTTCCATAAGAAATTTGCATTTTTTCAAGCATCAACTTTGGCAGTTGAAATTTATTTGGTGGCTGCATGTTGCCAGGCATACAAAATTTCATTCAAATCTGAGATACATTTTTTGTTTTGGTTGCACTTTTTTTAAATTGTCTTCTTTTTTTGTAAACTGTGGTACATTTTAATGGAATTTTTTGTATTTCTATAACAACTACAAAACATACATTGCAACCTTTTTGTGCATTTTAATGTTGTTTACTGACGTTTTTTGGTGCAGACAACTTTGTCATAATGCAAAGACGGGTTGTTGCAGCAAATTCTATTGGCACAAATTCCTTTTTGATGTGCTCTTCAACTACTCCAGACGCAGCATATAATGAACTTTGCTGATAAATCTTTCAGTTGAGTGCATTGACCAAAAAACCAACAAAAACTGCCAAAAATTGTTCACATAACCCAAGTTTACAGTTGATTGAGCACTTTTGCATTTGAAAACAAGTTCAATAAATGCAAATATCATAAGTTGAGTGTGTGTGTGTGATGAAGTTGGTTATGGTGATGAATGCGTACTGAATATAATGAAAAAGTATTTGCAGCTGCACTCACTTATTCCATTAGCAGTGACCACTACCTACTGGCTGGCTGCCCTATGAAAACAATATAAAAGCAACAACAACAATTTGGCAGTAGATATTGCATGCTTATCAACTGATATTCCATGCATCAGTTTGCGTTAAGGAAATATTTCACAAAATTTTTGTTGATGGGGATTTCACACTCAAATTTAGAGGTTCAGTTTAAGACAAACTAATACAACTACAACCATTGAACATCTAAACTAGACTGAATCCAAAGTACCTAAATATATTTTCTAGTTTTTAGTAGAGAATTATTCAAACTGATTTTTTTCTGCTTGTAAACGTTAACACTAGAAAGACCATTGCGGTAATTTTGACGGTTTTTCATTTTTAAATATCTGTATTTTCTTTAGTATTTCTATCAACTTTTGCTTTGATGACTTTTATTTTTTTAAACCTGAAAAATCTTATATATATTTTTTTAATTTATTTTCTGAAAAATTAGCCAAATCCGATGTGTACTTTTCGAGATATATGCGGATTTGATATGTAGTCTTTATAGTTATGGAAGACTTGCGTTCTTTCTTGTATTAAAAAAAACAAACTAAGTTTATTAAACAAATAAGAAAATATTTCATGCATTTAAATGTTAACAATGACCAAATTTGTGCTCAGAAATGTGACTGTACTGCAGGGGCGTAGCCAGAACTTGGTCATGGGGGGGGTTTTAAAAAAATTTTTTGCCAGTTTAGTATTACATGTTTTTTAAAGTAAAGTGCACTTTCCAAATAGGGCATTTTGTTGTGGCCTTATGTGACTTAATGCATCAAAAACTAAATTTTTTGCCTGATTTTTAGTAAAAATTTCATGAAATTTGGTGGACTGAAAGCGGAGTTATTGCATCTGAAGTGGAAGTATGTTTGTGTCATCGTACAAAAATGTGAATCGAACAAAGATCCAATATTAACTATTGTTTTAAAAATGTTTAAACTTTAACCGAAGCATTTAAATTGATGGACCAAGTTTATGGTGATTTTTGTTTATACCGTGGTGGAGTTCATAAGTGGTAAAAGCGATTTAAAAACGATTGTCAGAACATAAATGATGACTAACGTGCTAGCCAACTGAATCCGCGATCACCGTAGATCAAAACTGGGCGGTAATTCACAAAATATTAGCCAAAATCTTCATTGAAATTCTTGAAATTGGATTTAATCTTCCCTTTACTTATACCCACCCGGGTGATCTTTTTCATATTCATGTTTAATATCTGCACAAATTTTAAGGTAATTTTCAATAACATGAAAAAATATTTTTTTTAGAAATTTTGTTCATGTTTAAACTTGAATTTTGTCATTTTTAATACAAATGTACCTGGGTGATCCCAGGCGCTTTCGCTACCATTTTGATTAAAACTCACGATAATTTTTTTTTTGCGTACCTCATTATGTGTTCAATAAACCCTCTGGAAAGAAATCTTCTAATATTTTCCATAGTCTCAAAATAAATCATTAAAGTTAGGCCTTTTTTCCAAATACGAACTATCGCCAGAGGAAGATACTATATACTAAAGTAAGAAAAAAATTTATAAATTATTATATACTTATTTATTGTGAGTTTTACTCAAAATAGCGGCGGAAGTGCCTGGGATCATCTTTAGTAAGACGAAGGTTAAGCATCTCAATAGCATAAATTTATTGCATTTTAACTGAACATTTGGCTATCGAAGGATGCCATCCCATCTATTGACACTTGTTTTGACTGTTTTTTATTTACTAAAAGTCGAATTTTAACCATCAACCACTCCCCGTTTTCACATGATGTGGCACCGTTCGAATTTCACCTTTTCAAAGAATGCATTTGCCGATGAAAAAAGGCATTTTGAGAACGTAGAAACCACCCAAAAGGCTTGCACCGACATCATGAAGGACATTCCGATCGACAAACTAAACTACTCTTTAGACATGTTTTTAGAACATGCAAATCTCTGCATTAAGCCTAAACGTGACTATTAAAAAAACAAATTAGTTTCGGTAAAAAAACGGTTTTGTTAATATTCTTTTAAATATTTAAAGATGAAAAGACCTTTTTGCTAATGTGGGAACGTACATACGATGCATAGTGATTGAAAATGTTGACAAATTATAGGCTATGGGGGGGGTTCTGACACCCTAAACCCCCCCCTTGGCTACGCCCCTGCTGTACTGTTTTATTTTCAGATCATTTCTAGTTTGTATATTAGTTCGGTATTTTTATTATATTTGAAATCTAGTAATTCAGAATTCTTTTTCATTGATTTAAATGAATTAATTTAGAATTAAATAAATTTATTTAAATTAATACAACTTTTCTGCTCTCATTTACATTCATTAAATTTTAATACAATTTTAATAATCTAATAATCTAATATTCTCTGCTTTCATTTACATTCATTTAATTTTTTCTACATTTTTTTTCTTCTGCCATAAAAATGCTCGCCTCTTCTGTAACTGTTTTACTGTTTTATTTCCAGATCTTTTCTAGTTGAAACTAATGTTTGTATTTCTATTACACTTAAATCTAATAATTTAGAATCCTTTTTCATTGACTTAATCAATTTAGTTAGAATTTAATAAATTTATTTTATTTAATAGAATTTTTTTGATTATTTTCTCCTTTAATTTACATTCATTAACATTTCTCTAAAGCTGTAAATGTTCTGTAACTGTTTTACTGTTTTATTTTTAAATCTTTTCTCAATGAAATTAATATTTGTATTTCTATTATATTTTAAATCTAATGATTTAGAATGCTTTTTCATTGATTTAAATTAATCAATTTAGAATTTAATAAATTTATTTGAATTAAGGAAATGTCATAGATTTTTTCTGTTTCCATTTACATTCATTAATTGTTTGAATAAATTTAATAAATTTATTTAAATTAGTAAAATTGTTTATGATTACTTCTTGCTCTAATTTACGTTCATTAATTTTTGTCTAAAAATTATTTTCTTCCATCGTAAAAATTCTCTTCTATTCTATAACTGTTTTGCTGTTTTATTTCCAGATCTTTTCTAAATAAAATTAATATTTGTATTTCTATTATATTTTCAATCAAATAAATTAGAATCCCTTTTCATTAACTTAAATGAATCAAATTAGAATTTAATACATTTATTTAAATTAATAAAATGTTTTAAAATTATTTCTTCCTCTCATTTACATTCATTAATTTTTCCCTACAAATTATTTTCTTCTGCCACAAAAATTCTCTTGTACTCTGAAACGGTTTTACTGTTTTATTTCTTTTCTAGATAAAACTAATATTTGTATTTCTATTATATTTTAAATCAATTAAAAGAGAATCCTTTTTCATTAACTTAAATGAATCAACTTATTTAAATTAATACAATTTTTTAGATTATTTTTTGCTTTCATTTACATTCATTTATTTTTCTCTAAAAATTATTTTCTTCCGCCACAAAAATTTTCTTCTATTCTGTAACTGTTTTATTTCCAGATCTTTTTGTAATAAAACTAATATTTGTGTTTCTATTATATTTTAAAACAAATAAATTAGAATTCGTTTTCATTTATTCAAATGAATCAATTTAGAATTTAATAAATGTATTTGAATTAATACAATTTTTTTCACTTATTTTTGCTTTCATTTACATTCAATAATTTTTTTAATAAATTTAGTTAAATTAATAAAATTTTTTTAGATTATTTTCTGCTTTCATTTACATTCATTTTTCTGTAAAAATTATTTTCTTCCGCCACAAAACTGCTCTTCTATTCTTTGGAAAAGTCAAAATTTTCACCCCACTTTCTTCCCTTCTCTGACGACTGCATGCATCCTGGCATTATAAATTTCTCCAACAACAATTTCAACTGCCATAATTTCATACATTCCTTGAACATTAATAAACAAGTATAAATTATTTTTCATAGGTCACCTTTTGGCGGCACCTTGGACCGTCAGCCAGTGTGGTCAGCGTTCGGCATTTATGCACTTAACGCTTCGCTGCATTTTGAGCGCAGCACGCATGCGCATTTAACAAAATTCCTGATTGAAAATGCATAGGCAGAGTCCTCTATACACATTAGCAGTGCTGACCTCTGCGGTGTTGGTTTTTCGTTGCCGCCTAACAACTTCATTGGAAATTATTTATGACGAGCGCAGAGCGTGAGAAATGTGGTTTTTTGTTTTGCTGCATGAAGTCTGCGTTTTTGCTGGCATCATTTACTCACTAATAATACAAAAATCATACTTCATAGTCGATCTTATCAGCAGCTAATGAGAGTTTTATAGCTCAATTTTTGCTCGAAGTTTGAGGTTTTGCGTGCAATGTCTGAACAGTTAACAATTAATGTGTTGTGGTGCTTTGATGGATCACTTTACATAGGTGTAGCATTTAATTGCTCAATTTTCACTATAATCGAGCTAGAATTTAATGCATGTAAATATGTTGAAGTGAAGAATTGCAGGAACAGTGAATGTACTTTCGGTCAAGGAACAGTAGAGAGAAAAATGACATTTGGTTATACTGACTGAGGCAATACATAGACTGTTATTGATTAGAAACGCTAAAAACCCCATCGTTTTGCTACATTTTCTAAATATTATTCATATCATAAAATAATCACCCAGAATTTACATGCATACCTGAGGTGCAAAACTTCTAAATATATCTATGTATCACGTAATTGTCTCACTTAATGAACCTCAAAAAATGTCCCTCATAAAGTTCACACAAAATTGCATAATTAGCTATTTTGCTTGAATGATTTTTCTATGTATTCATCAATACCTGCAATCACCATAAAAATTGTATAACTCATAGAAATCGTTACCGAAAACAAAGTCATAAAATACCCCAAAAAAAAGATCATAAAATTTCTTTATCTATAGACTAAGCATTGTTGGCATTTTTTTAACATTAAGTTTTCCTGCAGTCAATTTTAACCGGGTCATAAAAAGTAAACAAACCAAACAAAATGGTCATAAAACATTTAGTGATGGACTGAGACACATAATAGCCATGAATGGATGTGCTAAATAGGATCAAATGAAATGAAATGAGTGAAAGGAGAGGTGTGAATACTCGTGGGGAAGTAGGGAGTAGTGAAAATTTGAACTAGGAAATGGAAAAAAGGTGCTTTTGAAAGTCTATGAACACATTGGCAATGGACATAAAAAAAGACAGCACCAGTTCTGGTATTGAACTCGTTGAACTGAAGTTGTTGTGGTAACAATTTCAACTGTATTATTAAAAAAAAAAGTAAAAGCCTTGGTAGATATTGTTTCAGAAAGCCTACAATTCATTAATAAAAGACCTCAAGGACTCATTGCAACCCTTTTGGACATTCTGATGCTGACTTTAACTATATAATTTGTAGTCCTATATTTTACTGTTGTATTTAATAATACAACAAAACTGCACAGATTACAAAAAATTACTGCTATTACTGAATCATTTGTGATCCTTTCTAATACCTAAACATACCCTTGACTAATCAAAACCATTTAAAAAGCTTCTTATTTTTTAAGAAAAATTAGTGTTCTGAATGAGGAGATAAACTCGAACTCATTCAATGTTCAATAGAATTCTTTAATAACACTTGAGAGCTCGAAAGTGCTCTTTTTTAAGAAAAATCAAATCGAACTCATTCAATATCCACCGGAATTGTTCAATAACACTTGGGATCTCAAAAGTGCTTCTCAATGATGAAAATCCTGAAAATTTGTATTAGTTAAGTATTTCTCATCAATTTTAGTATTCAATGGAACATAAAAAAAACAGAAACTTTTTACTAAAAAAAATTTTATACTGACGCCAAAAACTAACAAACAAACAAATCAAGTGCTCAAGTTGTAATGATGGTTTCCGAAAGTACCTGAACCAACTCGAAGACATCGCTTGTCATGAAAGGCAAAGTGTTTTGTTACTTATAGGCGAACCGTTTCAGCGCGGTTTTTCGGCAATGAAAATTGTTTGCTCCTCTTGAAATGAAAGGAAAATTTTTGAGCTACTTATAGGCGGTTTTATGGCTTTTGAAATTTTTCATTTCTCTTCAAATGAAAGGCAAAATTTGATGCCAATAAGTAGGCTATCCGTTTCAGCGCGGTTCTTCATCACTTGAAATTTTTCACAGTACTTGAAATAGAACAGCGTTTAAAAGTTTCCTACAAAGCAGAAAGGAGACCCAAACAAGTGGACTGCGGCGAGTCATAAAAAATATTAAATACCTTTTTTTAAATATATATTTTCTATTCTTTTGAATCAGTAAAATCATCATGTGAAGAGAATGTTCTGTCAAAGTGATTGCCAAGTTTCAAGAAAAAGAAAAAAAACGTTGAAATATAATAGTTGCTTGAAGAGTTTGGTTGCTGACTGAATCACTTATCGATCACTTACTGCTAGTAAGTTGACCCTTTCTACTAATAATTTAGATGCACTTTATAAATTGTCAAACTCTATCTAAGTGATATGTTACGAGTATGTCAGTGCCGCCCTTTGGTGAATAAAAAGTCAAAAAGTCATACAAGTCACAAGCTGTGAAATCGTTGCAATAATTCATAATGCATCAAAAGAGCATCGGAAGGAAGGTTTTACACGAGGCTGGAATTTTCCTACTCTAAATTCATAGATTATAGTTCTAAACATGTAATTATTTCAGTATTTTATGAAAGAAGGACCTTGTACTAAGAAGCCTCTTGGACTTATCTCCATAGCCCTAAGATCAGCATATTAGCGTCAGCATATCTATAGAGCGTAGCTCCTAAACCCGTAAAAGTAGCTGCCATAAATTTCAACTCTTTCTTGTAGTAGAATTTTCTAGCTTTTCAAAACTGGATCAATCTGGTTGCTGTCTCACTGAAAAGCATAAAAAATCAATGTTGAAGGGTGAGTTTGAAAAAGTTTACTACACGCAGTCAGGACTGCAGATGAAAATCGTTCAACTGCCTGTAGCACCTAAACTAAATCTGCTAGCGATTTGAAATATAATATATTTTCTTTTAGACATCTTCAGCTTTCCAAAAATGGATCAATCTAGCCGTTGTCCCTTCTCGAAGCACAGAAAATCAACGACCACATAATGACATCAATATTTTTTTTATTAGCTATTTTTACTAGGCCGAGCGATGTTTTTATATGTCAGCTTTTCTTTCTCGTTTTTGTAGTAGAAATCTTCAGCTTCCCGAAAATGGGTCAATCTGGTTGCTTTCACATTGGGAAACACAGAAAATTTAAGATGACATATTGGGATCTGCATTTTAACTGTCCGACTTATGAAGTGAAATATTAACATTTCTCTTGCGCATAGCTTCCAAACCAAAGGTGATTGTGGCCTTAATTTGAAACTCCTTCATATAGTAGAAATCTTCAGCTTTTCAAAAGTGTATCAATCCTGCTGCTATCTCATCTCAAAGCCCAAAAAATCGAAGACCATATAATGGCATCAGTATTTTTTATTAGCCCAACTGATGTAGATATATGTATGTCAGCTTTTCTCTCGAGTGTAGTTCCTAAACCAGAAGTGATTGCGGCCTTAATTTCAAACTTTTTTCGATAATTTAAATCTTCAGGTTTCCAAAAATGTGTCAATCTGGTTGCTATCTCAACTCGAAGCCTAAAAACTCGAAGACCACATAGTGGCATCAGTATTTTTATTAGCCCGACTGATGTGTTATATATCAGCTTTTCTTTCGAGCGTAGTTCCTAATCCAGAAGTGAGTGTGGCCATAATTTGAAACTCCTTCATATAGTAAAAATTTTCAGCTTTTCAAAAGTGGATCAATCCTGCTGCTATCTCATCTTGAAGCCCAAAAAATCGAAGCCCGACTGATGTGTTTATATGTCAGCTTTTCTCTCGTGCCTTGTTTCCAGAAGTGATACCGGACCTCAACTTTTTATTTATTTGTTTATAATTCAGTCAAAAAGCGGGCGGCTCACATAAACTCTTAAATTTAAACTAAACGTCTGTTAACTTCGTCAAAACGGCTGTTCAGGGATTAGCAAAAATAAACGCTCAAAGTTGCACAATACAGCCAAATTAATGCAAATTCTGGCAAAGCCGTTGCTTAAAACGCCCATATGTCAAATTTCCTATGTGCAAATAGCACAAACAGACTGAAGCGCCCTCGTTTCCAGCCGGGAGACACAAAAAAACCCAGCAGTAAAACCATAAAACGCTCCAGTTACACACACACACACACACTGCCGCAGTGACCAAACAACGTAAACCACAAAGGACATCAAGGACCTCTGTTATGCTGGTCAGCCGCACAATTGTTGTAATTTAATTACAATTATTAAAATTAGGCAACAATTATAAGCGGGCCGTGCCAAATTGCCAACGCTAGCATAAACAGCGCGAAAGGCGCGTCACACCACCGACCACAGCGACACGCGTCGCACCTTATGGCTTTGCGGGAGTTAATTTGCAAAAACGGTGGACAGTGGCCGCATATGGCACGCGCGGCACAAGGGTTGCCAACTCAAGTGCACTAAAAACTACAAAGAAAAATTGAACAAAAAAAAATGTTCTATTAGCATAAAAAAGTGATGTGGCCGTGTTGCAATTGAAAATTGTGCATGAACAGTTGAAATGAACATTTTTTAAGCGCACTCAAATGCATTTGTTATTGTTGTGTGTATGGGTGAGTGAGTGGGGGTTGTTTCCGCAACATGTGGCTTACTGAAAATTCGTGCTCAGCTCGTGCGATAAGGCGTTAAATTTATTCATAGTTTCTTGTAAAGTCACTGCCGACGGTTGCATCTTTGAGATATGCACACTTTCGGCCCCTAGCGAAAAAAAAAGAACTCACCTTTAACACCAACGCGATGCTTATCTAAACCGCTCAACAATTAAAGCGAGTCGCAACAACAATTGCACCAAATGTCAGCGTACACCCATGAAAGATGTGCAATTGTTGTGTGAAAGACAAGCAGCAGTAGCAACTATAAAAAATTAAATTTATGTAAATTCAATCAATAAAAAAAACAAAAAATCCCGCAAGCGTAACCAACATTTATGTGTCATAATTTATGTGCTGAAGTTTGCAGCTGAAATGTTGCGGTGACCATATGGCCCGACGCTGAAGCGAAATGGCACCTACGCAACCCTTTTCAGCGCCTCGCAGCAGTTTTCTTTTTGTGTTTTTTGTGTTTCTCAACAACGCATTTTCCTGATGGAATTGCTGACATTGTAATGTATTGTCTGATTGTGAGTTGAATTATGAATTGTTGCTGTAGATAAAAATCTCGCTGATCCAAGTTCTGTTAATATTTTGGCTAACACCATAACCCTTAAATGTTCAGCACTATAAACGTTGCATGCTACAAGTAACAATCATTAATGGTTTCTAAGAAGTTTTATTCATTGTTTTGAAAAGTAGCTGACAGTTATTTTTAGAGGTTTGAAAGTTTTCGGCGACAATTCAGTTTCAGGCGACAATTATATCTCAGTCTCAAATTTTTGGCACCTGGAATTTTATTTAAGTCATTGTTTAAGTCATAAAATTATAAGGTTATGTTCAGAGAAAGTGTACAGGAAAGACTATTCCTTCACTAAAAGGCATTGTTGGGCACTGCGAGTGTCCTATGTGAATGTCAGAAGGATGTAAATCTCTCTTGCTGTAATAAGGAATACAAAAAATCAATCTGCAATATTTTAGTACGGAAAGAACATACTTTATGCTCTTCAAATACCTACAGATGACTAGTCATGAACTTCATTTGATTGTTATATATGATTTGTTTTATTTTGATATGGAAAAATTGTACTTTATGTTCTTCAAATACCTTCAGATGAATAGTCATGAACTTCATTTAATATGATTTGTTATATTTTGATACGGAAAGATCATACTTCAGGTTCTTCAAATACCTTCAGACAGGGGCGTAGCCAAAACTTGGTCATGGGGGGGGTTTTAAAAAAAAATGGTTTGCCAGTTTAGTATTACATGTTTTTTAAAGTAAAGTGCACTTTCCAAATAGGGCATTTTGTTGTGGCTTATGTGACTTAATACATTAAAAACTAAATTTTTTCCCTTGTTTTTAGTAAAAATTTCATGAAATTTGGTGGACTGAAAGCGAAGTTATTGCATCTGAAGTGGAAGTATTGGGTGTACAAGTAGAAAACCGCCGTTTTCCACTGGGTGGTGCCACCTTTGGAAATCGGTGAGAGAATTCCGATCAGAAACATCACATGGCAAGCTAAGATATCGGTTAACAACTCCACATCATCTCGCTTGTTTATTCTTATTGTCCATTTTTTTGTTGGTGCGTGAAGATGTCGAAATTTGAACCGAATAAGCGTCATTTGCGGGAGATTTTGCTTTTCGCGTTTCATTCGAAAAAATCTGCAGCTGAAGTGCGTCGAATGATTGTAGCAACTTATAGTGAGTCGTGTATCAGTGAAAGAACGTGTCGAGAATGGTTCGTGAAATTCAAAAATGGTGATTATGACGTGAAAGACAAGGATCGGCCGGGTCCCGTGAAAAAGTTTGAAGATGCAGCTTTGGAGACTCTGTTGGATGAAGATTCTTGTCAGACGCAACAAGAACTCGCGGATTCTTTGGGTGTGACTCAGCAATCCATTTCCCTTCGCCTGAAAAGCTTGGGAATGATTCAAAAGCAGGGAACTTGGGTACCGTACGAGTTGCGGCCGAGGGACATTGAGAGGCGTCTCTTCACGTGCGAGCAACTACTCCAACGTCAAAAAAGAAAAAGTTTCTTGCATCGTCTCGTTACCAACGATGAAAAGTGGATCCTTTACGACAATCCTAAGCGGAAAAAATCGTGGGGCGTCCCGGCCATGCATCAACTTCGACAGCAAAGCCAAATATTCATGGCTCGAAGCTGCTGCTGTGTATTTGGTGGGACCAACTCGGCGTAGTGTATTACGAACTTTTGAAACCAGGCGAATCCATCACAGGAGCTCTCTATCGGACCCAGCTGATGCGCATGAGCCGAGCGCTGAACGAAAAACGGCCACAATACAAGGAAAGGCACGATAAAGTGATACTCCTACACGACAACGCCCGGCCTCATGTTTCCAAGGTCGTAAAAACTTACCTGGAAACACAGAAATGGGACATCCTACCCCACCCGCCCTACTCTCCAGACATCGCTCCTTCCGATTTTCACTTGTTTCGATCGATGACGCATGGTCTCGCTGAACAGCACTTCCAGTCTTACGAAGAGGTCAAAAATTGGCTGGATACATGGATCGCGTCCAAAGACGAACAATTTTTTCGACGCGGAATTCACATGCTGCCAGAAAGATGGGAGAAAGTTGTGGCTAGCGATGGAAAATATTTTGAATAATCAGTATGTAGCTATTTATACGCAATAAAGCCTCAAATTATGAAAAAAAAACGGCGGTTTTCTACTTGTACACCCAATATGTTTGTGTGATCGTACAAAAATGTGCATCGAACAAAGATCCAATATTAACTATTGTTTTAAAAATGTTTAAACTTTAACCGAAGCATTTAAATTGATGGACCAAGTTTATGGTGATTTTTGTTTATACCGTGGTGGAGTTCATATGTGGTAAAAGCGATTTAAAAACGATTGTCAGAACATAAATGATGACCAAGTGCCAACTGAATCCGCGATCACCGTAGATCAAAACTGGGCGGTAATTCATAAAAGATAAGCCAAAATCTTTATTGAAATTCTTGAAATTGGATTTTACCTTCGCTTTACTTATACCCACCCGGGTGATCTTTTTAATATTCATGTTTAATATCTGCACAAATTTTAAGGTAATTTTCAATAACATGAAAAAATATTTTTTTAAATTTTGTTCATGTTTAAACTTGAATTTTGTCATTTTTTATACAAATGTACTTATTTGGGTGATCCCAGGCGCTTTCGCTACCATTTTGATTAAAACTCACGATACATTTTTTTTTCGTACCTCATTATGTGTTCAATAAACCCTCTGGAAAGAAATTTTTTTAATATTTTCCATAGTCTCAAAATAAATCATTAAAGTTAGGCCTTTTTTCGAAATACGAACTGTCGCCAGAGGAAGATACTAAATACTGAAGTATGAAAGAAATTTATAAATTATTATATATTTATTGTGAGTTTTACTCAAAATAGCAGCGGAAGTGCCTGGGATCGTCTTTAGTAAGGCGAAGGTTAAGCATCTCAATAGCATAAATTTATTGCATTTTAACTGAACATTGGGCTATCGAAGGATGCCATCCCATCTATTGACACTTGTTTTGACTGTTTTTTTGTTTTCACCTAATGTGGCACCGTGCGAATTTCACCTTTTCAAAGAATGCATTTGCCGATGAAAAAAGCGTTTTGAGAACGTAGAAACCATCCAAAAGGCTTGTACCGACATCCTGAAGGACATTCCGGTCGACGAACTAAACTACTCTTTAGACATGTTTTTAGAACATGCAAATCGCTGCATTAAGCCTAAACGTGACTATTAAAAAAACCAATTAGTTTCGGTAAAAAAGGGTTTTGTTAATATTCTTTTAAATATTTAAAGATGAAAATACCTTTTTGCTAATATGGGAACGTACATACGATACATAGTGATTGAAAATGTTGACAAATTATAGGCTATGGGGGGTTCTGACACCCTAAACCCCCCCTTGGCTACGCCCCTGCCTTCAGATGAATAGTCACGAACTTCATTTGATATGATTTGTTATATATTTATATGGAAAGATCATACTTCAGGTTCTTCAAATACCTCCAAAAGACTAGTCACGAACTTCATTTGATATGATTTGTTAATTTTAAAATGAAAAGATCATACTTCAGGTTCTTCAAATATCTCTGGATGACTAGTCGCAAACTTCATTTGATATGATTTGTTATGTTTTGATATGGAAAAATCATACTTTTGTTCTTCAAATACCTCCAGATTTCATTTAATTCATTTGATAGGATTCGTTATATTTCGATATGGAAAGATCATACTTCAGGTTCTTTACATACCTCGTTTCAAATTATTGATTCTATTTTGATATGGGAAAAAATCAAATACCTACAGATGACTAGTCACGAACTTCTGGAAGGATCAAATACCTACAGATGACTAGTCTCGAGCTTCTGGAAGGATCAAATACCTACAGATGACTAGTCTCGAGCTTCATTTGATATGATTTGTTATATTTTAAAATGAAAATATCATACTTTATGTTTTCAAATACCTCCGCCTGACTTCTCTCTAACTTTATTGGCACGATGGCTCCCTATGTGATCCGTTTTAGCAAATCCCTGAACCGGGGGTGCCTTTTAGTCAAAAAGAATCCCACAGACTGGTACTTACAGGACTACGAGTTTTTAGAAAGATTTTCCACCTTCACACAAGAAGGTTGGGTTGCATTCTAAAGACTTCTGTCGAAGTTGTTTGGACGAGGAGAAAGAACAAAATGCACTTTACCTTCTAAATACTTCTCCCGCATCATCTAGAAGAAGTAAGACTCGCCTGAACAAATTCTCCTTCGACAATCTAGAGGATCCAGCCTATAGAACTCTTCACAGTCTATAAGGCTTCCTAAAGAATTCAAACTGATTCAATGACTAACCGAACTTAAACTCAACTAATTGTGATTTGTGTGATCCTTGATGACCTAAGTGGGCCATAGCTACCTGCCTATTTAATTTATAATATGATTCCAGTTGGGCATTCTAGTGTTAATATTTAGTTTACTGACTGCAAGAAGCAATTGCTTTCCTCTCAAAATCCAAAGCACCAATATTTATATGCACAAAGTAGAATACTGCAAATCATACAACAAAAGTCTATAGACTTGCTTTACACTCTATGAGCTCATTAAAAAGTCTATATTTAAATATAGTTATATTTTGATATGGAAAGATCAAATACCTACAGATGACTAGTTTCGAACTTCATTTGATATGATTTGTTATATTTTGATATGGAAAGATCATATTTTATGTTTTCAAATACCTCCGGATGATCCGAAGGAACAGGAAGAAAATTCATTTTATCTTCTATGAACTTGGCCTGCATCATCTAGAAGAAGTAAGACTCGCCTGAACAAATTCTCCTTCGACAATCTAGAGGATCCAGCCTAAAGAACTCTTCACAGTCTACTAGGCTTCCTAAAGAACTCAAACTGATTCAATGACCCAGCGAACTTAAGCTCAACTAATTGTGGTATCACAATGGACCTTTATGACCTAAGTGGGCCATAGCTACCTGCCTATTTCATTTATAATATGATTCCAGTTGGGCATTCTAGTGTTAATATTTAGTTTGCTGACTTCAGAAAGCAATCGTTTTCCTCCCAAAATCCAAGGCACTAATATATAAATGCACAAAGTACAGTATTGCAACTCATACAACAAAAATCTATAGACTTGCTTTACATTTTATGAGCTCATTAAAAAGTCTCTGCAAAATTTCCTAAATCTCTCACAACATAAACCAAACATAGGTCACTAAAAATCACACAATCAAAGGTTATTTATTTGTGGGCCTTTGCCCAAATGTTTGTAGACATTTCTCTGTATTAAAATGCCACAGTTTTTATTGCTTTTACAAGACAAAAAAATTCGAATTCGTCATAGTTCATTAGCATAAAAAGAACAACATTAATTACTGAAAAAAAACACACTTTTCTTCTATGAAAATGTACACAAAAAATATTTTTTCATTTTTCTTTTTTTGTATAAAACTATTTTAAATCCATTCAAATACAACAAGACTTCTACAAAAAATAACATAAATTATAGCCCAAAAAATGTGTCCTGAACTATTTCTCACAAATGCCACAAGACAATAAAACTGTCCTCTAATTAAGTGTGGCCAAACGGACAATGAACAGAACTGAACAGTCGAAAGGTACAACCGACATATGGTATGCAAAAATTTGTCGCGGCCAACACTCGACACGGGTTATGATTTTTGTTCTTTGCCGTATATGAAATTTTTCAAAATTCCCAACATCATCTTTTGTGCAATTTTGCACGCAAAATCTGACAACTTTTGGGGTGAATCGTTGGCACAAAATCGTCGTCTTGTAAAATCGTATTTTATATTGACTGGCCTTTGCTGTTATCAAAACATTTCTTAGAGCAAAGGAACTGCGTCTACTTTCATTGCGTCTAATTTCATTGGAAATTATGAGCACCGAATGTGCTTGGCATCCCCTATGAGGCAACACATTTGCTCGCAACTGTCAATTTGCGTGGATGTTTATGATGTGCGTTGGAGCGAAGCGTTTGTCGGCAATTTTTGTTGCAAAATTTCAGTTTCATTTGCTGTGCGTGTGTGTCTCTTTGAGTAATAGAGTTATGAGCATGCAAGAGTTTGGAATAATCATAAAATTTAATTGTTGACAGTTTTATTGGAATTTGAACTGAATCGATTTCAGAAGTTCGAGGTTTTTTCTCATGTTTGCTCAATTGTTTTTAAATGCAGTTTTTAGCAATTTTTTGTATAAAAACAGAAAAAACAGATCAAAGAGAACTTCCAGCTAACAAGGATACTGAAGACCAACGAAAACTTACTTTCTTCAGTTATCGAGTTATAAAACCCTGAAGAATTGTTAACACCGTTTAGCTATTTAAACAATTACCATGTTTATACGACGGTCTCAGTCGATTCGCATTGACTCGATACGCTCTCGATCCAAGTGTTTATACATTGATTTCAGAAGCGAATTGACTGCAGACGGTTTCAAAAGTATGCTTTTATTTTTTGGTTTTTCCTATTTTTTTGGCGTTTAATGAATTTAAGCTCTTGGTGTTGCTTACTTTTTACTTGAAAATGCTCAAAAAACTGAGTGTACATCACCATCAGCTGATTTTCAAAGCACTTTGAAAATGTTTAACCGTTTATACGAATTTTCGAAGCGACTTGAAAATTTAAGAACTCATTTGAAAAGCGCTTTGACTCGATACGCCTAAAATGTTCAAAGCGGTTTGAAAACGTGTTTATACGACTGTATTGAGTCGATGTGTATTGAGTCATAGCGACTTGAGCTGTCGTATAAACGGAGTAAATGTTCGATGTCTGGGTGCGTTATGTCCCTCAAAATTCTCGGTGAAACTAATAAAAAGCGACAGAGAACCGAAGACTTCTAGTGGAAACTAAAGCAGAACAACCTACAATCTCAATAATCAAATTGAAAATAAATGACAGAGAGATCACTGATCAGTTTTCTAGAGATTTCAAACCCATTAGAAAACAACGCAACGTATAAAAAGGATGTGGGTCTGTAAACATGGCCAAAGCAAACGTGATGGAAGGGTCCTAGGAACCAAATGTTACGGAAATTCAGTTCGACTGGCCAATGCAGGCGTATTCGTTTCACTGGATTGTGCCCAAAATAAAACGCTTTGAATTCTTCAACTCAGTTCACCAACAGTAGTCACTTTATTCAATAAAATTTAGTCTTCACTGTTTTTACACCACTTTATTTCAATTGTCGTGTGGTTTCGTCGCTCGTCGAAATCACAAGTTGGTATATAAAAAGTCCCATTAAAACTATGCAGAGAGAGAATGTGACGATACTGGAAATGGAGAGACAAACAAACTCTACAATGGACTTCCAAAAATGATTGAGCAAAAAAGATTTCGGAGACCCCTAAGTTGGCTTTTCTTAGGTCTTAGAGGACTCTTAACGACGACTAAAAATTCTGTATGGCGCTCTGATTCGAAACTCTTTTATATCACTTTCTAGTAAATTTGTTGAGAATTTCATAAATATATATTTTATTCAAAATTTGCAAAATATCATATAATATTTTTTAATAACTATTTAAACATTTTTTATGTTTTTTGAATATTTTTAGTATCTTAGGATTTTAATTCTTCCTTAACCACACACATACTCATGGCTAATTTATAATCCTTGCTGCAGCAAAAGATGCCCTTTTGAGGGGTGAAAACTGCATTTATTTTGTATTCCTTTGTCTTTTGCAACCCTCTACTCCTTTTCACTTTCGCCAACAAATGCACACATGCGTTTTTCATTTTTCGCCCTTTTTTCATCGTCCATCACCGCAGATTATTTCGAGGCTCATTACTTTCTAATAACCCAAATGTTTACTTTGTTGGCCTCTGCTCTGCTCTCAGTATTTTTCTTTTCATTTTGAGTTTTTTGTTTTCTATTTTCAATTTTTTCGTTATTGATTTTCTATTTTTTTTATTTTTGCGTGCATTTCTTTTTGTTGTTTTGCGTTTATCATTTTGATAGGTTTGGCACATCATTAATAAGCCCAATCAATTGTCAGCATTGCGCGTTGTGTCTTTGTTGGCAATTTTTTGCGCCATTTTTCACTGCTTTTTTAAAACTGTTTTGCTGTTTTTTAAAGCATGGCTTCTGTATTGAATGCGAAAATTTGTGGGCATAAGGATTCGCTGCGCTGACTAACAAACACAATGGCTAAACTGCATTTTGCTATTGAGCGAAAATGTCAACTAATGGCCATATTGACATTAGTTATTGTTTTTGTTTTTATAATGGCTCTAGAAATTTATCAGTAAGTGCTGGCTGACAAAAAATGAATAGATCTCAAACTTATAAACGATTGCAATATTTAATAAATTCGTTTAAGAAAACAGACTTTGGTGAAGTTAGTTTTTGAGGTGAGTAGAGATCTTTGACTTCAATACTAAAATTTGTACTGTTATTACAAAAAATGGTTCAAAGTATTTAGTTTTGAGAAGAAAAAACAACAACGTTTTAAAACTAAAAAGAATTTAATAAAAGAAGCGTGTTCAGAGTCCTAGAATCCAGTTTGAAACAAGGAGAAATGAAAATTGTATTGTTTAACGATTTTTTGTTCGAAGCTCACATTTATAGCTAAGACGCAACCCCGATTTAGAGCGCCGGAAACCACCAGAATTTCAATATGAATCCGGCTATCTACTTTTAGTTTCCATTACAAATTATAATTCTCCACAATCAAATTGCATTGACAATAGCTGCGCCATCAAAGCCAAACGAAATGTTTGCCAACTTTGTTATTGATTTAAAATTTTTTTTTTATATTTTTTATTTAACGCCCCAAGCCTCATGCTCAACGTGCTTTCCACATTTCTAACATATTTTCACATTTGCTTTACACATTTGGACACTTTATCCTGCAGCAGGACACGCAATCATAATTTTTCCTATGGTGCTGTCCGTTTTTTTAAATCCACCCCTTTTCCTGTCCCATATGCAATGTTTGGTCTTTTATTTGTTTTATTCAAATTTCGTCATAATTTTTTTTAAATGTCCTGTTAGGAGCGCGTGTCGTTGATTGTTGTTGCCATTGTTATCCTTATTGTTCCTCTAATGATGCACACGTGACTTGAAACTTGTTTACCAGGTATGCGCCTATGAAACTTAATTATTTTTGAAAAAAACACGTTTATTGTGAGGAAATGATTACAATTTTATTCTTCAAAGTAATGGCCATCGCTAGCTACACATTTTTCCCATCTCTCAGGCAATTTATGGATGCCTCGCCAAAAAAATGTTTCGTCTTTTGCCTGAAACCAATCATCGATCCATTTTTTGACTTCTGCGTGAGAATTGAAGCGCCGTTCCGTTAATGCGTGGCCCATCGATGCGAACATGTGATAATCCGAAGGCGCCAAGTCTGGTGAGTAAGCCGCATGAGCAAGAGCTTCCCAGTTGTACGATGCAACCAATTCTTTGGTGGCTCTAGTGCGGTGTGGTGGTGCGTTGTCATCGAGGAAAATCACTTTGTGTTGCCTGGCTTCATATTCTAGGCGTTTTTGGCGTATAGCACGGTTCAAATCGGCCAATTGTTGTTGGTAACGTTCACCGTTAACCGTTTCACCAGGTTTTAGAAGGTCATACCATATGACACCACGGTGGTCCCAGAAAACACATAGCATGGCCTTCTTTCCGAAGCGATCTGGCCTTGCGGTCGATTGCGCACTTTCGCCGCGGTTAACATACGATCTTTTTCGTTTGGGATTCCTGAAATAGACCCACTTTTCATCACCAGTTACGATTCGATGCAAAAACGACTTTCTTTTGTACCGGGCGAGCAGCATTTCACAAGTGGTTTTTCGGTTTTCTTGCTGCCTTTCAGTCAGTTCATGTGGTACCGACCTTTAAAATGTTTCCCATTGCTTTTAAACGTTTTCCGACGGTCCGACAGTCAACACCCAATTGTTCTGCGAGCTGTTCTTGCGTTTGGCCATCATCTTCATCGAGCAATGCTTGCAATTCGGCGTCTTCAAACTTTTTTGGTGGCCGGCCACGCTCCTCGTTTCTCATATCAAAATCACCACTTTTAAATTTATTGAACCACTCGTTACACTGTGTGCGACCAAGAGCATGCTCGCCGTAAGCTTCCACAAGCATTCGATGCGATTCAGAAGCGTTTTTCTTCAAATGGTAACACAAAATTAACTGTGTCCGCAAATCGTAATTTGTAGGCACGTAATCCGACATTTTCCGGAGCGTCAAACAATGCGTTGTTGGATGAAACTTGACAAATTGTGAACTGAATATTGTTGACATATGACAGAAGAAGTAAACATGACATTTGGTACGGTTCCGAAGTTTATAAATATTCGGCTATTTACCGCTAGATGTCGTTACCGGTTTCATAGGCGCATACCTGGTACATGATTTGGCTCATTACTTTAAAATGTGTTTGGGCACAAAATCAAAAATGACCTGAAGGTATTAAAACATCAAAGAGAATGCAAGTTGCACTATTTGGCTGATCGCAGATATGGAAACGTTTAGCTGTCAAACAAATAAGCCGAACGGTATGCTATGTTTAAAAAAAACATATAATTTCATGCAAAATATTAAAAAAAATATATAATAAATTATGTGCAAAAACATAGATATATATTTAAAATATACATACCAGGTGTATAAGCTTAAATCCGCTGTTTTTTGGTTATAAAAACACATTTGTTTTGTGTAGAAAGCAAAAAAGAATTGTATTCAAAGTACTTGCCCTCGCTAGCTATACATTTTGTCCATCTCTCGGGCAATTTGTGAATACCACGCCAAAAGAATTCCTTATCTTTCGAGGCAAACCATTCGTCTAGCCATTTTCGAACGTCTTCGTAAGAATCGAAATGCTGTTCGGCGAGTGCGTGGCCCATCGACGAAAACAGGTGATAGTCGGAAGGAGCCAGGTCTGGTGAATAAGCGGGATGGGGTAACACCTCCCAGTTGAGTGTTTCCAGGTAATTTCGGACCAATTTCGATGTGTGCGATGGTGCATTATCGTGGAGGAAAATCAGTTTGTCATGTCTTTGTTGATAGTTGGGCCTTTTTTCACGTAAAGCACGATTCAATTTCATCAACTGTTGGTGGTAGCGGTGGGCATCTACAGTTTCACCAGGTTTCAACAGCTCAACAGAAACAGAAAAGCAGAGCTTCCCGCATATGCTCTTTTTTTGGCACAAAACTAGACATGATTACACAAAGAAAAATGTATGTTGTTGTATGAAATCGCTTATGATGTACACTAAATGATGTGAACAGATGTCGAACTCATACTAAAATGCTAAGACATTTCCATGGTATTTGGTAATACGCTCACTAACGTCACCTATGAGCAAACAGCGGATTTAAGCTTATACACCTGGTATATAAATAAATATATATTAAATTACACACTTTATGCAAGAATATTTATGAAATTTATTAAAATATATAACAAAAATTTATAAAATTACATATTTGGAAAAAAATTTATCTAAAAATATACAAAAGTTATATAAAAAGTATTTGTTTGTTAAGTATAAAAATTTATAAAAATTAAAATAAACATAAATAAATAGATAAAATATTCAAAAATATATTTAAAAATGTTTACAAAAATATATTCAAAAATATACTTTCACACTTGAGTACTATGCAGATAGAGTCGATTTAACCGTTATTAATTCATCTGTCTGCTGGAACTACACACAATAACACTGGAACAAGTAAAGTTAGGTTAGGTTATGGTGGCTACCTCTATAAGAGACACACTCGGAGGCCTGAAACGCCCATTGTGATACCACAATTCAACCGTTTTTTAATTTTTCATTTTTTTCTTTCATTTTTTTCGTTTTTTAGAACACATATGTATTTCAACCGGATGGCGCAAAGGGGAGGGGACCTACAGTTTAAAGCCGAATCGGAACGGCGGTTCACATTTTTTTCTTTCGCACTTGGAGGTTTTGCCGTTACCAATTCTCATCTGCTTTATGTGGATAGCGATAGAAGTAGATAAGTTTTTCACCCGCTCGATTCCTAGTTCGAACCTAGGACCTCTGGTATGAGAAGCCAGTGCACTATCCGCTGAATTATCGAGGCCGGCTGGAACAAGCAAAGATATGGGAAATTTCTTATTTGGTACAGTTGCTGCTGTTTCGGAACTTTCAACTTCATTGACATTCTAAAATGACATTAGACCTATAAAGAAGTAATTTGAAACTGAAACTCTTAGACTTTCAAGTCCCCCAACTTCCTCCACCCATCTAGTGATGCTTTAGGTTCACTAAAACTGTTGGCCCCTTTTCGAACTTGCCAACTGTTCAAGTTGCTTGCATTTGCACAACTTTTACACCACTGCTGCACGCTTTACACTTTGCCAATGTGTCAAATGTGCTGTCAACAATGACAGCTAAATATCAATGCAACCAACTGACAACGCCAGCAGCAATGCAAACTTCACTGCTCTCGTCTACAATGCTTTTGACTGGAAAATTCACAAAAAACGGGTGGAAAAGTGGAAATTCAACTGTCGCCAACTGCCAACATGTGCCTGAACGACAGCGCTTTTGACAGTTGACAGCACGCGTGCTGACGTGTGTAATCGTTTGGAAATAAACGTTTCCACTCGGCGCTTTTCTTTCTGGCTTTGTTGCTTTCACTTTTCATTGTTAAATGAATGGAATATTTTTTTGTAGCCATCGCTTGAATATAGCATTTTATGTGTAAATTATGCGGCGGCGGTGTTGAGGGTTAAACAATGAAAAACGCTGAGCTGAGCAACAGCGTTGCCACATGATTTAGGGGTTAAACGTAGCGAACAAGTCAGTGTCCAGCTTTGATGGCAGTCAAGGTGCTTTCGCTTGACTGTGAGCGTGCCAGCTGTAGACGACAACGAAGCTGTGTGCGAGCGTCTGTTCAGTTGGTCAGTTGAAGCCACGGGCCATGCCGGCGCACAGCGGTCATCGATGCAATGCAGTGCAGCAATAGTGCAGCCAACCTGATGCCTGACACATTTGCATAGCGCACAAAATTTGTAGGTTAGAGAACGTTCTGGGTGAGGGGCGGTGTATTGTGCCAATTGCCGCCAGCATTCAATGCATTTCCAATAGTGCACGCGTCGTTTGGTGCGCGAATGCGCTTCATTGACTTTTCAACTTTGTTGCAAACCATTTTGTTGTTGGCATCAACGCCTGCACGCGCCCGTATTGTGAATTTTTAATGAAGTCACATGTGCCCTTACGCAGCAATGCTGTCATTCGAAATTGATGAACACCGTAACTGTCAACTGGCCATGTTCAATGACTTTCCCATGTCTAGTTGCTGTTTTTGTTTGTGCAACAAAAAAACGCCCGCCACTTCAAACTCGAACAATGTCTTTCAATGAGTACAACTATTCCTTTTTGTGCTCTTGAAAAAATTAAGTATTCCCTTGAGAGCATCAGCCAGATGTCTGCACTTCAATACGTTGCGTCCAGTCTCAATGACTGCACAATTTTGACCTTTTGCGCCATTTGATGGGCAGACACTTGAAATTCCGCTACTGTTACAGTGGCTACAAAATTTCCAAAAATATTTCAATATATAAACAAAAAACATAAAAAAATTCATTTGAAACGGAATTGAATCTTCTGCGCAAGTGGCAAAATATGACAAACGCTCACCTTTCACATCCGTTCGCCCGTCCTGTGCGCGCATCGAACACCCCTAACACAGCACCACAATCTGTGCGCTTTTTTTTCATACAATTCCTTTCTCATCACGGACGCAACAGATTCGAACCTCAGTGCGCATTGAGGGTGCAACACACACATTCAATCATCACTCATTCGGCCACCGCACACAGTTCACTCTGCTCAATGCGGATTTGTGCGCGAATCGTTCACATTACTTGCATTATTCATTCCCATTTATTTATGCACAGATTAACACGCATAAATGCATTGCTGTATGGCATTTTTTTTTAGTACATATGGCAATCACGCATGCGCCACTGACGCTGTCTGACTGCGCTTTTCAACGCAACTCCCAAGCGACCGTGTCGACAGCCAACGCATTTGTTGCAGCAACAATGCACGCAAGTCAAGTGGGAGTTGATGACTGATCGGGTATTATGAGTGACAGAATCGTCGATGACAACTTGACGGATTCTCATTGGTTGTCACTTATTCAGCAGAAGAAAACAAAGACAGTGTTTTTTCATTAAACTAAGTTTTGTTTAGTTCAAGCGTGGTATCTCTTTAATAATCATTAATTGACTGGCACGACAGCCCGCTTACGCGAGACTAAGGCCTAGCTTCCCGCAACCACCCGTGTTGTCCGTGTGAATTTGTACGCGGGTGGAAGGGACATACAGTTTTATGCCGGTTCCGAACGGCAGGTTGGGAGCTTTTTCATAAGCAATTTTTACGCTCAGAGGTTTGCCATTTCCAGCTGAGAGGACAGCCACCGAAAGAGAAAACGAGTTTTCCCGTTATTTTTTTTAGGTGTTATTACAGGCAGTATTTGAACCTGGGTCGCTGCCTTCGACTCGCGGTCCAACGCACTAACCAACTGAGCCACGGCGGCTGCCGTGGTATCTCTTTAGAAATAATAATAATAATAATTCTGAGTTGTGTTAAGACTATAAAAAATTCAACAATTTATAATAATAACCGTGAGAAATATATACAAAAAATAACCAATTTAGTTGTTAGACTTCAATTGCAAAGTACCAACAGAAAACGTACCAAGAAAGGGGTCAAAAAATCCTATTAATGTTCATTGTGATTAAGTTAGGTTAGGAAGGATGTGCCACTCGTAATCGATTCCCATTCGAAGGTTAAATTTTTATAATTTAAATTTATAGTGAGTACCTTTTGTAGAGTTGACTAGAAAAGGATGTTTGCGACACCAGATTTCCTGAAGCTAAAAACTGGACAAAAACCCAGCAAAACACAAACTATGCAAATACACAGTAAATTAATTATGAAAGGACTACATATTTAAGTCCTTAAGATATAGTTCTTAGTAGTAGTTAGTATTAGTATTAGTTTCAGTAAGTTTTTGTTTACATACTAAAAATTCGTAATTAGTTTCTTTAAAGTATCTGAAAATTGATATGAAAGTAGCAAACAATTAAGTAGGTAAATTGTAGTGGCTATATGAGACACACTTAGGCCTCTATAATGGGCCCGTTGTGATACCACAAATTCCACCCGTTTGAAATGTGTATGCAACAATGTTACTTCAACATGTGTTACAACACACATTTCAAATGGATTGGGAAGGAGAGGAGGGCCTACAGTTTAACGCCGATTTCGAACGGCAGTTTTTAGCAATTTTCATTTCATACTTGAAGGTTTTGCCATTTCCCATTCTTGCAATTCTCATCTGCTTCATGTAGATAGCAACAGAAGTAGACGAGTGTTTTACCAACCCGAACTGCAAATCGAACCTAGGGCCTCTGGTGTGAGAAGTCAGTGCACTACCCGCTGGACTATTGAGGCCAGCTGCCAAGCAATTGAGTTATATTTATTCTATGCAATTTTCATACCGATCACTTATTTAACACCCATCAAATTCGTCCCGTAGAACGATTCGACTAAATAGACCAAGCTGAGCAAAGCTGCCGATTTTCATTGACTACTTTGCGGGACAACTTCAAAGGCCAAAAGGGCTCATTCTGAATCCCTTCTTGTTTTTCTCTGAAGCTCATCAACAGCATCTTAATCCGGAGCAAAGTTGTTGGACCTCTTAATTCAGAAGAACAGAGCCCAGATTTTGAATTACAAGTCCGTTAGGAGTCGGCCTCGATAGCTCAGCGGGTAGCGCGCTGGCTTCTCATACCGAGCGCTCCAGGTTCGATTCCTGGCTGGGGCTGGAAAAAACACTCATCTACTTCTGTCGCTATCCACATGAAGGGAATCAGAATTACAAGAATCGCACAAGTGCGCTCTTGGCAGGCAATGGCAAAACCTCCAAGTGTGAACGAAAAACTGCCAATCGCCGTTCGGATTCGGCGTTAAACTGTAGGTCCCCTCCCTCCCTTTCCCCATCCGCTTGAAATGTGTGCTGTAACATATGTTGGCAAAAACAGTGTTGCATACACAGTTCAAAAACGGGTGAAATATGTGGTATCACAATGGGCATTTCAGGCCTCCGAGTGTGTCTCTTATAGAGGCAGCCACCGCAACCTAACCTAACCTAACCTAGGAGTCTTAAATCCAGAGCACGGTGTTTGCGTTTCCTACAGCGTGGACCAGTGGCACAGGAAGTTTTCGTATAGTTTCCATCTTCTCTTAATCTTCAGAGCTTCTACAGACATCACTGGACGAGAGACGTCATTTAAATAGCATAGATCCAATAGCGCAGTGTCCAGTGATGACTCTAACGAGCTGTCGAATGAAGTTTCAACTCAGGGACTGTACAGTTCGCATTTTCCTCAGGGCAGGAAGTGCTTTAGTGCTCAGTAGATGCCGCATTCGGTCTTACTACTCCTCTACTCTATTAGAACTCAATGTCTTTTTAGGTTTACTGGTCAGTATTCATGAAAAGGCAGGAAAACCTTCTCCCTGAATGAAAGAGGTTTTGCCTTGGACTTGAACCTTTAAATGGAGAAAAAAGGCAAGGACAATAGTGCCAAGAAGGTGTCGCAATTGATCCTGCTTCGTTATGAGGACTTAACGTCTTTTTTTGGTCTATTTGTCATCATGTACAGGGCAGATAACGCAAGAAGATCTTCTTCTTTTATGATCAAGGTTTTGCCTTAGACTTGTGCCTCAAAATCATTTTGAACCTTTAAATGAAGTGCGACCTTTTAAAGCGATTGCCAGGCCCGTTAACACTAGTTTTCCATACCTACAAAGACTACATCTTTTTTCCGCTGACATCGAATTTGTAATTGTAGAACCCTAATTGTAGAACTAATTGTGGAACCGGATAAAATATAAATGTCATTAATGCAAAAGTTGATAGAAATACTAAAGAAAATACAAATATTTAAAAATTAAAGGCATCAAAATGACCACAATGGTATTTCTACTGTTAAGAAACGAATCATCGTGATCAGTGCTTTGGTCATGAATTCTGAGGAGTCTGCAGCTAATGAATTCCAAATGACGTCTTAGTCAGGACGAAAAATTTAATACATTTTAGAGTAAAATATCTAGTAACACATATGAAGTTTCTATGTTTAGATATTTGAGTCAATACAGAGCAATATTTTTCCTCTAATGAGGAAATTTTTCCCATTTTCTAACCTTAGTTTTGCCCTATCAACATTGATGCATTCACTGCAAAAACGAAGAGAAAATTTAACTTATCCAACAGCTTCTAAGCAAAGGCAAAGGACTTTAAAGGATGTGTCAAATGTTTGACAATTGATTCATGGAATCTAAAAATGTACTATTGAATACAATAGCAAGAGTTAAGAGAAATTCAGAATGTATTCCATTCCATATCCATAGATATGTAAACAACATTCTGAAATATTCTATTTCATGCTTTTCTACTGCCTTCGAAACTTTAAGCTTTCACCCAAAATCACTTCTACCAATTCAATTCCTTAATTCAATTCCAATTCTTTCATTCTAAACTCTAAAAATCGAATCCTTGTCTACTCTCTCATCAATCACAGATTGTCAAACATTATCCAGATATGTGACCACAACAAATGGCACCTTCTCGTTTTAAATTTATGATTCCAATGTCAGCATTAAACGCTGTCGGAGTTATTTATTTGGCAATTAAACGAAGCTGCACATTGACTCAGTGCAATTCGAGTGCAATTTGCATGGGCAAAAAATTTTGCTAGATAATTTGCCAAACCCTTTTGCTGCACCCAATGTAGCAATGAGACGTCGCCTGCATGACTGACTACTTGGCGTAATACAATATTGCGATCCATGGTCACAAGTTGCAAGCGAAGTCTCAGCCACTGACTCCGCGCGCTAAACGTGTATACCGCAGCGTCAGCATTTTCGCACGCTAGCAGGTCTGCATATTTGGCGCACAGCTTAAGCTGAGAATTTTTAATGAAAAATAAAGGCAGTCTGTCTTCGGACGCAAAAGACACTACATCGGTTTTATTCTTCTACATGGCGGCCGTGACAGGTGAAATATGTGTATCAAAAAGTGTATTGTGTATTGTTGGTGAATGCAACAAATTAAACAAACAAAACCAAATATGCAACAACATGAATTAAAAGAATGGATAATTCCGACTTGTAACAAGTATTACAATATATCTGAAAATATACACAAACATAAGAAGGAAACGAGAAACACTGCAACAAAAAGCAATAAACATAACCAAATGGTAAAGAAATTCAACTGCAAAAGCAAATTCAACTCAAATGAATAACTTAAATTTAAAGCTAAGTGAAGAAGTGAACAGCAAAACAACAGTGATGCGAGTGTGATTATAAATTTAAAATACCAGTGAATTCATATTATACACAGCGACTCGTACACAAAAACCAAACAAAACAGAAAACAAAAACCAAACTGCTGTCAAACGAACACGTGCGAAATGTGCTATGTGAAAGAGATTTTGTTGTAAAATCAGCAGAAGCAACTTTGAAACGCATCTGTAAATTAAAGCAATAAATAGAATAAAATTAAAGCATGCGCAAGTGAACTGAAAACACAAATTTCAACAATATGTGAAACCAAAATCCAAATATTGATGATGATTTTCAAATATTTACTGCAATGAATAAAAGCAAAATGTAAAAGTAACAAAAAAAAAATAAAAATAAAAACAGCGCCATAAACATGTGAACTAACACTACCAAAACTTCAAATTGAGCAATCGTGGTGCCTTTCGGCATGTTTAAAAGAGACTAGCCAATTAAACGAAAAACCGAGCAATTGAAACGCATTGTCTGTGTAATACAATATCAACAATCAACAGTCCAGTTACCGGATTCAACAAAAGCAACAATCAACAGTCCAGTTACCGGAATCAACAATATAAACAATCAAGAGCCCAGTTACGGGAAGCAGAAGAACCGAAAAAAAAAAAATCCAACAGTAACAGTAAGGCAACATATGAAAAAAAAAAATTAAAATTTTCAGTCCATTAGTAATAAGATTAATAGAATATATATAGAATATTTAGAATAAGAAGCGTAAAACCCATTATATTGCAATAATCAAAGGCTCGTACAGCCAATAACAACACAACCAAAAGCCGCGATTCACCACCTTCGGGGGGGACCCTCCGGTTTTATATAACAAATCCTAGTCTCGCGACTCCCACTGGGACCCTCCGAGGCAAAAAGGACTCTCTTCCTAGAAGAGATCAAAAAAAAAAAAAAAAAAAAAAAAAAAAAAAATAATAATAATAATAATAAAAATTTTTTTGTTGATACAGTATATGTATGTACAATATTCAAGCCGTTAATTAAGATGTTTACACCTGATCATACACCCGAAATACAAACAGAAAATAAATTTTAATTTTAAATTCAATGAAAATTTTTTTTTGGAAAATGAAATAATAACAATACCAAATACAAAAGACCGGACAACAAAAGACCAACAAGATAGAAATCATGGGCGGACAACAGACTAAATTAAACAAACCGACGGCTAATGTAATAAATGAAGTAAACGAAACAATAACGACTAACTCAGATTTAAAAACACCCCTATGGATCATAGCGATTGTGATGCTGATCCTCGTTATAATACAAATTTATAAAATACACACACGGGGTCTAAAAAAGAAAGCTGTCAGAGCATTTTCCATAGCCAACAACCTGGATAAGGTTTGAGCTTATCAATGATTATTACATTTTTTTTCTCTCCACTCTGAGATTAACCGCTCAGATTGGTGGACAAATATATTTGCATATTTAATACGTATATATATATTTTTCTTCCTTTTTGCTCTTCACGAAAAATTGTAAGAAGTTCCATATGTTCGATTTGCATCCATATTTTTCTCTCTTCTTATATGGTTAATAGCTCCATATGTTCGTTTTACTATAAACTCCTTTCTTTTTATTCACGTTCACGATATACGGTTAAAAGCTCCATACGCATTATTTATAGTATATTTCGAGAAATCGGCATTTAGGCCTGCGGGATTTATATTCCTAACGAACAAGCGGTTCGATCCATACGTTCACAGAAGGCTTTGGCGCACTTTGCATCACTTTTGCAATGAATTAGTAGCCAACTAAAAAAAAAAAAAAAAAAAAATTTTTTTGGGAATGAAATGGGACGATATCGTTAATAACATTAACGAACTGAAAATTGAATTCGATAAGTCCATCAAATGCCTAAATACAAATAGGCACATTTCTCAAGAAACAGAAGATAAGCATATAAAAATTTTAATAACACAATATAATAACATAAGAAGCGTATTACACGCTTATAACAGAAAATTAACAGAAGAACATAAAAAAGAAGCTAATGCAATTTTTAGCAAATTCAGAGATAATTTGCTCAAAATATGCACAAAGCGTAAAATAGAACTGGACATACCAGCGACATTAGAAATTGAAGTTGGATATAACTACAATTACATAAACACTTCCGACTCGGAAGAGGAATTGGAAAAACCAAAGTGTCGCAAAATGCCGCAAACAAATATTGAATTTCTGAAAACAGCGTCACAGCTGATACCGGAATTTGACGGTAAACCGGAGAATTTACGAAGTTTTATTGACGCCCTAGAGCTGGTAGATACAATAAAAGAAGGTCACGAAGCAATTGCCGTTTCCTTAATAAAAACAAAGCTTAAAGGCAATGCTAGGAACCTAATTAGCAATGAGTCCACTTTAAACGACATTGCCAAAGCACTGAAATCTACAGTAAAAGGGGAATCAGTAGAAGTAATTACGGCAAAAATCATGAATATAAAACAAAAGAATAAAACCGCAAACCAATATACGAAAGAAATAGAAGAACTTACAAAGACACTTCAGGGCGCATACATAACAGATGGACTTTCGCCAGATTTAGCGACAAGATATAGCACGCAACTGGCCGTCAAAGCGATGACTAAAAATTGCGCTAATGATAAGGTAAAACTTATCATGGAGGCGGGCACGTTCAATACAATGAACGACGCAGTCTCCAAATTCGTTAACAGCTGTACAGAGGCAACGGGACAGGAAGATTGCGTATTTTATTACAGAAATTCAAATGGATATCGCGGAGGATACCGCGGAAACTATGGAGGATACCGTGGAAACTATGGAGGATACCGTGGAAACTCTAGTAGTCGTAGAGGATTTAATAACCGAAGAGGACACGCATACAACAATAATGGAAATACAAACAACAATTACAACCGCGGAAACAACATGCGCTACAGAGGAAACGACGCCAACAATACGCGAAACGGAAACGTACGTGTAATACAAAATGATCATGAGGAGTTCTATGATCATCCGGAAAACCAACTAGCCCCCTTGAGTCACCACACCTAAAAACTGTTAAAATATACAACCTTAACCTCAATCTAAGCGTTTTTGTAAAAGTACGAAATGGCGAAACCCAACGTCCACTAATCCTTTTAATAGATACTGGCGCAGATATATCTATTCTCAAACAATTCAATAATGAATACAACAATTTAAATAAAAACAATATAACTACACTTAGCGGAATAGGGCATGGAACCATACAATCATTAGGTTCGATTAAATTAAATATCAGGGTTGACAACTATCTTATCCCACACCAATTCCATATTGTGCCAGAATATTTTCCAATACCATGCGACGGTATACTTGGGATAGATTTTCTAAAAAAATATAATTGCGTACTTGATTTTAGGAAAGAAGAAGATTGGTTCGTTATAAGGCCCGAAAAACTCAAAACTGAAATACCAATCCCCATAATTCATTCAGCTAAATACGATACCATTCTACTGCCAGCCCGATCCGAAGTCATTAGGCAAATAAAATTAAACACGATAGAAAAACAAGTTTTAGTACTAAACCAAGAGCCCAAACCCGGAATAGTTATCGCAAATACGATCGTAAACACGGATACCGCACTACTCCGGATAGTAAACACAACCAATGAACACGTTGCTTTCATTACTAAAAACATTAAATTCGAGTCAATGACTCACTATGAAATATCCGCACCATCAGAAAAGAATCACAAAAGAATCGAAGAAATTCAAAAAAAACTTAACTTCCCAGATCAATTTAAATCACAACTAAGTGAATTGTGTACAAATTTCATTGATATATTCGGCCTAGAAACCGAAGCCATAACAGCGAATAATTTCTACAAACAAAGCCTCAGATTGAGTGACAGCAACCCTGTATACATAAAAAACTATAGAACCCCCCATTCGCACAGAGAAGAAATAGATAAACAGGTAAAAAAGTTGGTCAAAGATGGCATAGTGGAACCATCGATCTCCAATTACAATAGCCCTCTCCTTTTAGTCCCTAAGAAAAATCTCCCAAATAGCAAAGATAAAAGATGGCGGTTAGTAGTGGACTACCGCCAACTTAACAAAAAATTAATCGCCGACAAATTCCCCCTTTCGAGAATAGAAGATATTCTCGACCAACTAGGCCGAGCTAAATACTTCTCGTGCCTCGACCTGATATCCGGTTTCCATCAAATAGAATTAGACGAAGAGTCAAGAGATTTAACTTCTTTTTCAACGTATAATGGATCATATCGTTACACACGACTCCCATACGGACTTAAAATTGCGCCTAATTCATTTCAACGCATGATGACCCTTGCGTTTTCAGGTCTAACTCCCTCACAGGCTTTCGTCTATATGGACGATTTAATAGTACTAGGTTGCTCGGAAAGGCACATGTTAAAAAATTTAACAAATGTCTTCGAACTCTGTCGAACACATAACCTCAAATTGCATCCCGAAAAGTGCTCGTTCTTCATGCATGAGGTAACGTTTCTAGGGCACAAATGCACAAACAAAGGAATATTGCCCGACGACAGCAAGTACAAAGTGATACAAAATTATCCAATACCGAAAGATGCAGATAGCGCTAGAAGATTCGTAGCCTTTTGCAACTATTATAGGCGATTCATAAAAAACTTTTCGGAACATTCTCGACACTTAACGAGACTTTGCAGGAAAAATATAAAATTCGAATGGACTAAAGAGTGCGAGGACGCATTCAACTATCTCAGAAATAAACTAATGCAACCAACACTTTTACAGTATCCAAACTTTGAAAAAGAATTCTGTATTACAACAGATGCCAGTAAATATGCATGTGGAGCAGTGCTCAGCCAAGAGCACGATTCTATACAACTTCCAATAGCATATGCTTCAAAAACGTTTACAAAAGGGGAATCCAACAAATCAACTATAGAACAGGAACTGACGGCAATTCATTGGGCAATAGAACATTTCAAACCTTACATCTACGGAAAACATTTTTTGGTGAAATCGGACCATAGACCGCTTTCATACCTGTTCTCAAAGAAAAATCCTAGTCCCAAACTAATACGAATGCGACTAGATTTGGAAGAATACGACTTTACAGTAGAGTACCTCAAGGGGAAGAATAACTATGTGGCGGACGCCCTCTCACGCATAACGATACATGACTTGAAAGAACAAAATATTCAGATTCTTAAAATGACAACGAGATCATGTACTCGAAAGAAAAATACCTGCGCAGGTACCGAAAAAATAAATTTGAACACCCATCCAATTAAGCCCAAAATTTATGAAGTCATTAATGCTAATGACGTGAAAAAATCGGTGCAGATGAAACTTAATCCCACAATATGCATGATAAAGCATGGGAAAAAGATCATCTCACGATTTCAAATTAATGATCTGTACACCAATGGAAAACTAGATTTAGGTCAGTTCTTCCAAAGGCTGAATTCGGAAGCCGGTGTATTAAATATCAGACGATTAAAAATGGCACCTAGCGAACGAATTTTTGAAATCGTTTCGCTGCAATTATTTAAAAATATGGGCAATAAGTATTTAAAAAATACAGAAGTAGCGCTACTTCCAAAGGTGACCAAAATAAATAAAAAGGATGAGGCAGTAATTAAATCAATTCTTTCGAGATACCATGACAACCCAACAGAAGGAGGACACACTGGAATAACACGGACACTAAATAAAATTCGAAATCACTACTATTGGGAATCCATGACGAGGGATATTACTCGTTATGTCAAGACATGCGAACAATGCCAGAAAAATAAACACCACGGCAAGCAAAAAGCACCAATGATCGTCACACCGACACCAGGTAAACCATTTGACATTGTATTAATTGATACCATAGGACCCTTACCAAAGTCAAATAATGGTAACGAATATGCAGTGACTATAATGTGCGATCTAACCAAATATTTAATTACAATTCCGATTGAAAATAAAGCAGCTGCATCCGTTGCAAAAGCTATAGTAGAAGGATTCATACTTACCTATGGTCCAATGAAAAAATTACTTACTGATTTAGGCACCGAGTATGCAAATCAGGTACTCGAAAACATATGCAAACTACTCAAAATCGATAAAATTACTTCAACGGCATACCACCACGAAACACTCGGTACCATTGAAAGATCCCATCGCACTTTCAATGCATATTTAAGGACCTACATATCCCCTGATAAATCGGACTGGGACTCGTGGCTAAAATACTTCACGTATTGCTATAACACGACCCCTACGACCACTCACGGATACTGCCCATTTGAATTAATATTTGGCAAAATACCACCCGAACTAAATTTTACAAACGGGAACACAATAGACCCATTATACAACATCGACGCATATGACAAAGAAATTAAATTCAGATTACAATTAGCGCAACAACAAGCACAAAAATTACTAGAAAGGACAAAAATTAAACAAAAACAGAACTATGACAAAACAGCCTCGGACACTACAATAAAAATAGGAGATTTAATTTTAGTAAAAAATGAAGCTAGACATAAGTTAGACAACATATACATGGGACCATTTAAGGTTAAGAGTCTAGATAATAAGAATAATGTAACAGTAACGGACAATAACGGCAAGTTAATGAAAGTCCATAAAAATAGGACTAAACTGTATAATCACTAAAAAAAAAAAAAAAAAAAAAAAAAAAAAAATACCTACATTGATTAAATCAAAATAACAATTGTTAAACAATAACAAAAATCTTTAACATTAAGATAGTTCATAAATATTAATATTAAAGATTTTTTTGTAAAAAAGGGAGGTGTAGCAATGAGACGTCGCCTGCATGACTGACTACTTGGCGTAATACAATATTGCGATCCATGGTCACAAGTTGCAAGCGAAGTCTCAGCCACTGACTCCGCGCGCTAAACGTGTATACCGCAGCGTCAGCATTTTCGCACGCTAGCAGGTCTGCATATTTGGCGCACAGCTTAAGCTGAGAATTTTTAATGAAAAATAAAGGCAGTCTGTCTTCGGACGCAAAAGACACTACATCGGTTTTATTCTTCTACACCAACATGAACGTGAAAATGTTGACTATGAATGCAATGACAAAAAAACTAAATCAAAACAAAACTAAACAACATTCGTGTCAACTTTCAGTGCGCAGGCGCGCGCTCGATTTGCCTGCAACGGCACAGCAGGACGAAAAGGCAGCAACACCCAACTGCGTTGAACGCGCTGCATGGTGACAAATATTACCTAAATACATACATATGTACAATCTAGACATACATACACACACAGTTAGACATACCATGAGGGGGGTGACACGTTATACAAAATGAATTATAATTATTAGACTTCTTTCTATGAGCTGAGCTGTGTTAATAAAAAAGGGATTTGCATGTTGTTTGCTTTTGTAAAAAAAAAATTAAAAAATATTTAGGCAAATAGGTGCTCGCTAGTTTTGCTCGTTTGCCGCATGCGGTGTGGAGAGAGAGAAAACTCTCGGGGTGTTTGCAGTTTTCCAGAGATTTTCATTTTCCTATTACTCGCTTAGTGATTGTTTGCATTTGTTTGCATAATATTTGGCAATAATAACATTTGAGTTACTTTCGCTGCCACAGGATGCTGCGCCTGTGGTGCTTTCTTTCTCTCTCCCTCTTCGGGCGAAATTTGTTTGCGGCTTTGGCATTGTCGTCTGCCAGTGCAATGCACTTTCACGTTAAGCTGATTTAATTGGAAAAGTGCGGTGCACAGTTGGTGGCACACTTTAAGCCGTTGCCAAGCAGCGCAGAACGCAAACTGTAACCAGGATTATTCAGAACCGACCGTGGAGTGCAAAGTGAAGCAAATTTAAGCGAAATTTTAAAGCTTTTCAACACTCAAAATGCCTCTTTAAAGTCTCATCTCTTCTCGTATCTCATGCAAATGTTTACTTTTCCACAGTCACTCAAGGACATTTTATGAGAAGCGCTTAGCTTCTGTCAAACATACATGGCGTCTTTTTTGATTTTTGCGCAAAATTTGTTGCCCAAATCAATGCCCACAACTGCTCAAAAATTCATTGTACCCACAGCCCAAGCAAAAATATAACCGAAAGCGTAATGAAAACCAGAAAGGATACTGCATTGCCTATAAGAACATTGCTTAAGTAAACGGCCAATGCAAACATAAAACCAAAAACACGAAAGTTAAATACACAAAAATGCGGCCTGCAAGACCGCAACGTCTTTGGCTGCTGCCAAAAAATACGAAGAAGCAAGCAAATAAGCAGCAACAACAACTACCACTGCCCAAACAATGCAGCCTGCAAAGGATGTAGGATGATTTTTGCACGCACACACACACACACATGCAGACACATTGGCAAATTCAATTTTATTTGCAAGGCAGCCGTTGCAACAACCACAACTATGCCAATTGCTGGCGAATCCTTTCAGCTCCGGCCCAAAATAAAAAAAACATACATACATAACTCAAATGAAAACGAAATGAATTGAAAGAAAGCGTAACGCTGCAAAATAATTGCCAGCGGCATTGACCGCAAAACCTCCGCACCAAAAGGTGCACTGCAGCCGCCTGAGTCGACTCAACGACGAGTCGAACGCAAGCAAATGGAATTTGGAAATCTTAAATCACGCCCTACAAACTTCCGAATGCAACAGAAACAACAATAACAACCACAAAGAAAGAGGGGGAAATGTCTTTAAGCTGTACCAACACAGCGAAGGGTTCAACTTGTGCAAGTAATGGCGCGAAATTGTTCCAAGTCTGGAAACGGGTAAACAAATCCCCAACTGTCTCGCGTCAGGCGACATTTGACAGCGGACACAGCTGATTGTCGATGCATTAGCGATGCATTGTTGTCTGCTGCTTTGGGCCACATAACCTGGAGATGATGCAATTCATTCACTCAGGAAATGCCTAGCAGAAGGCGTATGGATTTGTATGTAGACTAATGTGCCGCTACAATTTGTGTGGTGCGAGCTTTTGATTTTTTCGACACATAACATACAGTGGCACGATTTGAAAGAGAAAGTTTGTAGGTTCGTTACAAGGAGCCTCTGATCTACTTCGACACGTGTAGATGCACAATTCGTTGGAGGGGTTTTGAAGTATTCTTACAAGGAGCTTTTGAACTACTGCGATCTGATCTCAGTCACATAACTTGATAGAGAAGTGGAGGGGAGGAGGTTGGAGGTTCGTCAGAAAAAGCTTTTCTTCTGGTAGTCGCCAGTACCCGCACAAACTGAGAACCAAAATATATCTCAACAGGTACCAATGAGCCTATGATCTCGGGTCTCTTTGTGATGCCTCCGATCTACGAGTACTTACAGTCGCACAAGTCGAAGAATTCGTTAGAAAGCTGTAAAAGGCATAAGGAACCACCGATCAATTCGACGCCTACAATCACACAACTCGTTAGAAAGGCTTTTAAAGGCTATTTTCTCAATAGGTATCCAGGAGCCTCTGATCTCCTTTGACACGTTCAGTCACATAATTCGTTAGAGAGGACTCTTTGTGGTGCCTCCAATCTACTGTGATACCTATTTAGAGTCACACAAGTCCAACAATTCATTAAAAAGTTTTAAAAGGCATAAGGAAACTCCAATCTATTCGACACCCAGAATCACACAATTTGTTAGACTTGCATTAATGTAGCTGACTCAAACGTCTTCTGGTAATCGCCAGTAACCTACAATAGTTGAGAACCAGAAAGTACATCAACAAGTACCAAGCAGCCTCTGATCTCCTTTGACACGTTCAGTCACATAATTCGATAGAGAGGATTGGCTCTTTGCTATATCTCCAATCTACTGTGCTACTGTGATAAAAACTTACAGTCGCCCAAGTCGAACAATTCGATAGAAAGAGTCTACAGACTTCCAATAGGGAACCTCTGATCTACTTCAAATACAAATTCGTAACAGAAGTTTCCCAACAGGTTTTACACAAGTTGAGACACAGAAATTCCTCTATAGGCATCAAGGAGCCTCTGATCTCCTTTCACACGTTCAGTCACATAACTCAATAGAGAGGATTCGGTGCTCTTTGTGATGCCTCCAATCTACTGTGATACCTATTACAGTTTAAAGGCATAATGAACCTCCGATCTATTCAATACTTATAATCACATAATTCGTTAGAAAGGGTTTAAGGACTCGTAAAATTGGTCCTGTGACTTGCTTTTGTGCTGCTAACTCAAACGTCTCCTGGTAATCGCCGGTAACCTACAAAAGTAGAGATCCAGAAAGTACCTCAACAGGTACCAAGCAGCCTCTGATATCCTTTGATACGTTGAGTCACATAATTCTTTAGAGAGGACTCGAGCATTCATCACAGAAAGCCTCTGATTTACATGTTCGACTTGGATTTAAAGTCATAAGGGTTTAAGTCATAAGGATTGAAAGTCATAAAGATTCTCTGATCTACTCGACACCTACAATCACAAAATTCGTTGAAAAGGGTTTAAGGACTCGTAGAATTGATCCTGTAATTTGCTTTTAACCAGCAGACTCAAACGTCTCCTGGTAATCATCGGTAACCTACACAAGTTGAGACCCAGAAAAATCCTCAATAGGTACCAAGCAGCCCCTGATTTTCTTTGACACGTTGAGTCGAGTTAACTCGAGCGTTCGTTACAAGGAGCCTCTGATTTATTGGGTTGTAAATGTAAAGTCACACACGTCTTACAATTGGATAGAGTTCGCAGACTCCCAATAGGGAACCTCTGAACTCTGAACAGAGGTTTCCTAATAGGTTTTTCACAAGTTGAGTTCCTCAATAGCATCAAGAAGCCTTTGATCTCCGTCGGCAAGTTCAGTTTCATAATTTCAGGGATTTCAAAGGTTTGTTATAAGGAACCTCTGGTCTCGCACAAGTCAAACAATTCATAAAAGAGGGTTTAAAAGCTTTTAATGGGGAACCTCTGATCTACTTTAAAGCGTACAAATACCCAATTCGCAACAGAGGTTTCGAAAGTTCGGCATATGGATCTTCTGATCTGCTTCGACATGGCTGATTGAAATTTCTTCTGGCAGTTGCCTGAAGAGACCCCGAGAGTATCTCTACAGCCTTGCAATTTAATTCCTCACAGCGCAGCAGGTTGCCACAAAACAAACACAACTCATTCATTCATCTCTCTGAAAAGTTGATTTATTTACTCGAAATGCGACACATGGCCAATGGAGGCAGGTAGAGACGCGTGCGCTGCCATAAAAGATGCGCCGCGTCACACGCCTACCGATTATTACGCACAATAGACGCGCTAAACGCTGGCCAAGGGAAACAGGTAGCCGAGCTGGCACGGAGCACGTGCTGCGCCTAAGCCGCTGCACGCTCAACTCCTTTTTGTCCTCGCGTCCGTACGCAGTGGCAGCTGTTGCCGCAGCCGATGTGAGCGAACCTACAACCTGCCATCAATTAGTGCAACACTTGTTAGCACTTTGACACCCATGCAGGCTGGAAATTTGTATAAACAAGTCACCGACCAATGCGTTTCAACAGTTTAAACGAATTTGTCCGTTGCGGAACATTTGAAAATTTCCGCTACGTAATGTCCGCATGGTGCGTGTTGCATTTTCGCATTTTTCTGCGGGTTGCCCCTCATTGAATTGCGGTCGAATTGTGCCTCGTAACGGATTTGGATTTGTGTGGGTTTCTGTCGCTGACAGCACGCGCCGTGAGTTTTAATTGGATGACAAATTGAATTTTAGAAAGTTGCAAGCAGGTTGATTTCAGTGACATTTCCCTGAACACAAGGTGACTCTTTGTAAGTGAGCAGACAACCTGCTGGTGCGGGGTCAATTGAATAATTTATTTGGCACATGGACTCTTGGCAGTGTGAGGGTGAAGCATGTTGCATTTTCAGAGGTGTGGACTGTTTATAATTGTGGGCTGATTAGAGGAGAAGTTCTGAGAAACGAGAGTTGAGAAGATTTTCTAAATAATGTCAACAAGAGGCGTTTATACAAAGCTAGGGAGTCTCTTCCAAGTTATAAGAGGGGAGAGAGAAGGCAGTGAAACAAAAAAGCCAGCAAGTCTCTTTATCGAAGTCAGCCTGTAGTGAGCTCATGTGATAGCCCCAAGTTTAATACTATTCAGCCAATATCCAAACAAATAGTTAAACCATTTAAGCTGCTCTCTTCTATTGAAATGTCAAAAACGCAACTGTCGAACCAATTTTAATGCAGGTCAAATGTAGTTGTGCGCTTCCGCTTGCAGACTTCAGGGTCCCTCATTCATTCTAACCTATAATTAACACCTTTTTAGTGCACTTCCTTGCTGTTTGCTTCCCTAAATACATTTTGCCGCGCTACAAGTGTCAGCTGTCCGCTTTTCAGTCTATTTTCTCTCACCCGCATTTGAGTTTCTTACGGTTTCTAACCCTTTTCTTAGAGTTATTTTCCATTCTTGTTTGTTGTTGTGTCTTTTTTAATTAAATTTTATTTGGTTTCAAGCCTGCTTGAGGTTTGAGTTCTTTTTTAATTTTCCCCATCATTAATTTAACCAAATGTTAAAATACTCTTATCGAAGTTAAAGGGGTTTTTGGCATTGGCCGGATAGCCATAAATTAAAAACTTCCAAAAGACAATACAATTTATTTTATTGGTTCTTCAGCTGTTGCAGTTCGAATAGGGGTTTTTTACATCAAAATGTGAGGTTAGGTTTAGTAAGAAAGTAAAGTGAATCGCAATTGAATTATGAACACAAGTTATTTCATAAATTCCTTTAATTTGAAAGCTTTATTTTGTTGTTGGTGTATTGGTTTTCTATCAAAGTTTAAGCCGAAAAAATTTTTTAAAAATCTATACTATTTTTTTTCATTCATAATCCATATTAATTTTGGTTTTCGAACTCAATTTGTTGGCATTAGATTAAAATGAAATTTAATATATATTTTTTTTCAATATATTTTATTTCATTAAAAAATGTGATTTTAATTTTCGAACTCAATTTGTTGGCATTGATTTCTGATGAGATTAAAATAAAACTTAATTTTTTATTTATTTTCAATATTTTTTATTTCATTAAAAAATGTGATTCCTCCATTTGGAAAAAATTCACATATAAACTTAAACTTACAAGGAACAATGTCACTTAACAATAACAGCTAAAATAACCGACGACAAAGGTGATAATGATGCTGACGATGATGATGATGACAATTATTTCAACTTCTTAACACAATTGTCATAAAATAAATAAACTTAAGGCCTACAAATAATTGTACTAAGATCCACTAAAGTGCATAACTTACAAACTAGAAGCGTAATAAGCGAGCGTTTTCCCCCTAGTTTGTCAACAAAAGCAACAACAATTTCTCTAATTTGAAAACCTAAACAAGCTACGTAAACTTAATAAATTCGTTAGGGTATTATTTGGCTATTAACAACAGCAACAACAGCAACAACAAGTGCACATGTCATCAGACATAAATTGAAGGCAAGGCGAGTCCAATTTCGAAATAGCTGCGTCCGTCCACTTTGTAGCGCTTGGAGCCACTGGCTGCCGCCGCCGACACATCCGTATTCACCGCCGTCGAATGCTGCTGTCGTCGCTTTTGCGCCGCGGGCCGCACCGGTGTCTCCAGCTTGAAGGTGTTGTCCAGACGCGCAGCGGAGCGCAGAAAGTGCAATGTGGGCTGCGGCGTTGGCAGTCGCTGCAGCACCGCTTCCGGTATGGGCGTGCCAGGCGGTGGTGTGGCGGGCGCCGGTGTAGCCGGCATTTGATTGTTCACTGCAGGCTTTGCATCGACTAGCAGGAAGCTCAGATCGCTGGCGGGATCGTCGCCCGCCGTGTAGGACGGCGACAGTATCAGCGCATCCATGTGCTCCGTCTGATGTTTGGTCAGCGTGCGGCGCCGCAAATTGAACGATCGGCGCGGCTTCTTCTTCTTGGTTGTGTCCTTGCGCGCCGAATCCAGAATGGCATCGATCAGTTTGTCCAGCGTACGATCGCCCATGCGCGTTGAATTGAGCGCTGTCACATTGCTGGCAGCGGGCGTCGATTTGCTGCGCGCACATTCCTGCGCTATCTGCACGAATTCCTGCTCGAGCTGACGCTTTGGCGGCAGCGCATTTGGCTGCTGTCGCTGCAGCAACTCTGGCGTGGCAAAATAGCGCCGATTGCACGCAAACGGATCGGGCAACAGTCCGCGCAGCGCCAACTGCTGGCCGCTGGGCAGCGCTGTGCTGGGCGAGTATTCCTCGGCAAAGCGCGGCAACGTGGACGCGTACTGTGGCGCTGCACTGAAGCCCACTGTGGAGTGGCGACGATTGGGCGGCGCTGTTGACATTGCCAGACTGCTGACGGACTTGCGCCGCCCCGATTCGGGCGTAACGTTGCGTATATCCGTGAGCGGCGCCAACACCAGCGGACTGTTGCGTTCGCGCGCCACCAGCGGCGTCGAGGTGTACGGAATGTTCTCCTTGTTGGCAATGGTGGCGCGGCGTTGTCGTCGTCGCGCCGCCAGTGTCTGCGGTGTGCGAGTGCTGGGCGTGTCCGGCAGCAGCTTCTGCGCCGATGCAGTCCACTTAAGCATATTCTATGCAATTGCGTTAAGGGCTCGAATGTGCGAGAGTCTTTGAAGTCTACTGCGTTCAGCAAGTCACGTGCTCTTGTACACATTTGCTGACAAACTAAACGTTCGCCGTGCGCCAGTGTCCTTTTTATAACGGCGCATGCGTTTAAGGGTGGTTTGACCGTTAGTTCTGGAAAAGTGCCTCGAATCGAGCGAGAACAGTTAACCCCGGAGCGCAATTGCTGTCCCAACTCTCCAAGATACTCTCTCGGGATTTTATTGCCTTGGTTGACTGATTTTCGAGATAGGAAATGTACTGAGAGAAATTTCAGAAAGTATTTAGGACTTGTTTCGAAAGTATTCAGATTCTGATATACAATAACCCACTCAGTTATATGAACAGCTCTCACTGGATCCCATAGAGAACACCTGGCATCACAAAACGCCTTACAGACCTAAGTGTTTTCTCTTCAAGAGCCACTCAATTCCTTCGGCAGCCACTCAACCCATCTAATAATATACCTAGAAACCCAGGAAGTGGTATTTCCCTAAATTCTCTAAAGCAGATTCCCTAAATTTAAAAAATTCCAATTTTCTTCAGCTTGAAAAGTTTTGATCTCCCTTCTCAGTGTATTTAAACACTACTTGCCAAAAGTGTCCTGCAACATGGCAAGTTCTCTCTCAAAAACCGAGAACAAACATAACTGAGAGAGTAAATTTCACAACTCACTCACTCTTCTCTTACATTTTTCCAACTCGTGGAACTTCGGCTTCTTTGCAGTTGACTTTGTTTGCCGCTCGTTGGCTCGTTTTCAACTTTGAACTGAGAAAAACTGTCGCACAAAACACTCGCTGCGACTCATTCCTGCAGTTATTTGCGATAAAAATCTGCGTGATTGCGCGTTTCAACTCTCACATACTCACACACACACACACACACACACACACACACTGACAGCAACGGTTGGCGGTGCATTTCAAGTCCTGCCAGCGCCACAGATCGTATCAGCCGGTAGTAATGAAAAAATTAGGATGACAAGGAAGTGGTTTTCCCTTAATTTAGTTAGGGCTGTAATTTTTTAAATGGGGTGGGGGAAAAAATAAAAGACAAGCATTAGGGTGCCAGGATTTTTGTCAACGTTTCTCGCGTTGTGAGTTTCACACAGACTAAAAAATTTGCATAGGCACAAATTGTAGCTAATTTTTTTTTGTTTTATATTTTGAAATGAGCAACAGGATTTTTGCGTGTTGAAATGTAGTTAACATTTATCTACACTTTTTCATTGCTCTAATTAAAATTGATTGTGACAGTTGCTTCCTGTAAAATTGCGATTCAGATCGAAAATGTCACAGCGACAGGTTGTGATACTAAATGCCGTCACTTGCTGTGGCCTGCTGGACAGTGATGAAACGAGAGTTGAGAGAGTCCGAGCAAAGGAATTTTTAACGAATTTTTTAGTAGCAAAACCTTGGGAAATTTAAGAATTTATGTTTAACTGAACTGTTGGTAACTTAAGTCGTATGTGCTTTGTAGATGAGTGTTGGGAGAATTTTATCTTATAGGCTAATTTATTTTCGCAGCATCTCAGCTAAATCAAGAAACTTGAACGAATTCACTCGTACATATGTATGACTTTCCTTCAACCTTCCTTGCTTCCTTGGCAACAATTTCCTTATCACGTTCTACATACTCCACCTTTGCTATTTCATATTTTTTTATGTGTCAGAAACGTTTTCCTAATCTCTAACAATCCTTCTTCCAGTCCATTTAACATGTAAATTTGCACTTGAGTTGCTGCCAAACTGGATCGCTCTCTCTTTCTCCTTCTCACAACTTAAATAAACTTCAAACCAATGCGCCCTGCTCGTCGACTGTCACTGCAGCGTGCCACAAGTCAAGTAGACATGGTTGTTTTAAGAAAATAAACCAACACACAATTTACATATTTTCACACATATTAAGCCCATTTATGTAGTTCAGTTCCTCACTACCTTTCGGCACATTAGCACATCATAAGCCAGGATTTCTTTCCACAAGCAGTTTTGCTACCTTTAAAAGTTTTCCTTTTTGTTCAAATTCTTATGGACAGCTTAACCGCAAAACTACTAATTAGTCTGGTTTCTTCAATTTGTTCAATGTATTTTTTCCAACCAAATTTACATGTAAAATTTTGTGTTCTCCGTAGGGTCCTTTTGGTCCTCTTGCCAGCGCAGTTTGTGGTATGTCATGAAGATTTTCCTAACATTGACAGCTGTGGCAACTGTTGAAAGGCTCTCATCATTAATCAAATTCTTGAATATGAGTAGAATGTGAGCTGAGGGTGTTCGGAGAGTAAAATTGCCTGCTGTGCAAATTGCAGCACTTTGCATATAGAGCAGGATTACATAATGTGTGATTAAATGCTTTTAGGATTATTTAAGATATTTGAATTCAAATGAGCCGAATTTCTCTCTTTAACCTATAAGTTACTTAAGCAAGTTAAGCACTAAGAACTTAAGAAAGAAACTTAAGATGAAAAAATTGCAAGAGCTGAATACCTCAAGTATTGTACATGTGATTGAAGAACTCGGCAGTTTTTCGAATATGTCGAATCATTGTAGAAGCTAGGAATTTCCATAATTACAACTAACAAACTCTCCGACAGTGGATAGAGAGTCCACAAAGTCGTATCGGATAGCCAGGCAAATCGCTATAGAAGCTAGGATTGCATGAATTATAAATAAAAAAACTTTAAATGCGTATAACTCCCAAACTGAAAGAGTTAAACAACTGAAATATAGCGCATTTGTTAGTAGAACTCCACAGCTATTCAAAGATAGATGGAAAGTCCTTCGAATTGTATCGGAATGTCAGGGAAATCACTGTAGATGGTAGGATCATATATTGTAATTAAAGAACTTAAAATGCCTATAACTGCTAAACAGAAAAAGCTAGAGGAATGAAATATAGCGTAATTGTTAGTGAAACTCTGTCGTTTTCAAATTAGTGGTAAAAAGTCCTAGAAATTTCCACGTAAACTTGAGATAATTACTATGGAATCTATGAACTTTAAAAAAGGCCATTAACAAACTTTTAACGCCTATAACTTCTTAACCAGAAGAGTAACAAACGTAAAATGTAGCTTATTTAAGAGAGAAACGTTGAAGCTATAGCGAGCTCTGAAGCAAACAGTAATGAAAATCCCTGACTATTTTCACCAAAAAGCCAAGAAAGTCTATGTTAAAGCTGGGAATTTCAAAAATTGCCATTAACAAACTTTGAATTGTTGTAACTTCTTAACCCGAAGAGCTACAAGCCTGAAATTTAGCTTATTTAAGAGAAGAACTCTGAAGCTACAGTGAGCTCTGAAGCAAGAAGTAATAAAAATCCATAATTATTTTCACCGAGAAGCCAAGAAAGTCTATGTTAAAGCCGGGAATTTGAAAAATTACTTCAACTAACTTAGAAAACCTTAACCTCTTAAATTAAATGAACTGGAAGCCTGGCATAAAGCGCAGTTGCTAATAGAACTGTACAGCTGTTCAAATATGTCCAAAAAGTTCTCAGCACCACACCGTAAAGTCAAGAAATTCTATGTTCTTACTCAAATTTTCTCATAGACAATGGTATAAAATATTTTAAATGGATTATATCACTTGGCTGCCCCGATTCTTAACGCTCATCTCTCTCTGCTCTTCACTTATAATCAATTTTCCACACTTATAGTTTAATTTTTTCAATATTTGTTCAAAAATAGCAAAAACCAACTCATCTTCGCTCCTAACTAGATTCTGTATTCTTTACATTCTTCCACCTTTCAAGTTACATGGAAGAAAATCTTCCCATATCTCACATTTATTGCTGATTTATTTGCGTTTATAAAACTAAATTACCACATTTTTCAACGCTAAAAAATCAAAAGAAAAATTCTCAATTTTCTCCGCAAAAGTCTTAGAAAAACACCGCATCTCGCTTTCACCCCTTTCCAAGTATCGTTCATGTCCTCGCTTTTCAAACGCTGCGGCAACACACAACGCAGCCGCACTGTCATGTTGGCAATTTTCACAGCAAACTCTTTTAAAAGAAAGCATTTTCGCAAAGAATTCATAGAATAGTAGCGTACAATGTCAAACAATGAGTAATGTCCTTTTGATTGGTTATCCCTTTCGGCGAAAAGCGCGTATGAGCGTTTACCCACAATCCATGCGGCAAGCGGCATTCGGCATTTGTGTGTTTTACTAATATAAACCGCCACGCTTGTACATTATTGTTGCAATTTTTGTTTTTTTGTGCATTTTGTGTATTTTATGCTTTTGTGTTTGAATATTAACAAAGTCAGTGCTGAATGTGGCGGCGCATCCTTTGCATTTAGAGCGCATGCGCACACGACAAGGGGTTGAACGAAATGCAAATCGTATTGATTAATGTCGTTTGGCAAAAAGTGATGGGGTTTTTGCAACTATTGTTGTTTTTATTATTGATATATGTATTCTTTTGGCTATTGTTTGAAGATTTATGTGGCAATTTAGGTGCATGCGAAACTGAAAAACTAGAGTTGTGTGTTAATTGATTTGAATTTTGGAACAGGAGGAAAGGAAAAACTAAGCAAATTATTAATTTTATGTAGAACAACAATATTTATTCACCAAGATCCATGCAAGGATCTAAAAGTAAAGTAAAAAATATTTTAAAAAATATATAAAATTTCTCAAAACAAAATTCCACAACTGAGAGCATCTCAAACCTAACTCCCTGTACAAGCAGATCAAACAAAGCCAACAACCAGAACATGCACCGGAAGCCAGTCAAACAGTCAAAAGTGATTTGCAACGTTAGGCAACTTCCTCGTACCGGCGACCAAACTCTCTGCTTCTACAAATTCAAAACATTGCACAAGACACTCAATACTCGTTCGACTTCAGCCAGAACTCCCGCAAGCGGCGAAACTGTAACTGGAAAAAGAAAAACCCCAGCAGTACTAAAAATCCCTGCCAAAACAGGATACCTTCACAGCCGAGGCCATTGTGCCTGTTGCTGGCCTCCAGCAGTGTGTTTATGCTCGTAACTTCTAAACTCAAAAAGTCAACCAACTGTCAGCCGTCAAGTTGTCAACCGGTGCGGCTGAGTGTTGTGCGTAAATCACAGCCAGACAGAGAATCTTAACGACTGACAACAATACGCACGTAATGAAGCACAACTAGACCACGTCGAGCACCCAAACGGTTGATGCAAGGTACGTAGCCAAGCGGAAGGAAGTCGTTGTGCAATTGCAATAATCGCACACACACACATGCATAGAACCAATATGCGTTTGGCAACAATAAAATTATTGCAAATAATTTAGAGAATCTTCGAGACAGTCGCCGGCTGACATCTAATAGAGACAATCGTGCAGCTCTGCTGAAGACGCCTGCCAACCCAAAAAAAAGGATAATTGCATGTCCTCTGGTGTTGTTATTGCTTATTTTTGTTGCAGGCCTCGCCATAAATTCTGTACAATTAAACAAAGTAAATTAAAATTTATGTACGACAGTTTGCAGCAATTTCGATTTCATTTGTTATATTGTGCGCAATTCTTGTGCAAATTTCTTTCTGCTTATTACATTGGGTTAACGCAAAAGGATCAAGGACAATATGACATTTTGTGCGCCTTACTTTTGCTGCTGTGTGGCATTAATTGCTGGGTGGGAATGTGCACTTGAGATATTTTGTATTACGATTTTTTTTATATCTGTTCGATAATTGTGAGGAGCGCAAAAAAGGGGAGGAGAAATTAAGTAGAAGATTGTGTGTAATTTATTTTATTTGATATGATTTATTTTATTTTATTTCGTTTTATTTTAGTTTATTTAATTTTTATTTTATTTTTATATTATTTTATTATACTTTTTTTATTTTATTTTATCTTATTTTATTTTTTTATATTATTTTATCTTATTTTATTTTTTTTATATTATATTATTTACTTTAATTTAATTTAATTTAATTTAATTTTATTTTATTTCATTTTATTTTATTTTATTTTATTTTATTTTATTATTTTATTTTATTTTCTTTTCTTTTATTTTATTTTATTTTATTTTATTTTATTTTATTTTATTTTATTTTATTTTATTTTATTTTATTTTATTTTATTTTATTTTATTTTATTTTATTTTATTTTATTTTATTTTATTTTATTGTATTGTATTTTATTTTATTTTATTTTATGGCAGAAAATTCAGCTATGGATTTTTAAATACTATTACAATGTATTGAATTAGTCCAACTAGTGAAAGTTCACTACAAAAATTATGAAGATATTGTGAAGGCAATACATCAATTTTTTTTTATGAAAAACAAAACCAATGCATCCGAGTTTCGAAAAACCCCACAGAAATAGTAAAACAAAATCTTTAACGACACCGAGTGAAAGTTTGGCAATTTCGTAGCAAAGACAAAGTTAGCACAGTTACTGGGCCACTGTTGTGAAAAGTGATGAAAAATTTAATGAAAAGCCAAGGCTGATTGTTGGAAGACATTGTGTTCCTTAACTAACCTCAGAGTTTTCACTTAAAGTTGAGCTATCATAAATCTGGGGCTTACAGATTTGGTAAAACAATCCGCTAAAGTTGAGTTGTGTACTGTACCAGTTTATCCTTTTCCATGTTTTGGGATTTTTCTTTAATATTTTTTCATTTTTAATTTTCTTTTGGGATTTTTCTTTAATATTTTTTTTTTAATTTTTAACACATTTCGAAAAATGGAGATATATGTAGTTATAACAGAAAATTACACTAGTCTAATGACTCCAGAGACGTAGATTCAAAGATGCAGTCAAGAAATTCATTAACTAAAATACCAAAGCTTAGCTATTCAATAGTTCAAATTTAAAAAAGAAAAACTATGTGCAAAACTAAACAAAACTGCCTTGTATACTGAATAATGTGCATCTTCTGCATTATTTAATCTCATTGCTTATAAAAGTATTTCTCTAAGACTTCAGAAGACCTACAAACACGTTCAATTAGTTGTGGTCATTCACACTCAGACTTCAAAGCTGTCAATTGCAGTTGAAATATAGACACATTTGTCCCAGAAAAACTCATCCAAAGAGCGTAACAAAATTTGCCATAAATTTCAAAATTATTCTAAAGATTTTTCTGCAATTTCTCCATCTTTGCCATTTCGCCAACGCACTAAAGTTTTCATACCAAAAACCGCCCAAAATCCGTCAGCAGTCCAAGTCCAATCACACAACTTGCGTCGCCAAAGCAAACCCAATAATTAGCGTGAAAGTGCACGTCACGCTCGGCACAAAAGACCGATAGACAGACAGACAGACACACGGACGAACAGTGGCATTGATGGGCATTGCAGAGCATACAAATTGCCATTGTAATTTATTTTTCCTTTGCTACATTTTCTTGCGTAAAGCAATGTAATCAAGCACGGCCAAAATGCAATTTTTGATACATATTTTTTGTATGCTTGTTCTTCTTTTCAAAAGGTATGTAGAGCACAATGGCCACACAACCATAGTGGACAGCTGGCAGCTGCGTGTACGCGTGTTCGTGTCCTTTGAGACGGCAGCGCAGCATAAGTCGAGATTAAAAACCGCCGCCATACGGCAGGGCGGCTGCCGTGACCGACGACAGTAGCCTCGGTCAGCGATTGCCTCCCTTTCAGCTGCCGCCAAATGGGTTTTTGTAACCTTTCTTTATATATTTTCGGCATAGATTTTGACTGGCAAATATGCTGCAGTTTTCCTCTACTGAGACGATTTTTGGCACTCTTTGCTTGCACCAAATATGTGAAAATCCGCTAGAAACATTATACAACCACTCAATGCTTAAATTCTCTCAAAACTGCTTCGCTAAGCTAAGCTCAATGTGTTTTAAATGCATAAACAGCCGCTTCAATCGTCACTCTATGCCCTAAGGACGCGCGCACAGCATGACAGCTGTCAATTTTTTGACATATGACAACAACACTTATTACAAATTCAATAAAAAACACATTTACGGTTGCATTGGATTGCAGTCTAATCCCACAATACCATGTTTTTTTTGTCTTTTGCTCTACCAAATCTGTTCACACGCGCTGCCAGACAGACAATTCCTCATACTAATTCGTTTACAATATAGACAACAACAAAAATACTGCCGTCCTGCAGTAAGAACACACCAAACAAGCATTACAACATGTGCCATGTCCTGTATCCTGCCTGCCTGCGCCTGTGACACATGCATGACAATTGTCAATTTATGACGAGTGTGAAAATGTGAAAATGTGGTCACCCCGTCTCGAGCTGACAAGCTACTGTCTTACAATTTCAATTGAAATAAAGTGTCTTAAAAAGCGTTTAATATTTTTATCCTTTCATAATTGGGCCGCTCAAACGTTGGTCCTGCCACGGAATGTGCGCACAACGCTTGTAACACATCAATGCAGTGTTAGGAAATGTCAAAATATTTCGTTTGCTACTTGAATAGCCAACAAAGGCCAACAACGTTTGTTCACCTTCGACAAGAAAGGGTTACCCGAGGCGAGTGTCCTGCAATAGTGAACATTTTGTTTTTTCTATGCTTTGTTTGGGCTACTGCCGGTCAGTCAGTCAGTCAGTTAGAACTTGTTAATGTTATGATATGCGTTGAAAAGGGTTATTTGAGATTTCAACATTTTTATGAGCCAACAAAAGTCAGTGGAAATATTTACTCTGACAGTTAAGAGGAAGTTTGAGAAATGAGAAATGATAATAAATGCCATTCAAAATTAGTTCATATCATGCTCCAAAAACTTTTCTAAAAAGATGTGTTTTAAAAGAGTTCGTCTCCAAGTTTCTAAGGAGAGTATTTAAAATCTTTTTATGATTTTTTTCTCAGGAGATTTTTTGATGTTGACTCAAAGTTTCTAAGCAATTATTCAAAATATTCTTCACAAATGGTTTAAAGTAAGCTTCAGTGTAGTGATCGAGGCTTCCGTGATCTAAAATGTTGATAGCCTAACAAAAACTGTATTTTGGTTTTGAAGATTTAGTTCATCTACTGATAGACCTTCCATCCTTTTGATAGACCCGTGACCTAAAATTTTGATAGTCTAACAAAAACTGTACTATTTTAGCTATGAAGATTTAGTTCATCTACTGATAGATCTTCCATCCTTTTGATAGACCCGCGACCTAAAATGTTGATGGTTTAACAAAAACTGTACTATTTTAGCTATGAAGATTTACTACAAAGTGGATTTTTAGGCCTAAGTGTGTCTCAGAGGAGGTCACCGTAACCTAACCTTACCCAACCTAATCTATCCTAACATCGGCGGAAAACTCTGAGAATCATTTCCGTTCTTAATGGTAGTGGTTCACTCAGCCTGTAAAGTTCTCTCTTTCTGGCTATGAAATTCTGAGACATTCGCTCCAGTCATTTCACAATCTTACTAATGATTATTAAATTCTCTACAGATGATTTTGATTAAGCGGTGAACAACTTTTAGAAGTTTTTTTTTTAGTTTCTGTTGAAACTCTTACTTTCATTCTTAGTGGTTATGGATTAACTCACCAACAGCTTTAGTAACCCATTCAAAATTTCTAAAATTTGACTATAAAGGTTTGATTTCAATAGTCGTAAAGATGTTTTCTAATGACTTTTCTTATGGGTTGCTACTCGGGAGTAACAGAATTGCCATCACTGATTTAAATATTTTTTAATAATAACTCCAGTCTTTTCTTCGTATAGTAGCATCACTAAGAAATTTTTCGAGTTACTTATATTCGCTTCAGAGACATATTTTCTCTCTTTACAATCTATAAAAGAAATTTTCTCTATCAAATTTATTTAGTTTCAATTTGTCACTCACAAGTTTTCACAATTTCTCATACATTCACATGAGACAACAATTTCAAGGTTCATTAGAAATGTTAACCCTTCAACGTAAGATGACAAAAAACACTCCACTCTCAACGCTATTAACCCCAAGTCAGTCTTTGAGGCCAACCATAGCTAACAAGAATTTAATTGCACTGCGCACAATCACTGAAATTTTCGCAGTACACTTTTTTTTCAACACAACAAATGGAAAGGATGCGTGGTAAAAAAATGCTGGCTGACATTCCATCAGTCATAGCCATTACACTAACACATACAACGCGGCAATGATTTTCCCTGTGCAGCACAAAAAAAAAGGGAAAATTGCATAAATTAGGCCCGCTGGCGCATAGAAGCAACCAGGGCGCAGATAAACTTCAATTTCGATTTGTGTTTTGACAGCAGACACGCATAATCATTTGTCAGTCAGAGATTTGATTTTTTCTTTAAGTTATATAGTGAAAAAAAACGTTGAATTGAATATTTGTGCCTCAAGGAAATAAAAAAGAGAGACAAAATGAAAATGATAGACAAGTAAACGACAAAAAATGTATGAAAGGGTTACAGATAAATTTTTTGTTAGTAAATCCCAAGCGTGTCCTTGGATTTTTCTTTCTTGCTGCAAAGACAAAATGCTATTAGTTAGTAAAAAATATTGTAAAAAATGTGCATGCAGTTAAACCTCAGCTATTGTACAATTTAATGGCATCTCTATGCAAATTGACTCAGTACTCTTGGATTAAGTGAGCCGTCTAGGAAACTATTGCTGAAGATTGATTTCAATGTCATTTCAAAACTGGGTTTTTAATCATTTTTCAAGATAAGTTATAGATATGTCCTGTCAATAGGGTTTAGGGTTTAGGGATTACAGACAGTTGAACGGTTTTGGAAAAGTAGACTTTTTTCCAAGTTTCCCTCCACTTTCATTTTGATCAAATTTTTTTAGAGATATCGGCCACTTGGAGCACATTTTGAAAGCTTAATTGTTCTATTACAAGGTGGGTGATATTTCAGTTTGGTAGCCCTGCTGGTTTAAGAGCTACAGTCAATTAAACAATTTTGAAGAAGTCAACTTTAATGAAAGTCATCCGTAAACTTCTTTTGAGTCAGAATTTCCGCCAACTTTGTATCCGGCAACTTTTAACTTAGTTTTGAATAACTAAAGAGCTCTAATAGAAGTTGAGGTCTGGTTTCAGGTTTCTAACCCATCTGGAAGTAAACATTTTACGCTTCCTTAAGGCTGCAACTTCACTACCAAAACGATTTTCTTCCTCTTCTATCCCACATAAAAGTCTTTTCTAAACTAAATTTTTGAATAATTTCGAACACAATTAAATGCGCAAACCGCAATCATTAGTGAATCAAGAACTTAAAATTATACAGCAACAAAAACCATTAGTTACTCCCTCAACTTCCTGCAAAAAATTTACTACAAACAATAAAAATTTAAAAAAATATGAAGAAACAATTATCCTGCTTCCTTTAAGGAAGCAAGAGAAAAAGTAAAGGCAAAGCATCATTAAGGAAACAGTAGTTAAGTAAAGCAGAAGCGCAAAGCACAACGAAAAAGTGCAGCAAAGTGCCGGCGCGTCCCGTGGTTACGCTTGGCCGAGGCAGGAAAAAGGGAAGGAAGCGCGTAAGGAAGTCAGTGAATTGCAACGATTAACGCGACAATGAGCAGTGACTATGTGCGCTGCATATTTTTTATATTTTTTATAATATTTTCGGAGTAATTGCGTGGTCGCCGAACAGGAGCTAAGTGCCAGTGACACCTTTTATCGAAGTGGTTTTCATGTCTGGAGTCGTCTTTGTGACTTTGTGATGAAAGCGATAAGAGAGGCAGGACACTTTAAGGGACATGGGACAGGAGCATAAAATAATTAATGACAGGAAATTAATTTTAATCGATTTAATTTTAAAGGGGAAGAAAGTTTACTTCATACGAGGGGAAAAGTTTTGTTAGATATTTTAAGATTCAAGGCTTGTAAAGATGATTGCTGTGGTAATTAATGCTTGGAGTTCTAATAAATTATAGGTACACAAATTTCTAATTTTTTTTTGTATTGAATAATTTTTAAACAGTAGAATCTCCCCAATAATATAACTGGGTAACAGTCTCCTTTTGTCATTTCCAGTATACTTTCTCATAAATTTGTACTAAGCGTGCTTTCATTACTCACAAACCAGTAACGTCAAAACTCACAACGATTCCAATAGCAGCAAACTAAGAGTTGTGCTTAATATATTTTTAATTGTTTTATGTCCAAATTCACTCCACATAATGAAGTTGTTATGAACCGAAAAATACAGCATAACAACAGCAAATAATGTCATTAAAATTAGACCAAACAAATACAAAGAAATGCAATCAACACAAATTCAACAAACTCATTTGTAGCCATTACAAAAATTTAATGCTTTTTCAATACAAAAAACAAGAATCTAAAAAAACACACATTGTTTTATCATTAAGCGGCGCATAAAAAAATAAACAAAAATATCGAAAAAAAACAGAATCGCTTTAGATAACAATTTCGTGCCGAACAAATGAAGCACCACCGAATTAATGCAAGTGACATATGGCCAACAATTTTCGACGTTGCATTCGAAATGCGACAATTTAATGCAATTAGTCGCGCCGCTTCATGCCGGCCACATACGGATATATTACACAAATTACCAGCCATGGAATAATGTGCGGGTGCCAGCGATATGGGGCACAGGTAAGTTGCAGGCGTGCGCGCATGCGCACATGTCACATGTCACACACGCCAACGTCGATACGCAACGTGACATTTGTGACAGTGTTTCTTTTTCGTGCGGAAGATGCGCGACAACGTTGTCAATATTGTTTTAACTATGAACTATGCTGTGTGCATGTTTGTAATTGTTTTATTGTACAGTGGTAATTATAGTTGTTCGACATTATGAAAAACAAAAAACATTTTTGTATAAAAGTGAAATTTTGTTTTGGGCATAATCTGCTGCCGAAAATATAAAGCAGAAAATGGTAGATACGGAAGGACAACTGCAGTCTCTCACGAGGCAAATCGTGAGCTTACAGACCTTTTACTGATTGAAACTTTTTGAGCTCCGCTTAATCGATGTTCTAAGAGGCACAGTTCTTAGTACAAACCACAGGTTTAATGCATTAAGATGGCACATTAGAAGGTTTTTGAACCTAGAATAGAATAGAATTTGATGGGTTTGTTGCACTGAGACCAGAAGTGATCTATTGTGCGACCTACAAGTTGTTAGAGAACATCCCCTAGACCCACCGACCTAATGAAGCTTAGTAACTCACGGGGGTTTAGGGGCTTGATGTTCTCTTCTGTAAGCCGTAACTGGCCCAGGTAACGCATCCTGCAACGACAAAAGTCCTGGACAAAAAGTCCAGCAAGTACTCAACTCTCAATAAAGCACAGAATCAGGTTGTACTTTAATTTGCTGACCTCTACAAATAATGTTAGCTTTCCAATCTAACCAGTTCCAGTTCTAAGGGTCAATTTATATAAAAAATTATTGTGCTCGTACTTATTTCTGGTAGTCTGTGAGGATATTTGCTATCCATGGACCGAGTAAACTAAACATAGTTCTTTTCCTACTCGCTCTAGATTCTTAAAACCAGATTTTACTCTGCGTTTTGCTCGAAGCAGTAAACTCAGCTCTTCATTGATTATTGGATCCTTCTTTGAAATAAATTTAGTATTTCAAACTCAACTCTTGACCAAATGGTTCCCAAAGGATCCTGTCTGGATCTACAGGGAACCGAACAGATAGGGAAAGGCACCGGTATATATTAAAAATGAAGGGAATCACAATGGGCCCAACAGGGCCTCCGAGTGGAAGTGCAAAATGCACACTCCCCTTTTTTAACCTAGCCTAACCTAACTCAACTCTTCACTGGTTAGTTATTATAGTTTTTTAACTATAGATCCTTCTTCAGACGGTTTACAAGAGACTCTCATTAGTTTATATGTTCTTCGAATTAAATTTAGTATTTCAAACTCAACTCTTCATTGGTTAGTTGTTATAGCTGTTGTTCTATAGATCCTTCTTCAGACGGTTTACAAGAGACTTTCATTAATTTATATCTTGTCCAGTCAAAATTTAATATTTCCTCATCTCATACACAAATTGTATATTTTTACCAGTCTCAAACTCACCTCTTCATTAGTTATTTATTGAATCTTTTGTTCTATAGATCCTTCTTCAGACGGTTTACAACAGACTTGGACTTAGAGACCTCTTCATTGGTCATTGGGCCCTTCTTCAGACGGTTCATAAGAGACTTTCATTAGCTTATATCTTCTTCGAAAGAAATTTAGTATTTCAAATTCAACTCTTCATTGGTTATTTATTGCATCTTTTGTGTTATAAATCCTTTTTCAGATGGTTTACTGGCGTCTTCCATTAGATTATAATTTCTCCAGTTCAAATTTAATATTTCCTTATCTCATACACAAACTTTATATATTTACCAGTCTCAAACTCTTCTCTTCATTGGTATCTTTTGTTCTATAGATCTTTCTTTAGACGGTTTACTAGAGACTTTAATTTGTTAATATCTTTTTCAAAACAATTTTAGTGTTTCATCATCTCATTCACATATTTTAAAAATGTTTGTATCAATTCTTTCTCAAACAGTTTACTAAAGACTAACTTCTACTAACTTATATCTATCGAACCCTATTTAGTATTTTATCATTTCATACACACATTTTATATACTAACCAATTCTTCTATTTGAACCCCAAATTCCCATCCTTCATCTAAAACTTTAACATTCCACATTACCCTACAATTTGCCACTTTCATTATCCATTTCGCTAATCCGATCAATGCATTCCCTCTGCCCAACTTTCGTACATTTTTCATAGATTTCGCCCCTTCAAATTGAATTAAAGTGTGCAAAATCCATAAAATTGTGGGTTTCATCTAAACAGCGAAAGCGCAATAATATACAAAATATTGCGCATTGCATGGCTTATATCCAACTAAAGTTTAATCCAATTTGTGAGTGTTCACTGCAATTATTTCCCATAATATTTTTTTGCACTAAACCACACCACCCTAATCACACGTAAATATGCACCAAATCGTCATATATCCTCCCTCTTTGCATTAGTTTTTACCTGGCTTAGTATCTCAATTGCCAGCACCCATTCATCTATCCATCCATTCATCCATCATGTGTGCTTCATATGTATTGTGAATACCACAAATATTTGGTGAAAAAACATCACTTTTGCTTATGATTTTCCTGGGCTTCTTCAACCGAAACTCATTGAAGCAGAAAATGAACTAAATTCCCAGCACCACTGACAGCTCGCTCACAAAAGAGATTTTAATTGAAATGGAACTTTTTTTCCAACAAAAATTTAATTAAAACGTGGAAAATACCAAAGATTTTGGTTGTTCTTTTTTGAAGTGTATTTCTAAACATTCAAAGACAATTAAAATGTTTACAAAGCCCGAGCTGTGTCGTCTTTGTTTTCTTCCTGTCACTAAGTCATTGACAGTTGTTATGTTTTCAAATTATTGTCACACTTTTAGTAGTATGACGCAACTTTTATTATTTCTGATAGAAAATATGAAAAAATAACCATAAATATTATATATTTTTATTTTTATTTAGAATTTCCATTTTAATAAAGTTACTTTATTTTCAGATTTTTAATTTACAAATTGTATTTTTTAAAATATTTTAAATTTCTAATATAATTTTTAAAATATAAAATTTAATTTTTTCATTTAAAAAAGAAAATCCAAATAGAGATTTTGAAACGCTAACAAACTCTTCAAACTCATTTTCCTTTTCCTAGTGTGTGGCCACTTATGTATGTTCAAAAAAAAAGGTTACAAATTTTTTGTCACACGTGTGACAAATTGTTTTTTAAAGGGTAAATCCTTAAGCTGTACATTGCCAACTGTTGCTTACCAATACTAAAGTACCTAATCTCAGATTAAAGATAATCGCTTGATCAGTTCAAGCAGCCAACCGTGAGAACTCCCAGTATGCAAATGATTCCTCTCCCTCGCCAAGAACACACATCAACATCTTCAGACTTTATCCTTTGAAACGTGCCAAATTGCAATATTAGATAAGTTAGCTGCTTCGCTCCAGTTTGGCAATTATGCTCGCTATTGTCTCAGCACAGCCATACACTCGAGTCTGTCTGTCTGAGCGCGCCACAGGCGGCGTACTCGACCATATTCATTGAACTCCAACTGTCACAAGAACAACGCCAGGATCGCCGCTTGACCAGCACAAGGGGCGAAAACTTGGCTCCATACAATCGCCTCGATCTGACATGCCTTGCAACTGACGATGGCAACTCAATTTTTGTGCTCGAATTGTGATTTTATGACTGTTTGTAATGGTCGTAAAAATCCTTAAACGAGAAGTAGGGACAGCAAAATAAAATAAAGTAATTTCTTTGATCGAGCGTAGCAATCATTCATTTCGTATCGTATTTATTTATGCAGTTTTATGAGTTTTCTTTGATTTTGTGTGATTTTGTTTTGTGTGGATTTTTATGCGTGCGGCACGTGTGCCAGGAGTTTCTTTGTAATATTTGGAAAAAAAAATTTGGTAGTTGTAGGAAAGAATTTTTAATGAACAGTGGCACTTCATTTCTCTGATTCTGATTCTCATTTGGTTCCTATGGCCAATTGATGCATTTCATTGAGTTGTCTAATAATATTTGAAGTTTATGGCCCATACATTAAATGTTAATTGAGGGCAGCTGTGCGTTTGAATTGTCCAAGTCAGAATTTAATTCAGTCAGTTCGAATTTTATTGAGCAGAGTATTTGTTATTGATTTCTAGCTATTTTGGGGTTTTTATAAAATTTGTTTTTATCAATATCTGAGTTAAACTGAGATGATTGAGATCAGAGAATTTGAAAATTATAAATAAACTTCTGTGATAACTCAACTGATTTTGGTTTAAAATTCAAGTGATCCGAAGCTTCTATAAGTTTTGAGTCTAATGTGAGATTTTTAATGGTCGTTAAATAATGTACAAATGAAACAAACCTCATAAAAGTTAGAAGATTTTTTAGTTCTAAATAAACTTTTATGATAACTCAACTGATTTTTCTTTAAAATTCAACTGTTCCGAAACTTGTATGAGTTTTGAGTCTTATGCGAAATTTTTAATGGTCATTAAATAATGTAAAATTAAACAAACCTCATAAAGGTTAGAAGATTTTTAATTTCTAAATAAACAGAATACTGAACTGATAAGGGGTCGTCCATAAATTACGTAACGCAATTTTTGACCCCCACCCCCCCCTGTGTCACAAACTGTCACATTGGCTTGAACCCCCCCCCCCAAAGGTGTAACGTAACGGAGTCTTCAAAAGCATAATAAAAATACTAATAGCATTTTTTTGTACTTTTTAATAGAATACAAAATACAAAACATACAAAGATTTTTATAATATAATAAAAATTTTTATTTCGATCAAGATTATATGAATACGTTTAAAATTTGTTACGTCACATTCTGCTCGACCCCCTTCCCCCCCGGCGTCACAAACTGTCACATCGAGCAAGACTCCCCCCCCCCCCAGGAGCGTTACGTAATTTATGGACGACCCCTAAGTGAACGGATTTTGGTTTAAAATTCCATAGATCCAAAACTTCAATGAGCTATAAATCATATGTGAGATTTTTAATGGTCATTAAATAATGTACAAATGAAACAAACCTCATAAAGGTTAGAAGATTTTTAAGTTTGAAAGGTTACAAAATTTTTAAGTTCTAAATAAACTTTTATAATAACTCAATTGATTTTGGTTTAAAATTCAATTGATCCAAAACTTCTATAAGTTTTGAGTCTTATGTGAGATTTTTAATGGGCATTAAATAATGTACAAATTAAACAAACCTGATAATGATTAGAAGATTTTGAAGTTCTAAATAAAGTTTTATGATAACAAAACTGATATTGGTTTAAAATTCAATTGATCCAAGACTTCTATGAGTTTTAAGTTTTATGTGAGATTTTTAGTGGTCATTAAATAATGTAAAATTAAACAAACCTCATAAAGGTTAGAAGATTTTTAAGTCCTAAATAAACTTCTAAGTATGATAACTCAACTGATTTTGGTTTAAAATTCAATTAATCCAAAACTTCTATGAGAGATTTTTAATGGTTTAATAATGTAGAAATGAAACAAACCCCTGATATAATCTGTTAGGGGTGTAACCAAGGGGGGTTGGGTGTCAGGACCCCCCTTCCCTCCATAGCCTATAATTATTTAACATTTTCAATCACTATGCTTGGTATGTACGTTGCCACAGTAGCAAAAAGGTTTTTAAAAAAATAATAACAACACATTTTTTGGGGAAATTGTTTATTTTCTTTTTATGTAAATAGTCCCTTTCAGACTCAATACAGCTATTTACATAATCTAAAAGCATGTCTAATGAGTGTTTTAGATTGTCGGACGGAATGTCCTTCAGGATGTCGGTACAAGGCCTTTGGATCGCTTTTACATCCTTAATGGCTCTGTTCATCAGCAATGCATTTTTTCTTATGCTTTGATTTTCTTTTCATTCTTTCCGATCCTTTCCTATCTTTTCATTTCCCTTTCTCTCATCTCCATTCGTTCCTGTCCCTCCCTTTCTTTTCCCATCCTTTCCTTCCCTTCCCTCTCCTTTCCATTCCTTTCCTACTTTTATGATTAGTTCAATTTTGGCCAATTTTTTAGCGCATTTAGCGTAATACAGACCTTAAGTAAACACCCAAAACAACCCACTGTCAGCAATTATTTCCTATAACTCCGCCCTTAACAGCCACGCCTCAATCTTCTATAATCCTTACTCAACACTATTAACTATATTTTCAAAAACCTCTATAAAATATCTAAGGCACAAAACTAAGCACTTACAAAACGTTTTCTTACTTGAAGAAGATTTTAACTCTTTAGTGAAGCAATGACAGCAAACATTATGGGCGTTCACCATGCGCTGTCATGACAGTCGTTTGACATTTATGCAATTTTATGATGCGAAATATATTTTTACACAATGCAATTTTTTTTTTTACTCGAACACACACACACACACACATGCACTGAATGCATTCAAGAGAAGGGAGGATTTGAAGCGCTGCGAAATTAAAGAATTTAAAAACTTCTACCGAACACATCAATGACAAGTCTATCAAATTCTCACACTCGGCAGCAAAGTGGCAGGGGTTGTGTCCATCGAATTGCAGGCAAAAGTATTAACAGCAAATGCCTTGACAGCAAAAATTGTGCACCTCATTGCACAATATTTGACGCGCTGCAAATTTGAAAAAGGACGTTGTGCAAATTTACTGCTGCACTTCCTAACTGCCAACGCTATCAGCGCATCCTTTCATATTTCTCAACTCATAGCTTTGCATTCAACATTTTCCAACTTGAGTGTAAATGATCTGTTTTGATATCTGCTGAAGGGCTTTGCGCACAGCCGCACCCTGGAAATTTACGAGTATTTACCATTTTCGACACTGTCACTGAGACAATCCACTTCGCCAGCAGTTGATGGGCAACTGCCATAAAGGGTGTGGCAGTTTTATGGCCATTTCAATATATTCCAAGATTGCAGGCACAATTTATGTTGTCATATTTTGTGCTCACAAAGCAAAGTTGTCAATAAAATATCAAATGTCAGCACAGTAATGCAATGCGCCAATATTGTTTGTGCCCATTTTGCTGTTATTTGAGTTCGTCTCGGCTGCTTTGTGCTGCTGTCAGGCATTCAGCAAATCCTTAAAAATGTCCTTCTACTTTCTCTGCTCAGTAGAAACTATTTTAAAGAAACATTTTTATATTAACTGTTTTATACATTTTTACTTTTTTTCAACAATGACTTTTTTGCACATTGAGTTTTCGTGTTCTAAGCTGATTTACATACAAGCTAAAATTAAACAAAAATAAATGCAATGAATTTCATACTTGGGAATTTCTACAAAAGTTTCGGCGTACAAAAATATACACATTTGTATTGGAAGACAAGCAACTTAAGGCCGCCAGCAATGCTTTGCGTAGTCATACTTAGTCCATTTTTACTTCATGGTTGGCATGGCCACTGCTGCCTGTGTGTGCGTGACATCGGTCTCGCGCCACAGCTGTGTGATGGTCTTTGTCTGTGTGTAGAATTTCACGCCCATTTTGCCATAGAAATGATGATCGCCGCGGAATGAGCCGCGCGTGCCGGTGAACGAGAACATGGGCAGCGGCACTGGGATGGGTACATTCACGCCCACCTGTCCCACATCGATTTCGTTGACGAATTTGCGTGCCGTTGCGCCATTGGTAGTGAACACAGCCGTACCATTGCCATAGGGATTAGCATTGACCATGGCAATTGCATCGTCCAGCGTGTCAGCGTTCAGAATGATCAGCACGGGCCCAAAGATTTCCTCCTTGTAGCACTGCATGGTGGGCGTGACATCGGCGAGTATGGTCGGTCCCACGAAGTAGCCCTTCTCAAAGCCGGCCACCTTGTGGTTGCGGCCATCGAGTATCAGTTTGGCGCCCTCCTTCACGCCCGACTCGACCAGGTCGTGTATGCGCTGCTTGGACTGCTTGCTGATAACGGGGCCCACATCGGTGCCGGGCACATGGCCAGCATTCACCTTCAGCTTCTTGGCGCGCTCCACCAAATCGGGTATCCATTTTTGTGCCTCGCCCACAAACACCGCCGTCGACAGTGCCATGCAGCGTTGTCCGGCTGCGCCGAAAGCAGCGCCGGCCAGCTGATTCAGCGTATTCTCCTTGTTGGCATCGGACATGATGACACCGTGATTCTTGGCGCCCATGTTGCTCTGCACCCGCTTGCCATTCTTGCCAGCGCGCTCGTAAATGTACTTGCCCGCGGCATCGGAGCCCACAAAAGACACAGCCTTAATTTCGGGCGCATCGCAAATGAAATTCACCGCATCGTGCTGGCCGTGTATGACATTGACCACACCAGGTGGACAGCCGGCCTCGTTCAACAGCTCCATCAGCATCATGGTGGAGCCGGGCACGCGCTCCGATGGTTTCAGCAGCATTGTGTTGCCGCAGGTGATGGACATGGGGAACATCCACAGCGGTATCATGGCGGGAAAGTTGAAGGGCGCAATGCCAGCGGTAACGCCAAGTGGCAGCACCAGCGAATAGGTGTCCATGTCGCGCGCCACATTGGCCACAGTCTCGCCCATAGCCAGCGATGGAATGCTGCACGAATGCTCAACAACCTCTGCAAAAAGCAATTAGGAAACTTAACAAACCTTTAAAAATCAAATAGTAATAAGATGGACTTACGCAAACCACGCAGCACGTCGCCCTCGGCATCGGCCAGTGTCTTGCCTTGCTCTTCGGTGATGTTGCGTGCCAATTTGCCCATATTCTCCTTGATGAGCGCTTGCAGCTTGAACATGACCTGCTGACGCGACAGCACCGACTGCGTGCTCCACGCCCTGAATGCCTTCTTGTTGGATTCTAGGGCTGCCTGCATTTCGTCCGCTGTGCACTTGGGCACACGTGTCACCACCTCATCGGTGGCTGGATTGTGCAGATCGATCCAGTCTTTGGTCTTGGACTCGACAAATTTGCCATCGATGAACATTTTGGTAGTGGAAACGGCCGACGCATAGCCACGTTTCACCATGAAACGAGCCTGCAAGGGGTAAAGAAAAAATTTAGAGTTTAGTGGGAAGATATGTTTATAGATTTAAAAGATTCAGAATACTTTTGAGGCGGAGATTGTAATTATATTCTAAAATAAACTCATTGAAGTATGCTGAAGCGGCCTGAATAAATCTCTACCCACATTAACATTTCGGTGTTCTATTTTACGAACCCTTAGTTTACACATTACAAACTTAGACTGTAAGCTTCTGCCTGTCCAAGAATAATGTTCTTATCTGCTTATAGATGCACAGTCATTCAATTTGCATTATATTCCATTCACTTAAAAATTTAATATAAACACAAATAACCTCTCTAACCCCAAGAAGCACACACCCCTTGTAAACAAACAAACACAAGCTTACTTGTACATGTAAATGCATTGCAAATGTGTTTTAATTCATTCAGTAAATCTATGAATTCAATTAATTTGACATTCAGTTCATCAAGTTCAATGGTTGTGCATTGTAAAAAAGAGGCCGGACGCTTTGTAGATTATCACCGGAAAATTTAATGAAGCAGCGTAAACAAACTGTTGAATACTTACTTATTTATGTATGAGCTACAAATTTCAAACTTTTCAGTCAGAGCCAAGGAGCAATTATCTTACAGATCTTTTAAATATAATTCCCCATACTTATGTTCAATATTCCAATTCCATTAATCTTGTCATGATCTATTAGAATTTGAGAACAAAAGTTTTATTCTTTGATCAAGCCCTGAGCTACACATTGCTTCCAAACAAACAAGTTATGTTCATAAGAGAATATGCAAGGGACTCTTTAGTCCCCGATTTCTTATACAAATCAATCTATTTCACTATACAAGAACAAAAACATGAGAGAATATGGAAGAAAAGTCAATCTAGATGCATTAATCTATGCCCTGTTTTTACGCCAATAAAACCTCACAGTTCTTTTGTGTAAATTTTAATGTAAACTTACTATAAAAACTTACATAAGAGTCGATTTACTTAAATTTGTTTACGCCGCATTAACTGTGACAAAATGTAAACAACCACAAGATATAAAAAATGGCAAACACATTGCAGGAGAAGAGAAAATCTTCTCTTACGTGACGTGGCTGTTGTTGTTGTTGTTATTGTTGTTTTTTTTTTAAAGCAAATACGTGCAACTCAACGTCAGACGTTGAGGGCGCATATTCTGAGGCACTTATATTTGCGTAAACAATGCGCTATAATCAGCATAAGTGATAATAAAGAATCAAGGATAATATTTATAAATGTATATAAGTATTTATATGTATATGTGTATATGTAAGTATATATTTATATAAATACCTATGTATATATATGTCCATATAAGTCTGAAGAAGTGTAATAAAATGTTGACCACCAATACGGTCTCTTCATGATGTCCTGAAGAGGCCGTTTGAGCTGTGTTTGCCAGATTCATGTAGAACCCTAACCTAAGAGTAGAGTATCAGCATTCCCAGACAGCCGAACAATTGCATTAAAATCATTGTATCAATCATAAAATCACTTATCTCTCATTATCATTGCAAAAGCTAGTCAACTTTTTACCACATAATTTCGTTATTGTTTTAACTAATTAGCTGAATTTAAAAATAAGCTCCATTATCAAACGGAATGGCAACGCTGATAATTCGCACCTGGTGGCGCTTCGTTCGCCGACCATCCCACACCAAGCCACACGCAAATCTTGTCGCTGAGGGCCCACAGCAATTTGAGAGCAGAAAAAAGCCGTACAGCTGATAAGCGCACAGCAGCTGGGCCCCACGCAGCTACGCTACGCTCTCAATCTAAACACGCGTACACACACACATACATACATATGTACATTAGCCCCATTGTAATTGCGCAAAATTCTCAAATTTCATTGCCAGCAATTGGACAAATTCCGTTCCACGCAAAAAAGCAACAACGTCGGCACTGCTTAAACACACAGCGAGCTTCAAGCTCCAAGTGCCGGCAATGGCGAACATGTGGCACTGCCTTGATGTGTGTCGTTTAAATGTCCACAACAACACCAACATTAGAAAAAGCAACAACAGGAACAGCTCCACTATTTAACTGGAGTCAAGGCCAGCAGTCAATAAGAACAAAATTACGTAACAATTTTGCAATAATATTTTTCAATGGCACATACGCGATACAAATTAATCAGATTTATAGTAGTGGCACAGCAACAGCAACAACAATCACAGCACTGCATTCGTGAACAGTAGCCTGACTGCAGTGGCCACTTGCAGTTGCACGCACACACATACACACCGATATATCCCCACCACAGCGCTCACCTCTGCTCCAAACAAGCGCACCAACGACGACATTATCGACAACGAAACTGCCAACGACACAACGAAACGCGCAGGTAAAGAACCAAACCAACCGGTGGCTCCAATAGAACTGAAAAGTTTGCCGTTTGTATCGCACAAACAGCGCAGCAGGTTGTGGTGTGATATGCGGAACAACAAGAGACAAATTTTTTATTGGAGCCAAGAGCGAACGTTCGCCTTTGGGGTTTTGCACAGCGAAACGTTTTGACATTGGACTGGTGCGTGTACAGCTAAAGGAAAATGTTTGACAATATTGAAAATAAGCAGAAATCATTAAAACACTCAGGTGAACAATTAATTTTTTAACGCTGTTGACAATCAGCTGATGTGCTTTGATGTCAAGCTGGAGACAACGAAACGAGCAAGTGTTGTGCGTGAATTGAGTGATTTAGAAGGAACTAAATGGGGAAAACATCTTTTAATGGGCTTTTCATATTGAATTTTTGCTGATGATGAGAAATATGAATAATAAATACAAACCAGCATAAACAAAGCCTCATGAAAGACCGAGTAGTTTAGTTTAGTTACGATTGGATTTGATTAAGTTAGGTTAGGTCTACGTTTAACTATTTGTAGTTATTATAAAAAGTTATCACCCCAAAATACAATAAAAGCAAAATCTTATGGTTTGTATTTTCATCATTTCTTGCAGCTTTAACCCTTATTCTCATACCCGGGTACCCGGGTGCCCACTGCGATGTATTTTCGTGAAAAAAACTGACAAATAATGAAAATTTTTTTTTACCTTCCGGATCCTCGTTATTTAGGTGAAAAGTGAACAAATCATATATTTAAAAAATTTTGTTTTCTATATTGAAAACTTAAAAATTTCATGAAATGGGTACCCGGGTACCCCAGGTGCCAAACGACGTTAGTAAGTTTGGGTATGAGAATAAGGGTTAAAGACTCATATCTGCATTATTTTTCATTTAAACTGTTTTATACAAATTATCAGCTTCGAAAATCAATTATGGAAATTACACTTCCCACATTAAGTAATCACATATGTTATATTTTAATAACAAAAAATGCACAAGTGTGCACAGGCTTATAAATACTTTTGTATATATTTTGTTTACTTAATATTTTGTTTTATTTTTACTCGATTTTATTAAACGTATAATTCGTTGACATTCGTACAAACATTTGCCAGTCATGCACATACCCCTCAACTCGCTCGAACGCTCAGGGCAACGCAAATTCTCTAAAGACTAACTTATCGCCGCAAGTTGTAGTCTTCGGAGCGTTCTAAAAATATATCCACGCGCATTTAAATTGCTTAGAAACACAAAAAGCAACAATAAATATGTATAGTATGTGAAGCTCTTATAGAGCAACGCAGCGCCATAAAGAGATAACAAATAAGAGAATTCCACCGATTTCATGTTCATTGTCAATGTCGAGAGCATTAAAATAGCTAGAGCGTATAATGACTTTAAATAAAAGTGAAAACAATGAAAATAAAAAAAATTAAAAAAATTCGAAATCAAGCGATGCCGTTTAGAACTAAAAAATTAAATTGATTAGCAATTTAGAAAGGCGTAGTTGAATCTATAGGAGCGCTACAATAATTTAGAATGGCTGATTTTTCAATGGAGCAGATTATGTTTTTTTTTATTACAACCAACTTTCAGGGAATGTCTATAAACATGAGCAAACATTGTGTTGACTCTAGAAGTAGAAATAAATTGATAGAAAATCAGATCTTGATCCAATTGAATTTCAATACATGATATACGCTTCTCTACAAAAATCTCTAAGGCCGATGTTATGCTGCCGGTCAAATGATCGTCGGTCACGGATAAATTATTGTTGTTTCAATGTAAAAGAGAAAAATTTCGCTCTCCCAATTTTCTTTTCTTTCCCAATTGTTGTTGTTTCAATGTAAAAGAGAAAAATTTCGCTCTCCCAATTTTCTCTTTTACATTGAAACAACAACAATTTTATCCGTGATCGGTGCCCATGACTGGCAGCATAACATCGGCCTAAGCACTCTGTAAAGTTCAATAAAATTTGCTCAAATCGGCATTGAACCTTGACGGTAGAAATAGAAATAGAAGACAGAAGAGCCATGCTGGTGAGGATGACTAAAGCTACGCTCTCGAGACTGGTTATACTATGAATAAGGGCACACAGAGCAAGAGAAAAGATAAAATATTTGCTAAGAAGTCAAGCTCAAAGTAAGCTGCTGTACCTCACCGTAAAGAATAATGAGCCACGAATGATTATTTGCCTGGCTGGCACATACAGTAATAGAAAAATAGACTATTAAAGACTTTGTTAAGAAGTTAAACTTAAATAAGGCTCGCTACGCTTCAGCATGGAAAGGACTAAAGAAATGTAGGATAAATTTTTGTTGATTATTATTATTATTGTTAATTATAAAATATAAAATTCTATAATTAAGAGAGAGGAGCAATAGCTACCAGGGTTTTTAGCACATTTGTTTGTCTATATTGCTGTTGGTTCTGTGAAAGAGTGATGGAAGGAAGGGGTTTTGGGGGTTCAAACTTTCCAAATACAAAATTTCCTGGTTCAAAATATGGCTTCAAATGGAATTAAGCTCAAAAGTTGTACTCAAAACTCCCCCAAAATTAAATCCTTTATGCGCCACTGCACCACACCATACTCCCCTCTGGCGATAGGTCTCTCGTAGACAGCGACCGGCTGAACCAATACTGGTGTTAAAAAACAACCCCTGACAACTTCTTAATAAAAGGTTTTTTTATTATTTTTTCCAATAAGAAACACTTTAGATTTCATTATAAACACAGTCAAAATTTTATTTAAAATAACTCAACTGTCAACACAATTCAACCATTAGTCCTTCCAAGAATCGGTTTACTGCGCCAATACTGGTGTTAAAAAGCAACCCATGACAACTTCTAAATAATTTGTATTATTTATTTCACTATTTATTTTTTTCATTTTTTATTCCAATAAGAAAAACTTTAAATTCCATTACAAATACAATTAAAATTATATTCAAATTAAATCTACTATAAAAACAATTCAACCATTAGTCCTTCCAGGAATCGGTTTACTGCGCCAATACTGGTGTTAAAAAACAACCCCTGACAACTTCTTGATAAAAGATTTTTTTTAATAATTATTTCAATAAAAAAAATCATTAGATTTCATTATAAACACAGTTAAAAGATTATTCAAAATAACTCAACTATTAAAACAATTCAACCATTAGTCCTTCCAGGAATCGGTTTACTGCGCCAATACTGGTGTTAGAAAACAACTTCTGACAACTTCTTGATAAACGATTTTTTTAATAATTATTTCAATAAAAAAAGCATTAGATTTCATTATAAACACAGTTAAAAGATTATTCAAAATAACTCAACTATTAAAACAATTCAACCATTAGTCCTTCCAGGAATCGGTTTACTGCGCCAATACTGGTGTTAGAAAACAACCCCTGACAACTTCTAAATAATTTTTTTTATTTTTTTTTACAATTTTTTTTTAATTATTTATTACACTAAAAAACCATAGCATTTAATTTTAAATACAGTTAAAATTGTATTTAAAATAACTCAACTATTAAAACCATTCAACCGTTAGTCCTTCAAGGAATCGGTGTCCTTCGCCAGCATTGCCAACCTGTAATTCCATTACACCACACAACTGCGGACAGACAGCCGGTAAAACTTCAAATATCCCAACTGACAAGCACAGCCAATTAGTTGCACTGCAACCAAAGGACGTCTACAGCTCCTTTTTATCGATTTTTCCTAACAAGCAGAAAAGTCAAATTATGTGCCAAGTACGTGGAGTATTTGTCAAACTCGAGTGCAATCAAGTAGCACAAGTGCTGACAGTGAAAGCATATTGTTGAGTACACACAAAATTAACATAACTGACTGTTTCGCAAGCTGAAAATCAGCAAAAATTATTGCATATTTCAACAAACATACAACAATAATCAAATGGCATAACAAAATAGCTGTGAACTGTGGTGTGCAAATGCATAAAAATATGTCATATTTTAGAAAAATTTCGAATATTTGCAAATGACAGTTTGTGAAAATCGCAAATGGTGTAAGGCTGGAAAAAATTGTGTTTGATTACACACTTTTTTAAGTGGCAAATATGTTTTGAAAATTACACTCAAGATTTTCGTTGCAAGTTGCCATACTTGGGAGAAGAAAGAATTTAATGTCTCGCAGCAACTGCAAACCCCCTGCAGCGAGGCACACAAACTTCCCCTCTGATCCAAGCACAACGTAGGCTTTATTGCCACAAAACAACAACAACAAAGTAGACACCATCTAGTACGTATTCGAACCTACCCCACGCAACGCGGCTGAACAAAGAAGGCGCAGCATACACTAACTGGCTGGCTGACTGGCTGGCTAGCAAATTAATTAAAGTTTTCGTGCCGCAAGCGCGCCGCTCCACTTTATGGCCCATGAAACGTAGATTGTTTAATCAATAAATATATGTGAGTGCCGCCACGTTGCTACGTAAACGATTTAGCCCCGAAAAGATGCCACGGCAAGCGGACACCCTTTAGGCTCCACGTGCACCCGGTTACCACTTCCTGCACCCCAGCGCGCCCAACACCCAAGTCCGGCTTCAACATGTACAAGACCATCCGGCATGGCGAGAACAGCCTGCAATACACGATACTGCCACAGAACGATGACTTCCGCATCGAGGGCAAATTGTCGAGCGCCGGAAGCAGCTGCAGTTCGGCCAACAGCGGCGCGGCCAGCAGCACTGGTCGCAAGTGCAAAGCAAAGCGGCCGAAGCGTCGCTCGTTCTTTGCCTATTTGGGGCTGATTTTCGTGTGCACAGTGATTGTGGGCGCGGTGCTGATACCGTTTCTGGTGTCGGCCGAGTGTCTGCCCAGTCCCACCGAGTGGTTCTTGAAAACCAAAGCGGCGCTGACCAAGGGCGCAGCGCACAAGAGCGCCGAGCTGCGCGTGACTGCGCGCAATGACAGCGCCAGCGCCAGCGATCAACAGCGCGATATGGCCAAAGCGAATGCGGCCAACATTGGCAAAACGGTGCAGATCATCAATAGCAACGGTGTCGAGAAAATCATACTGAAAATTAACAAAACCCAAGCGAACGCCAATCAGGCATTGGCTAGCAACGGCACCAAAGCGGCAGCAGCGGAAGATTTGCTGCTCAATGGGAGCAGTAGCAATGACCGCACTGCGAATGAACAAGCCACGGCTAACAGCCAAGTTGACACACAAGTGACTGTGACAGTTGGCGAAAATGTCAATGATCAAACGGTGCCTCAGCCGGCTGCGGTGGAGAACTTTGTCACCGAGGTGCGCTTCGAGCAAAACGAACCCAATCAAATGGCTGCCATTGCGCCCACCATTGTGGTGACCACACTGCGCAGCCCATACGTCTACGAGACGAACAACAATAACATCAACAAAATCAACAGCAATAGCAACATTAACAATGAGTCGCCAACGAATGAGGCGAACGTTGCTGCCAATGCTGCGCCGCCGGCCAATGCAATACGTCCAACTACGTCTTTCTCCACTACCAGCATTTACTCGCCGCATGCGCCAGCTGGCGCCACCAATGGCGTCAATGCGAGTCCGAATGCCAGCGCGCCGGCCATGCCCACAATTGTTACGCGCATCATACAGGTGCCGCTGCTGAAGTCCACAGCCAAGAAACCCATTATACCGCCCGCACTGATTCGAACCAGCTCGGAGCTGGCGCCAAAGACCGCCAACAACGCGGCGCCCGCGACAGTGAACAGTAACGCGGCAACCGCAACGGCTGTTGTCGCAACGGCGCATGCTGCAAGTGCAGTGCAGCCGCAGTCTGGCGACTGGCTACAGTCGCACTGGCCTTACATTGATCCGTCGTCATATTTTCAGTGGACCGTATGTATTTCCAGTCTACGTGTTTTGTCTCTTTTAGGTTATGTGCCAAAAAAAATTGTCATTATAATGAAACGAAAGAGAACGAAAATTTTTGTGCATTGGTTTGTTTTTGTTGATTTTACGTTCATAAAAGGAAGTCAATTATTTTATATTTATATATATTTTTTCAGATTTTTGTTTAATGAAATTGGCAATCAACTTAGGCTTATCGAATAAAATTTGTTCTCATATTTTTGTGCCCACTTTTGCTGCACTTTGTAGACTCAAATTCAAAACAAGTAGGTAATGAAACACTTGGCCAGTTAACAGCACTTTTGGCACACCCTATACTCGTGCACCCTTGCACTACTACATTCAATTTGTGATTAGCATTTTTTTGCATATTTCCCTCTCTATGCGCCACCACAACGTCAACCAAACACCAACTTGCATGTCAAAGGGTTACAAGCAGGACAGCGTTCTCTTGCCAGCACTGTTGGGTTTTGCCTTGATTGGTATGATTCTAATCATAACGGTATGCCTGGTGGCACGCAACAAACGTGCCATCGTATCGTCGGTGCGAAAACGCAATCGCAATGTAAGTGCCAGCCCTCTTACATAAATCACTTTCAGTTTCAACTTGAAAATTCAAATTAAACATTCGCGTGTACAATGCGATTTGCAGGATGTGGAGGAAACTGGCGCTGAGGATAATGCCACACTGCTGACCACCACCAGTCTATCCGACGAGGATTGAGCGTGCGGCATAGGTCACCGATAAAGCTAAACAACAACAACAGCAGCAACAACACAACACACGCTAAATAGTTATGCATTCGTCCTACTGTAAGCCCAATGTACTCGTAAATTGTATGTCTACATAGTTGTGCATTAGTACCGCAAACAGTTCAAATGCCACACACAACACTGTCCATCACATGTGGAAAACACAAAAACCACTGAAAATATGCTGTGTGTGTGTGTGCCAGAGTGACCGCTTATTGTCATCCCAGTGCGCTTCTAAACTCATCACCAGCCACCTTTATGTCTCTTCAATTAAGATCCGCACTAGAAGCATTGAGAAAAACTGATAAGAAAAACATTTGAAAGAAAGGTTGCAACAACAATTTAAAACCCACAACAAATACCAGAAAACAATTCAAACGCTTATAATCCCAAACCAAACACAACCAACGCTCACATTGAACACAATCAGCATTAGAAATGAGGCATTCTGTAACTAACTAGTATTATCTATCTAAAGGCATATTTAAATTGAGTATTAAGTTCGAAATATGTATTAGTATTAACAAACAAACAACCTTTGGCAACATTAATTTAAAAAAAACAAGCTAACAATAACATGAAAAAATTTCTAAAAGCAAATAAGTAAATGTATGTAAACTTAATTGAAACGCAAGCAAGCTGAATGCAAAATGTTATGTTTCAATGCGAACAAAAAAGCCTAAAAAGACTGTTTCTTAAAAAAAAACAAAAAAAAATTAAAAAATTGCATTCAACAATTACACCCATTTTTTTGTAAACTCCCAATGGTGTAAAATTTTGCAGAATTTATAAGACAAACACTAATCATTTTGTAAGTTAAAAAGAAAAAAACATGCTAATTTAAAATAACAGCACGTAAAATAATTTTGCAAATTTACATTAAGCAGCATTTGCAAATAAGTTTTAAAAAATTCAAAATGGTAATCAATGTCATTAAAATTAAATTTTACATTATTACGTTTGCCGGTGTTAGCTGGCGAAGCACACAAATTTCGAATAAGAAACAAATTATAATTTTATTCATTACATTTTTATTTAATTATATTTTAATTAGTTAATTAAATAAATAATTAGTGTCACGAAGCTAAGTGAAATTTAATTAATGAATTAACTATTTACCACTTGTAAGTTAGTTTCAAAAAATCCTAAATGGTAATCAATGTCATTACAATTAAATTTTCCATTATTACTTTTGCCGGTGTTAGCTGGCGAATCATACAAATTTGGCATAAGAAAAATTTCTCATTTAATTATAATTAAATTTTTAATTATATAATTTAGTGAATTAGTTAATTAATTGAACAAGTCTCACTGTAGCTAAGTGAAATTTAATTAATTATTTAATTATTCAGCATTTGCAAATTAGTTTCAAAAAATCCTAACTGCTAAATCCTTACGTTTGCCACTGTTAGCTGGCGAAGCGCACAAATTTCGAATAAGACAAAAATTTATAATTTAATTCATTAAATTTGTATTTAATTATATTTTTAATTAGTTAATTTATTTAATAATTAGTTTCACTGTAGCTAAGTGAAATTCAATGAATTAATTAACTATTCAGCATTTGTAAATTATTTTCAAAACATCCTAAATGGAAATCAATGTCATTACAATTTAATTTTCCATTATTACGTTTACCGGTGTTAGCTGGCAAAAGGCAGAAATAAAAAATCCAATAAGAAAAAAATTAGTATTTAATTCAGTAGTTTTTTTAAATAAATAATTTAAATATTTCCTTAATTTAATAATTTTAAAAAAATATTTATTTAATTAAACAATTTAATAAATTATCTATTAATTGAATAATTAGTTTCACTGTAGCTAAGTGAAATTTAATTAATCAATTAACTAATTCAATTTACAAATGTTCATGTAAAACAAAAATTATTTTATGTCCTAACATAAATTTTATGTCCTAATCTAATATCATCTAAAACAAACAACTTGAAGCCATTACAAATTACGATTTTTCAAACACTCAGACTACTTAAAAGCCCGCTTGATCTAGCATATGCTTTGAATATTAAATATAAAACAAATTATCAAATGTATTGCAAAACCAAATCTACAACAAAAATTGTACCGTCAGCTTAAAAACACAGATAATCACCTAACCCACAACACCTACGCGTAGAATAATCACACCAAACGCTAAACTTCACTGGAGCTCACACAAATAATCACACTTCTGTGATGGAGTTATGAAGCTGATATAGATATCAAACAGCAGAATTTGTGACTGTCACAAAATGTAGCAAAAGATTTGAAAATTTTATGCTGCGTAATAATTTGTTTATTATTATATTTTATCTAACCTACAGCAGATAGAACTGTTTATTCAGTTCAGTAACCTAATTCTATCTGCTGTCGCCAAGTGAAAATTGAGAGAAAATTACAGATCTGCTAGAACTTTAATGAAAACAAAAAAAGCTGCTTTGGCAGAAAATGTCACATCTCATCATTTCACAGCATATTTTGACAGTACTATTTAACTACTAAAATGCATTATTACGCTTGAAATTATAAAACCTTCTTGACTCCATCTTGAAGAAAATAATTAAAAAATTTAAATATTGCAAAGGAAAGTCCAAGAACAAATCATGTTTGAAACAAATGTGAGAGGAAACACACTGAGCACATTGAACCTGATCGCTTTAAATTATTTGTATAAATACCCACCACCATCCCTGCTAAAACTTTTTTAAGGTTAACCAAGTTTTCATGAAGCGAAAAAGACGATAAAGCGGTTGGATCTCGTAGAATTTTCCTTCCATCCTACCACTTTTACTTTGGTCTACTTTGTCTAGCTGTGAAAAAAAGAGTTTGTGAAGGCACTTTAAGCATTAAGAATCGAATTCAGACTACAAAATACCATAAAGTTTTTTTTTATACTTAATTTTGTTTTCCAAAATCTTGGATCCCCAATTTCTGTTACCTGTTCTTTAAATCGTTTTCAATAAACGTTTTTTTTTTGGGCATTATTGTGATTACTGGACTATCATCGAGTTTTCTCTAATGAAGTCATAAAATCTTTAAATTTTCAAAATAATATTTAGTCATTTAGTGGCGCACACATGATAACATTTGAAGGGAAATCCGCATACAACTTTTGAGCTTACTAACATTTTTAATCATATTTGTCACCCACAATTTTTGTGACAGAGAGAAGTTTGGGTGGGATTTAAGCCTTTAAAACCTTTTTTGGGTGCGCCACTGTAGACGTTATACCCCACGTGGAAATGAAATTAATATCCATAAATCTATTTAACCAACCCATTCTTCTACTCATTTTTAAGGTTAATCCAGTTTTTGTGGTATCAAAATGGCACTAAAGCGGTTTTCGCTTAACCACTTTAACAAATAGCCGACGTATTTTTGTTTATTTTAGGTTAGGATAGATAGCTTACCAGTCGCTCGGCTAGTACCTACACTCGGAGGCCTTCAAGGCCCATTGTTATACACGAAGAAAGTGTAACAAGTCGCTCTTAACAGGTGTTTTATCTTTTAATATTAACGCATTTTCCTCAAAAAACTAACCAAACTAGCGGGAAAAGAATTACAATTCTAGGTTCCCAGTTTTTCACTGAAGTTTCGACGTTAAACGTCAGGTAGATGTCAAGGTTTATTGTAAGATTCTCGCTGTGATATCCAAATGTGGTATCACACTGAGCCATCACTTTGTGTTGGCAATAAAACCTAATCTTCCTGGCCACAATATCAGGTGTACAACTTTGCTTCCGCCGTTTTCCGATAGGTGGCTGTACCGGCTGAGGCTGGTTGAAATACATAGATGGTAATGCCTTTAAAGTGAGTGTGGACAGTGCCTAACGAATTGTCATCGCCGTTTCAGTGACAGTTGTTCTTGTTTTCGTATTATTCACGCTCGAAAATGTCCGTTTATGTGCCCAATTCTCGCCATTTGCGGGAAGTTTTACTTTTCTGTTACAATTCGCAAAAAAATGCAGCTGAAGCGCATCGAATGCTCTCAGAAACTTACGGTGATGCTGCTCTGAGTGAAAGAACGTGTCGGGAGTGGTTTCAACGTTTTAAAAAAGGTGATTTCGATGTCGAAGACAAACATGGTGGTGGAAGAGAAAAAACCTTCAAAGATGAACAACTAGAAGCATTGCTTGATGAAGATTCGTGCCAAACCCAAGAAGAGCTTGCCGAATCGTTGGGAGTGAGTCAGCAAGCCATTTCAAAACGTCTCAAGGCCCTGGGCATGATTCAGAAAGAAGGAAACTGGGTGCCGTACTCGGCCTCACGTCGCAAAAGTGGTCAAAAAGTACCTGGAAACGCTGAAATGGGAAGTCTTGCCCCACCCGCCGTATTCCCCAGATGTCGCCCCTTCTGACTTCCACCTATTCCGTTCGATGGCACACGGCCTGGCAGATCAACATTTTCAATCCTTCGAAGAATTGGAAAAATGGATTGCTTCATAGATAGCGTCAAAAGAGGACTCCTTTTTTCGAGCCGGGATCCGAAAATTGCCGGAAAGATGGGAGAAAGTTGTCGCTAGCGACGGACAATACTTTGAATAATACATCTGTAAGCACTTTTTCGCAATAAAGCTTTTAATTTTGGAAAAAAAAAACGGCGGAAGCAAAGTTGTACACCTGATAAATAATTGTATCAGGTTTTGACTGGCCCTTGAACCATTTATAGAGCTTGTGAATAAAGCAATACTTGATGAAATGATGATCCAAAACCCAGTTAATGCATCTAACAGATGATACTTTATTGAGCTTTTCATCCAAAAAAGTCGACTCGTAAGGATTGCCATGGCGAGTAAATTCTAATCTTTACACAAAACCTCACCAGAACAATATTTGCATTGAAAAGAGATCAAACCACACCAGATCAGATCAAAGAGATCATACTACCCATTATTCAACACAAACAGATCAACTTACCCAAGCTATTAATATTTCTTATATTTCATACATGTTTAACATACCCAACTATCACACTTTGAATATAAGTAAATGTCGATGCTCGGTGTGTTTCCCTCTTAACAGTTAGCAATGCCTAAAATGCAACATTCAAATAAAACTGTATTGTATGTAATAAAGTTTTGAAACATACTCAGCCGAAAAAGTACGCCATAGCTCGTGTAGTAATTGAACAGAGAGTAGCAAAAGTAAATATTGTATTTTTGTAAGACGATGTGATAGCAGTAGAGAACAAAGAACAAACAACAACAGCAAAAAATATATATCGAATGATTACTCTATATTATTTATCTTTTGCCAGCCGTTAATTGCTATTGAATTGAATTGGTGTTCAGTATTACTGAAAACAAAGTGAAAATAAAAGTAAAAATATGTTTGAGTTTAAGTTTTTTATATTTAAAAGATTTTAAAATAATTCTAATAATAATTCTAATAATAAGTACTTAAAAAAATTTTAAACATTTTAAATATCTTCCACATGTTTATTTTGTGCTCTAAAACCATTCAGAATATTTTGAAAGTAAATATTTAAATAGCTTGTAGTGTATTAATAATATTAAACATATTTTAAAATAATTAATATATATTTATAATCAATTTAAAACTAATTAATAATAATTTACAAACTATTTTATACTAATTTTTTAAATTTAAATAATAATAAATTTAATTCAAATTTTATTAATTAGTAATTTTAATAATTTTTTTTACTAATTTATAAATATTTACAAACTATTTAAAAATTATTATTAATTATTTAAAAATTATTTTGTACTAATTTTTAATTATTTTAAATAGTTTCCAAATTTATAAAAAAATCTAAAAATTGTCATTGTAAAGTATTTTTTTATATATTATGTTTTCTAGTATTAAAAACAATTTTGGTTTTGGGAAAATTTGTATTTTTATTTAATTAAAATTTAATTCAATTAAATGTCTTAATATAAGTTTTTCAGTATTTTCACAATTTATAAATAATCTAAACATTTCGAAGAAATTAATAATTTTTTAAAAACTAAACATTTTCAAGAATAACTTAAAATTTTTTTAAAAACATTTATAAAGTATAGTTTTAACTATTATATTTGCCGAAGTATTAAAATCAATTTTGATTTTGAGAAAAACTGTTTTTTTAATAATTTTTAAATCTAAGTCAATTAAATGTCTAACATAAGTTGGTTTCAATATATTTACAATACTAATTTCTATAAAATATATTTTTTTAAATATTTAAATATTCGTTCGGATTACATAAAGAATTAGGTAAACAAAGGTTCAGTTCCAAAACTCAGTTTTATTTCAAGTATTTAACTAAGTATTTAGCTGCACCACTGTTTATATTTTTTTTTGCCGCTCTTCCGAAACACACTTCCAACATACCCCGGCAGATACACATAAATATTTGTATAATTACAAAAATTGCATTTCGCCAGCTCAAAAACTACTACAACGTCTACACTTTCTAAACCAGCAAACACCACCTCAAGTTTTGATACTGCCTACAGCAAAGTGTACAATAAGTTGAAGCTGAGGCACCTATGCGAAACGCTACGATTGACTCAGACCTACTAACACTTACTACTGACTACTAATGTACAATAAAGAAATGCATTATGGATTTTGAATGTAAAATGTAACAAACTATGTCGCTAAGAAAAATATAATTTTTTTTTTTATTTTTTTGCAATACAATTTTTACAAACATTACTAGGCGCAGCTATTAGCTATGCAGAAATAAATTTTAAAACCTTAATTAAGAAATAATTTTGTCAAATTCTAATTCGCTACGCACAAAACTCACAGCCATCGTTTATCAGTCAGCCTAAAAGTGTGCTAAGGAAGTGTACAACATAATAAAGTATATTTGTAAGATGATCAATGTCATTGTAATATAGCATACTATTAGGCTTCCCCACCTTCTCATTGTTTCAAGAGCTCATTTTTTCACTTCACAGTTCCTTCAACTCACTTCCTGCTTAAGTGCATTACACAATTACAAAAACTCCTACCTTAGCAACCATATAACCCAAACAAATATAAATTCATTTACAATACTTTTGAATAGCATTAATCTACAGTAAATTTGCGCCCAAACGACAAAACGATTAACAATAAATGTTTAGCCATACAGCAGCATGTCATAGAGAAGTGCAACTCACTTGCTATATATTGAATGTTTTTCGCTTGTTAAAATGCTACAAATACTACAAAAGAAGCCGTTTATATCACCTACTAGCTAAATAAAAGCAAATGGTTACCTAATTGTTAACACAAATACAACAAAACACAAAAAATTGCAAATATTACTTGAAATGCAACATTAAAAATGTATCATTTATGTTTGCCGCTTTTTCTAATACAGAACCTATAACATATTAGTTGAAAGCTTGACAGAAACGTTTATTACATTGTAAAGCGACAGCATAGCGGTAGAACAGATAAACCGAAAATATAAACAACAACAATATTTACATTGCATACGCTATACAGCACTCTATATACACTCACAATATAACAAAACAAAAACAAAAATCATAAAAATAAAACGTGTAAGGAAAGATACATTGCATATAGCTACATATTTATTATTATTACAATTATAATAATATATATTTAATTAGCTTATAAGCAAATATATACTTGGATTACATTAATGACTTCATTTAAACAAAAAAAACAGAGTAAGAAATGAATGAAAGCGCCTGCAAATCACTGAAATGAAATCATCAATAAATTCTACATACTTGAAAGAGAAATACATGGCGTACGTTAATTAAATTAGAGAATTTTAAAATTAATATTTTTAAGATATTTTTTTGTTTATATATTTTCTATTATATTTTGTTTATTATATCTATTATATTTTTGTTCATTTCATTTATATATATATTTTATATTATATATATTACATTATATTTTATTTTTTGGTTTTGTTTTCTTTTATTTTTCTATATTTTATTTTATATTTTTTTATTTTGTTTTATCTTATTTTATTGTGTTTTGTTGTATTTTATTTCATTTTATTTCATTTGCATATATTTATACCTTTTATTGATTATGAGCTTAAATTAATCTTAAAAAAGTAACAAATACAAAACCCCTCGTTTACTTTATTTTTCATTTTTATTAATTTTTTCCTTAAGCGCATCTTTATGATTTTGTACAAACTGATTGAAATTCTGTTCTTCAATGGGGTCTTCACTGAATGTAGGCGCTTCTTCTTCTTGGCCCTCTTCATCTTCGGAGCTTTCATTGCCTGGATGTTTGAGGTAGATATCCGACAGATCACGTCCAGTGGGTACCTAAATGGAAAAATAAACAAAAACAAGACACTTTTATAAAAATGCACCAAAATGATGATGATTCTCAATTTTCTAATCTAACCCCAACTGCCGAAAAATATCTCCATACAAAAATCTTCAGACATTCTAAGTTCATAAGTCAAATTAAAGACTGTTGCAACTATACTTCTACACCAGTGGTCGGCAAAATTGACAATGAGATGGTGTTAGTGAACGCAGTGAAATTTCTCTCCACTGTATAAAATTATACCTGAACAACGACTGATTGAGAGAGCGTACTGTGTACGTGTGCTGAGCGTACTGCTCATAGGAGTAAGCTTTGCCGACCACTGTTCTACACTCACACTGGTGCATACAAGAGGGCTTTGTGGCTAAAGGTCTTTGCTTTCAAATGTCTGTTATGAAAATTGTATGTGAAAAATATGATTCCAAATTCTATTGGACTCAAAAGTTGTGTACAGAACATCTTCCGCTTTCTCCAAATGAAGTCCTGTGCGCCACTCCATACATATTCGAATTACCTTTGCCTAGGCACACTCTACTTAAGCGAACTTAAGGTACTAAATTGAAAAAAAAAACGCATTAATACCTGGTCGATAAAGCCCGTCAGTGGAACTTCAGTGCCTGCGCCTGTGCTCTTTGCAATCTCTGCCAATTTTTGCTCCTTTTGCTCTTCTAGTGCTTTTAATTTTTCACTTCGCAATTTATTGTATTCTACTTTGTAGTCACTGAAAAAAATACAATTTAGAATTGTATGTAAATTAATTTTTTTAATGTAGAATAAATATTTCTATTTCTGTACCTCTCATACTCCTTGGCAGCATCGGCCACCAAATCGAAGAAACGATCAAATCCAATTCCAGTTTTTGATGACATTCCACACGTTTTCAGATTTCTATAAAACTCATCCAAAGTCAGCGACATTGTGCGCGTCAAATTGCTAATGTAACTTTGCTCCTTTTCGAGCGCCTCCTGGAAAGCCTCAAAGTCTGTCATCCATTCAACTGCAAAATCATGATCCTGCACATCGATCTATGGAGAGTAACAAGTGTTATTTTGATGGCTTTCCATACTCAAATCGCTCACCTTATTCAATGCCACAATGAACGGCAGTCGCGCCTTGTACAGTATGGAACAGGCGTACAGCATGTTGGACATGAACGTTGTGGGACTCACCGAGCGCACCACATCCATCACATACACCACCACCGTGGGAAACATGGTGGCTAGTGCTTCAGTGATAATGGTGCCCGATGCAGACCACGTGAACACCTCAATCTGGCCGGGCGTATCAATAATGCACCACTTGTGTCCTTGCTGTCCGGCGCGTCGTATCAACTCCACCACTTTCTCGAATTTCGTGGCAAACAGATTGAGCGAAGTAACAATGCCGCCATTGGGGCCCAGCTTGTACTGCTTCATCACCTCTTTGTAGTTGACCGTGTCGCGTATGTCGATGTTGGCGTGGTAGGGTGTCTCGCGGCAGGCCGGATCCAGATTGATCACATACGGCTTGTAGTGACTGAAGGAGAGCTGTGTCAGCTTCTGCACAAACGTGGTCTTGCCCGAGCCCGCCATGCCCAGCACAATCATGCAAACCGGTGCGGATTGCGGCTCGTACTCCGCGCCTGTTGACGCTGACGCTGCATTGGCTGCTGTACTGGTGCCGGCCATTGTCGCTGCTTTGCGCAGTCCGTATTTACAAATTGGAGTATTTTCGGGAAAATTACACAAAATGCCGATTATTTCACAAGTGCGCGTTACTTCCCGGCTTTCGTTTGTTTTTAGCTTCGCCGGTAACACGCTGCAATGTGACAACGAACAGCTGTTCGGATATCCGCTACGTGTCAGCTGTGCTGCCTGACATCAGCTGTTGTCTCTTGAAATTTTTTACCAAATTCTCCGAGCTGCGCACTTGTCCAAATCGCTCGCTGTTATTTAACAAAAGCCGAGCGCAAACTTAAGTAAGTTCACATTTGCAATGGCCGCGTTTTCCATTTTTCGTCAAGTACTGCGACAAGGCGCCGTGGCGCAGCGCATCTCGCTGGCGCGCCTTTACAGCAGCAGCGGCTCCGCACCCACAGCGGCCGGCAGTGGCAGCGAAGGCGCCAATAAGACAATCGATAAGAACACACTGCACCAACTGGTCAAGTCCAACAAGGTTGTGGTCTTCATGAAAGGTAATCCGTCGGCGCCACGCTGTGGCTTCAGCAATGCTGTGGTGCAGATACTGCGTATGCATGGCGTGCAGTACGATGCGCACGATGTGCTAATCAATGATGAGCTGCGACAGGGTAGGAAAGAAATCAGTACTCTGCATTTGTTATTGTTGCAATATTAATTGATGTTATTCACTGTCAGGCATCAAAGAGTTCACCGATTGGCCCACCATACCGCAGGTGTTTATGAATGGTGAATTCGTTGGCGGTTGCGACATATTGCTGGAAATGCATCAAAGCGGCGATCTGATTGAGGAGTTAAAGAAAATCGGCATCAAGTCAGAGCTGCTAAAGGTGGCCGAAGCAGCCGAGAAGAACGATCCAAAGTGAACGGAATCGTTGTTGGTGTTTTTTCATATTTTCGGAAGCTTTATTAAGACTTATATTTAGTGTGTTTGTGCAATGCGTTTCGCCGATGTTGAGTAAATAAAATAATTAAAAAAATTGTGCGATATTTCGGGCTAAAATCTGAGATGAAAGAGTTTTATTCAGAGTAGCTTACATAATTTAAAGATTTAGTATATTAAGGAAAAAGATAAATATTGGATACTTGATACATTTGATATCTGATACATTAAATGATACTGTTTGAAAATGCAAACAGAAATGAAATGTTCAAAGTTCCTAATTCATATTGAAATTCATGGTTGGTGATGATTTTTGGTCTTCTAGTGTTGATGAAAGTACTCTTAATGATGCAACCAAAGTAAACTGATGATTAAATAATGATTAATCCATAGTTTTCTGAAAGATATGCGGTCTAAAATATAATTAATGCTGTTAAAATTAATTAAAAATACTTCACATACTTGAGGCACTAACTAAAAAAACTACTTCAAAACTTCAAACTACTTCAAAATTGAGCTGATGATTGAACAATCAGTAAAATGGAGATATTGAAAGCGTCCAATTAAAAGATTGCTTCCAAAACTTAACCACACATCAAACGTGAGCTAATGCAATGATAAGAAATCTTTAGTTAGTTGAAAACCAAAAATTTGTACATTATATGTAACTTACTTACATTTTCAATAACTTCTGTACTTTAGTAATTCATATTCTCAGCTAACTTGTCTTCTATCGTTCCTCACTTTCCACATCCATCAATTTTGCTTAGTCGGTCGTTTACGTTTGAGCTTATCTTCATCGATTTTGACTAGCAATGTCATTATTTTGGCATAGGCCTCCGAAAGATCGTTGATTTGCAACAGTTGCATACAACGGGCCTGATTCTCCTGAAACAACATTTGCGACATGATGGTGGATATCGATAGGGCCACGCTGTGTCGCAATATTTCCGGCTGCACTGGCGAACGACGGCGACGGCGTTGCGTTGTTGTTGGTTGATTGCTGGCCATGGCACAGAGAACGTGAATAGAATTTTGTCCAATAAGGAAAAGTATTTTCTACTATGCAGTTATCAATGCTGAGCAGCCACGTTGCACGCACAAGTGAGAGTGCAGAAAACGGAAACTACAAAATAACGGTTACCGCTGAAATTGAATAATGGCGCAAGCGCTGCCAACTATTTACAAAAACATTGAATGCAGAATTGTGAACAGTAACGAGACGCAAGATAGTAGAATTCGAGATTCACTTTTTGATTAAACTACTTTCATATTTATTATTGAAAAGTTTCCAAAAATCTCTAGTCACAGAGAGAGATTTTCTGTATAAAGGAGACTAGACTAAAAAACGCCGGGTCCTATTTAATTGTTTAATTTACTGTTTAGCATTACTACTCAATTTTCTCAAATAAAAACAAAGCACCATACTTGGGCTATGCAAGGAATTCGCAATCGCCGCTATCTGCCGACCCAACTAACCTTCTCATTCTAACTAACCTAACTTTTAAATAAAATTGAACCACACTGAAACCAATAATTTTCCTGGCTTCATGAAAATAAATGCTTTTAAAGAACTTAATGCAAATTTACTTTTGCATTAACACTTTCGCTATTTTGTTGCCATATGGCAACATACAACTTAGTGGACCCCTGAACCCTCTTTGGTTTCAAGAATACATTTTTTCGTTGATGCTTAGAATAGTTTCAATTCAAAAGGTTTTATATTAAATGAATTTTCTTCAGATTTTGGCATTATTTACCGAAACAACTATATAACTATAACTATGTATATAACAACAACTAGCTGTACTATGTACATATGTGCGACTTAGTCAAGGTATTTCCAGCAGTCAAATATCCGAACAAAGTTTTAAGAGTGCAGTCTATTCTACAGTCTCAATCACATAAACTCAAACCACAAGAATGGATCAAATATTCTGCACCTAACTACAATTCCAGCACATTTATACTTACATTTAATATTATGAACAGATCATTTGCCAATATTTCCATTTATAATGCACATTGAAACGTCCCAATCATTTTGTATAACTCCACTTTATTTTATTTTTAATTCATCCTATACTAATGTTTATACATTAAATGTATTCATTTACTCATTCACTTATTTAGTTTAATTTATACATTTCTGCATGTATACATGGTAACTAAATATAATAATAAATATGTATATATATATGTATAGGGGCTTGTATATGCGTTTATCGACGTTCATATACAAAATTACGAACGCATTGCGCAAAAACATTTTCGATTCTATTTGAATTACTTTCAATTTTTGGATTTGATTGCGATTTTAATGAAAAAAGCAAAAAATATATGCAACTGGCATATTGCCCAGTTAGCCACAGTTTCAAACGATTGCAACTAATCCACTCTAGTCCACTCCGATTGGACAATAAGACTGCAGCACTCAACTTCCGGCTGTGGAATTTAGCCGCATTTGAACTGTTAGATGAAATACCAAAGAAGGAGTTAACACACAGAGCAGATGTATACAAAAACGACTTAAGCCAAGTAAAATTTTTGCCATTCCTACGTAGCAACGTAGGTATCTAAATAAACGCGTACATAACGTTAATTCTACACCCAACATAACTGCCTCCATTTAAAAGTAGCGTGTAAAACTGCTCTAAAAATTAATGTATATAATGTATTTGTATATCTACATATAATGATTTGTAGATATGCTTTTCGCAGGTAAAAAACAAATTTTGAAAATATTTACTTGCTTATGTTCATTGCATAAATTCAGCAGATAAACGGCAAACAAAATTTAATAAAAAAAAATTAATACTATTATTTTCTCATGTTGGGTACAAATTTTGGAAATTGTGGGACATATTCCGTGTAAGGCGTTGCGCATGTCACAAGGTCAAACAAGAGATTGAAGATAATATGCACATTGAAATTTGGTTAGTAGAAATTTGATAAGGGAATCTGTGTTTTGCGTGTAATGGATTAAATATTTCGTGTTTTGTTCAACTTTTGTCCGGAACAGGCCCAACCTTTGCGCGCTTGGGAATTAAAGTATTTGATTAACGGCTCTAAATTCCTTTACTTTGTAGCTGGGGAACCAGTGCAGACTATGTGACGGCATTGAATTTTTATAAAATTGGCAAATTGTTACAGCAACTTTGTGGCAACGTATCCCGAAGAAGTTTTTTCAATCTAGCCACACAAAAAGATTGATATGACAACGTATCCCAAACCAGCTATAACGGCTGTGTCATACAACCTGCATTGGGCGGCAGCAACTATTAAATAAGAAATCAATTTCTTTTGCGCATTAAGCCAAACTGTAACTCAACTTTGTTTTCTTTGCGCTTGGAACTCACCCAGCCAAAAATATGGTTTTTATACAGTTTGGAGCCCTCGTTATAGACGGTTAAAGTGGCGACGACGACGTAGGGGGGAAGGGGGCATGTTCCTAACACACTAATCAACACTTATCCATATGACACACCGTGCGACGGAGCGGCGCACTATGCCATCGATAGCCGCTCCATGAACGAGCCCTCCAGCAGGAATTCGTTGCTGTTGGTCAGTATATCGATCAGCTGCTCTGTTTCGCCGCTGTTGATGCTGAAGGGGAAGAAGGACGAGATGGCCGGCAGCAGCGTGCCGCTGATGCCATTCGCTGCGGCCGGTGGCAGCGATTTTCGGCGTCGCTCCACTCCGTCAATCATTTCGACACTGTGGCGCTTATTCGTCGTCGCTGTCGCCGTTGTTGTGCTGTCGGTGCTCGGTCGGGTCTCGCCGGCGGACTCATAGTACGCATCTGGCAAATCGTCAAACTCCTGCAACTCTAGACATCGCTGCAGCTTCGATATGTTGCTCAGGAGCAGTCGCTGTTGCAGATCTATTTGGGGAAAGCCGCCGCGCTTGATCTCCAATATTGGCATCCAGCGATAGTAGCACTGCTCCCAAATGGCTAGATCGGTCATGCGGTGCTGCGGATCTAGGTAGCGATCCTTCGGTATGGTCGACTGCGTCACAAACAGCTGCGGATTGATGGCGGTGAAACGGTGCTGTTGTGCAGCGGCACGATGTGCAGAAAGCTGCGACGACAGTTGCGCCATACCAGGCAGCAGGATTGCGCTGGCCGGTATGGCCACGGAGCGCCGCGTTTGCTGCTCCTGCCGCTGACGCTGGTAGAACGGGTTGGTGAAGAACACCTTATCCTTCTCGGCAAACTGCTCGCCCCAGTCCCAGACGGGGCGCAAAACCAGATTGTGGGCGCGCACAGCACGTGCTCGCTCTGCCTCCGTGTCGAACTGGAACGTGTCGAATATGGGCAGGAAACACGAATCCCACAACGTCGTCAGGTAGGTTTGGCTGTATTCAAACTCGTCGGGAAACTGTTGTAGTAGCTGCCACACGCAGTCGAGAAACAGCAGAAAAACAGGACTCTCCTCCTCCTCGGCGGCCTCGGAACGTACGTGGCCAAGCCGCGTTTGGAAAGGGTGCTCCAGCGCCACCCACTCCTTCTGCACTAACGATTGGAAGCCGTCGATGCTGCGGTAGAGTGGGTCCAGTATGAGCTGCGTGAGGCTGGAGATAATGCAGCACAAGTCGCGACCGTTGGTTTCCTGTAGCACGCATGTGGTGCCACTGCGCAGCGTCTCGGCAGCCTCACTCGAGTAACGCAGGCACAACGACACGTAGAACAGCCAGTTGGACTTCTCGACGTGTGTCAGGAACTTGGCGTCCTGCACCAGAAACTGTTGCGGCGTCTCGGGTGTGCACAGGCGTCGAAACTTAAGGTATGCGCGCTGCACGTCTTGCACACTGGGCAGCCGATCGGTCAGCTGCAACAGCTTCAGAGTGCGACGCTCATCGCATTTGCGCACTAACTCCAGCATCACGTTCTCCAGTTTAGTGTCCTGCTGCAGCGCCGGCCTCAGCTCGGCCAGTCGCACTAGCGACGCATTGGAGTAACCGTATACCCAGAATGCGGCACGCGAATCGCAAAAGGCACGCGACAGATCGAGAAAACGCTCCACCGTACAGCTTTTAGGCGCAACAAAGTGCGGCGGCAGCGTGTACTTGGCCGCATGCAGTGCATGCTGCAACTGTGGCAAACTGTCGGTGCTCACAACTTGCCATTCACTGGCACCGCAGCGTATCAGTTCGCGGGCCCAGTCGTTCTTCGTTGCGTACATGGTGACACCAGACTTCGCCAGTGTCGAGTAGTAGGGCTCGCGGTAGCAGAAGGCAAAGCTGAGGTCGTGCCGCGACGGATAAGCAAATCGGGCCAACGCCGAAGCAATTAGTTTGCCGTAGTCGGGGCCAGCCTTAGACTGCTGAAAGGCGAACTTCAGCAGACGGAAGTTCTTGCACACAATGTGCAGCGCCGTAATGCGACCGCTCATCACCTTCTGCTGCGCGTCGAGCTTTTTACGACGATTGCCGCCACCGCCCAGCGCCGCCACACGACCGCCCTCCGCCAGCTGATAGACACAGTCAATGTTGTTCAGCGTTACATCGTTGCACTGCAAGTACAGATGCTCCTGATAGGACTCTTGCGTCAGCTGTGTCTGACGCTGTAGCGGCACAAAGGCCAACTTGAAGTTGGTCACACTCAGCAGACCGAAAATAGCCTGCTTGGCCATATCGGCGTCGCTGCTGCTGTCTGAGGGCGGCGGCATGATGGCAGAGTAGAGGTAAGCGGGCGCCGATGCTACCACCAGTTCGCTGTGCAAAAGACGCGGCTTAGCCAGGTGGACGTCGCGCAGTTCGGTGGGCAGCCAGTCGTCGCTGCCAGCTTGATACTGCAGCTAAAAGGACAAAACAACAGCAAAGTGTTAGTGTCGACTTGAGTTAACAGGCTGATGCAGCCACTTACATCGCCCGATGGCGGCGCAACATAGCTCATGAAGGTGTTTCGCTTCCGGTCGGCCATGCTGGCCATGTTTGGTCTCGCTGCTGCTGCTACTTTAGAACGTTGTTGGCGTTACTGTTGCGCGTTGTTTGAATTTTAATTAGGTGTTTTTGTTTTTTGTTGCTGCTTCTACAGCTAAAAACTCACTCTTTGCTGCGTTGTTGTTTGTTTGCCGACTTCCGCTGACAAACTGCTCTTTGGCAGCGCAGCGTTTGGTGGGCGAGCGCTTTGCACTCACAACCAGACAATCTATCGGTCGTCCGCCCTCACTATCCGCTCTGCGCACTGCCCGCGGGCCCTTGTTTCGTTTATTCCAAATCCAATTGAGCTTTTCTACTGCTGCTATTTATTGTCTTTCCGCTAATATTTTACTGCTTTGCATGGGAGATAAGTCGTGGAATTGTTCGTGGTCACTCTACTCTACTCGTCTGCTGCTGCTTCTGTTACAGTTGCTGCTATTGTTGTTGTTGTTGCTGCTGGTGTTGTCATCACCATCATCATCTTGGTGACATTTCCCCTGATTTTGCTGGCTAATCAGAGTTCAACGTAATTGCGCCCGCACTGCCGATTGTGCCTGTTCGCATTGCGCCACCTGGTCGTCTACAATATTAATACTTTTTCGTAATTGTGTATTTTCTTATTTTATTTGCCGTGCCGTCGGAAGGTCTATTGTGCGCTTTTTACTTCGCCTTCCATTCGTTTTGTCGGTACCAGTGTTGCCAACGCCAGCTAGCGCGGACAAGCATTCCCATTGTGCCATTCACGGTAAGCAGTCGCTTTGTAGCGATTTTTTGCGTTATTTTATTTTATTCCGTTTAGCGGAATAAATACTAGATAAATCAAATTTTCAAAACAAATCAAGTTCCAGTTGTCAATATTTTTACAAAACGAGATTTGGTTGAATAATCTTATATTTATTTATGTTTTGAAATTCATCAAGTATGGCAATACCGTTTTAAAGCAATCGCAATTGGGCTTTCAATAGGATCCTGACTTTAGACCAAAATATTTATTCTACTAACTGAATTAATATACTTTGAAAGTCATCGTATCATCCATGCACCTATTCACATATATATGTATACTTTATTTCCATGTATACCAGTAGCGGCTCCTTGTTATTACAAGCCCCATATCAAAGTGAATATCTTCATGTTCCTGAATGTACAGCAACAGCTGTAGCCAACTTCCTAACACTTACCTCAATTTTAAGTGAGCTCTTTTTTATATTAAAATACGCTGAATCATTTCATCCACTTAACATTTCGTGTAAAACTTCGTGTGCAAAATTAATTATGAGACAAACGTTATGTCAAAAAAAATTTATTCACATTTCGGTACACAAATACATTTTAGTTATACTTCTTTTTAAAATAATATTCAATCGCATTTCATTAGCATAGCTTCAGTTTTACTATGCTCTTTTCTACTTCATTATATTATGCATACTTTTTATGTTATATTAAATTTTACTTTATTCTAGTATATTTTTTTATTAATTGGATTTGTTTTACATGACTAGGCTTCTTTCGCATACTATACAATACACAAGTAGGTTCATGTGGAAGTCAAAAATTGCATAGTAATTTTTTAAAAGTTGCATTTGGCTATTTTTATTTGTTAGCATTTAGTTATACTTTTTATAAATGAAAGCAATTTTATAAATTAAATGGTTGAATGATTTATAAATAATTAGACTAGTGTGTAAAATGGTAATATGGACTTTGGGCAAACAGTTAACTGAGGAACACACAGAAATATGACACATAGCTAAGTACATTTATAAATAAATAAAATTAAGTGTACACTCAACACCCCGTTGATGAAACACTGCTTCAGACTAACAACTAATAAGTTAATTTATGAATTAGTTTCACAAAAGTGAAGTTTTATTATAATTATTATTACAATTTTTAGTAAAATAAAGACTTCAACTAAACTCATAGCAACATCTAACTTTTACCAACTAACATTACTAATTATTAGTCTAATCAATTTCTTACTCAACACTGTGTACAAATAAATTAAAATGTTTAGATACTTTTGGTTCGGTTGACCACTCAACTGCAACTGTACTAATAGAAACCACGTGATATAAACACATAGAGTGAATTAATCATTTTTAAGAGCCAATCAAAAAGTTTTTAAAATTTTAAATTAAAAAATTACAATTTTAATAGCATATTAAAAAAAACAATTCAAGTTAAAAATTTGCCTTTACTTTAAGACGATGATTACACCAAATAGTAATAGCATTTTCTCTAATTTTTTTTCATGGTGCTGAAGTTGAGGGTTCAGTTTTTGTTAAGGCTAAGTACTGGGCATGTTGCTGTTCATGCCATGGCATCAATAGAATTCACCAAACATTTACTGACTGTGATTTTTGTTTATAACCTAAACACTTAAAACATAAAAATGTTAATACAATCAATTTAAATCCCTCCTCACTACTGCAGTACATGTATAAAAATTAAGGCAATAGTTGCCAGCCTATTTTGGGGGATTTCTGACATTTCATACGTCAAAGACTAGATTAGGAACCACGTTTGTACATTTGCTAAGAGTAATTTTTAAAAGTGTTAAATTATTAAATACGGCATTTGAAACGACGTACAAATACAAAAGTTTCATAGAGCACAACGAAAAATATTAAAAAAAATAAGTTTTACTTGCTAGTTATGTATTAACACTAAACTACGAAGCAAGTGTTTAAAAGCTACAACTGCCGCTTTGAATTGAACCGCTTTCCTATTGTGCAAACATTTAAAAATTAAGTTAAAAAATCAGTATACCAACAGTTGATTTCATGTTGTTGTTGCGGTTGGCTTCATATATATAAAATTTGTTTACTTTGGGCACTTTGCCTTTCCCGAATTTGCTCTACGGCCTTGCTTCATTTATACATTTGCAACAACAGGCAAGACGCAGCGTTGTCACTCATTTCCAGCGCTTCTGCCAAAGCGTCCATCTCCACCACTTCGTAGCCATCGCTGTCTACCACTGCTGCCTGCTGTTCAACGTTGCTTAAGCCACACTCTGTATTTTGCAGCTTTTTCGCCACAGCAACGTCTGCAATGCACTTTTCCGCTTTCTCATCGTCGTCTTCATCATCATCCTCCTCCTCTTCCTCCTCCTCCGCATCGGACTAGCTGCTGCTGGCCGGCGTCTGCAAGCCGTTCACCTTGCCGGGGAAGTGGCACGCGCACGCCGGCATCGGACTGTGCGTCGCATTCGCGTCCAGCTTCCTGGTTAGCGTTTTCCAGTACTCGATCTGCGCATCCAGCAAATCGATTTTTCGTTTGCGCTCCTCAATCGCCAGCGTCATCAGGTAATCGTTGTTGCGACTGTGTTGCGTACTATGGCTGCCAGCACCGCTGTTGTTGTTATGGTTGTTGCTGTGACTGTTGTGATGTCCATGGTTGGCGCTGCCATGTTTGTGGCTAGTATAAGCATTCGCACCTAAGCTCAGCAGCAGCTGATTAGCACTGTTCAGCAGACTATTGTTGTTACTGTGACTATTATTGTTGCTGCTGCCATTATTATTGGCATGCGTGGCACGCTGTAATGTGGGCAGTGGCGGTTCAGGCGGATGCACGGCGCTTAGTCCAAGTCCGTTGAGCAGCAAATGCTGCTGTGCCTGCTCGGCACTCGAGCGGCGATTATTGTTCGCACTGTTGCTGCTGTTGTTGTTATTGTTGCCATTGCTACCGCCATTGTTATTGTTGTTGTTCGTTTGGCCGTTGCCATTGCTACTGCCGCTGCCATTGTTGCTGGCATGCGTAATGCTCAGCGCGGAATTGTTGCCATTTTGCAGCGCTTTCAGATTGGCTAAGCTGCCGATGCTGCCCACACGTATGCCACCCACATTCTGTATGGTCACCTCCGGCTGCTGTGGCTGCTGCTGATGTGTGCCTTGTTGTTGTTGTTGCTGCTGTGCATTTAAGTGAAATTGCTGACGATGCTGGTGCTGCTGCGGCAGGGGCGTGGACTGACGCAGGTCGGTGGCGAATATTTCGTCGTCTTCCTCTTCGAGGCAAACTTCGGGTATGTCCTTCGGACTAAGACAATCGTCATCGTCGTCGTCCATGTCTTCGGCATTGCCGCCGTTCTGTGACTGGTCATTATCGCTGATGTCCTCCGATTTGATAACAATCACATCGGGATCCATGCCATCAAATCCGACCGAAGGGAAGGGATTCTGCGAGTAAAAAACAAAGCATTGTCATTACAAACTCACCAAACGAAGAAGTTTATGCATCTTGATAAATGCCATTGATATTTGAAAATAATGCCTAAAGCGCCCGTTTGTCATCTAAACCGCGTCGCTATTATGTAATAATGAAAATTACCCACTACGCACCTAAAACTATACTATATACCCGTCATTTAAGCTTTTATGTATGTCGCCCTAATTGACCTCACCTTACGCTCGGTTTCATAACATTGTGCGACTGCACCCAGTTTAGACGGAAACGTGCGTAAACCGCACTCAGTTATCAGTTTAGCTCGCTTAATGCCTCTGCCCACCACCACCAACCCACCGCTCTAGCAATCTACTTAACTCACCTTTGAGTCATCGTAGTCGTCGTCGTACTTCTGCTGTCGATTGCTATAGGCGCCGCCGCTCGGCGACATCTGCTCGGAAATGTACTGCGCCACCGACTCCTGCTGCGACAACGTATTCAGCAGATCCATAAACGAACGATTGCCCTTTCCGTCGCCGCACAGGTCCTTCTTCAGCAGCAGCTTCATGTTCTTGTACAGCTGACGCAGCTGCTTCGACGAGCGCTGATGGTAGACGCGCGCATTGAACTCCTTCGCTATCTGACGCCACACTTCGTCCTTTTTGCGATTCGATTCAGCATCGGTGCGCTTGTTCTCAATGACGTCCTTGTACTGGGCAGCGAAGCCCAGCACCATGTTGCGCTCCCGTTGCGTATAGCGGGGAGTCTTCTCCATCTTCATTCGCTTTTTGTGAGACGTCTTGAAGCTGCAACGCAGAAGCACAAAAGCATTTAGTGAAAACGTAATTCGACGCTTGATTCTTAGTTGTGTTAGTATAATAGAGCCCCAAAAGAGCGAAATGATTCGGACCGAAGCCTGTAATCGCGTAAACCGCACTGAATTCAGCCAAAGTGCGAGTGCGACGCTGTGCCTTGGCGCGGACGCGACCGGGAGCGTTTGTGAGGTTTCGATAAAAGTGACAACAGCTCGTCTTTGGCGGTATGCTGTTGTGCATGTGTGTGTGTGGAGTGTAAGCGTTAACGTGCGCGTAAATGCTTTTGGGCTTGTTGCTGCATGTGGTTGTTGTTGCTATTAATTAATAAATGTTTGACGAAAAACGCTTAGCCAGCTTGCGCACAGCGCCGCAATGGCAGTTACGGGCGGCGAACGAATGACACGCACACACACCCACACACAAACACAAATAAAACGCACACCAACGTGCACGACGATGGTCGTCGAACGGTTGATAACGATTTTTTCGTGATAAGCTCGCTTGGAGCTGGAGCTTCGCTTGGCGCTGTCGGTGCGTTTAACTGTGCCCGGCCGAGCATGTACACGCAATCGAGTTCCAGCGCGGCTGCTGAAGGCTTTCTGGAGTATTGTCGAGTATTGTGAGCTTCAAAGACGCGACCGGTTCATGGTAAAAATGGCAAAGAGATATCGAGAGTAAAGTGAAAATTTGGAATGAAAATTGTGTAGAAGAAAAAGTTATAAAAACTTGTTATAAAAGTTATAAAATACTTGTAATGTAATGATTATGGGTTGGGCCAAGCCCTTGCGCACCGCAACCTGAAAGGTTTATTGTGCCCCTTAAATCATCTGGTGTTTTATATGCTCAGGTATTGAATCAGACCTTTCTGCGATATTTGCATCAGGTCCTCTTCACCGAGGCTATGTTTCCCCAGAAACTTTGCACGTCTGTGTGTCAGGGCAGGACAGTTGGTGATAATGTGTTCCATTGTTTCATACGCTTCCTGGCAGAATCTGCAAGTTCTGCTGTCGGTAAGACCAAGTTTGTAGAGGTGGTTGTTACAGAAAAAGTGGCCTGTTACAGCACCACATAGGGTCCTAAGTTGGTTTCTGTTGAGGTCTAGAGCGGAGATAGCTCTCTCTCTGTTGAAGTTTAGGAACTTTTTGGAGTGGTGTAGACCTTCCAAGTTGTTCCAGTATTTCTGTTTATGTTTTTGCGTCCAGTTTTGAATGTCCTATTTCAGGTCTTTTTTGCTAAAACCGAACATCGGGGCTGGCCCTATGAATGGGCTCTCTGCTCCATTTTTGGCTTGTGCATCCGCCATTTCATTGCCTTCATGGCCCTCATGCCCCGGTATCCAAACCAAACCTAGGTACACGGTTCCGTGTACCTAGGTTGTTGAGCTCCTTGTGGCAGTCCAAGAGTGTTTTCGATGAGAAAGAGTAGCTGTCTAAAGCTTTTAAAACTGAAAGGCTATCCGAGAGTATTGTAATTTTTGCTCTTTCGGGTTTGCCTTTGGTGATGATCCGAACTGCCTTTATTATTGCAAAGAGTTCAGCTTGAAATATAGAAGTGTCGTTGCTTAATGAAAAGAATGTTTTGACTGTTGGTCCCACTATGCCAGCTCCTACACCAGCAGAGGTTTTGGAGCCATCGGTGTACCATTTTTGTGAGTCGTCGTTTAACCATACTGGATTGCTGCCCCACATCTCCCTAGTCGGGAAGATTATAGTGTACTTCTTCACGTGACTAAGTTGAGGATCTATGAGGTCAAGGCAAGCTGCTTTATAGAGAGTATTCTCTATTTGGTTTAGTATTCCCAGGTGACCTGTGAGGTTGCCTTGTTTGTATCCATTGTGCCTGTGTAGCGTGAGTGCACTCGATAGCGCTTCCTCTTGGATGGCTAAGTGAAGAGGTGTAAGGTTAATTAGGGCTTCCATGCCTGCAGTCGGGGTCGTTTTCATAGCCCCTGTAATACTGAGGCACGCAAGCCGTTGTATTTTGTTTAGTTTTCTTATGACTGTGCTCTGATTTGTTTTGCCCCACCATACTAGAGCACCGTATAGAATGATGGGTCTGATCATTTGAGTGTAGACCCAGTGCGTCATTTTGGGTGATAGGCCCCAAGACTTGCCAAGGCTACGGTTTGTTGTCCACAATGCTTTACATTATAAAATACTTCAATGAAGATTTTACAAGAGTTTCAGAAAAATACGGAAAAATATAATATACAAATAAATAAATAAATAAATTGAGATAAAATTCGAGCAAAATAGAGAATAGAATAGCATAGAAAAAATTGAGATGAAATAAGAAGAGAAAAGGTAGGATGGAATAGGATAAGAATATAAGGAAAGGATAGACTAACACAGAAAAGATAGAAAACCACATAATAGAATAAAATAAGATAGAATTGAAAAGTAAATAAGAATCGAGGAGTTGGGAAGTGTATATAATAACGTAGGGTAGAGTTGTATTAGATAATATAGGATATGATTAGATAGGATAGTAAAGGATTCAGTGCGATAAGATAGGACTTTTTAAAATAGGATAACATTTAACTAGTGTCCGACCGAAACCACTTTTTTGGGCCGAAACCGAAACCGAATATTCGGTTTTTTTTAATATTCGGCCGAAACCGAAACTTTCTAGTTGAAATAAAAATCACCATATCAAGCACTTTTTTCAACAAACGAATTTAACATTAAGTAAATAAAGAACAACCAAACAAACATAGCATGAATAAATAAATACTTATTAATAAAAACAATTTATTCATTTTTTAAAAACGTAAACATGAAAAAACCACCCTTTCGTACCTTACTCGCTAATATTCAAAATTAAATAAAATAATATTATATGCTAAAAAAAGAAGTTTATTTACATTGCTGGCATCTAAATTACTCCTCCTTTCACTATATATCTGCAACACAATAAAATGTAAAAAAGTTTTCTAGAAAGTTTCGGTTTCGGCTATTCGGCCATTTTTTGGCCGAAACTGAAACCGAAACCGAAACCACTTATTTGGGCCGAAACCGAAACCGAATATTCGATCGGACACTACATTTAACCCTTTCCACCCCAAAGATTCCTGAGAGCAACTTCACCTCTTTGTCATCTCATAGCAAAAGCTACGATTGATTTATGGGTTTAATTTAAGTAGGCACCAACAAATTAATATTTTAGAAGTGAATTCAAAGCAAATTACAAAAGTTTACTGTTATCCCCAAAATAATTTCCAATAATTTGCAGCGATATCAGGGAAAGTTTGTGTTCTAATTGAAGTCTACGAATTGGGCGCGTTTGATCAAAACCCTGTTTCTTTAATAATGGTTAAATAAAATAAAGAAGTGATAAGTTTGTATTTTTCCATAAATATTAAATAATTTTTCTGTATTAAAAAAATATTGATACAAAATGTATTTAACCCGTTTTAAGCTAAAATTGTTCAAAAGTAAACTTGCTCTAGAACTCTAACAAAGAGGCGTGGTGACTTCAAATGTTGTGTACATGTCGTTCATGATTTAAATACCAAAAAGTAATATGGAGACACAGGGTAAAATTTGGGGTCGAAAGGGTTAATAGCATAAGTATTTGAATTAGAATAAAAAAAATAGAATTTGATGTCTTTAAAAACAAAACGGCCACAAAACTTAAGCTTCAAACCGTGGCGAGCGCAATGGCGCACCTGACATACATATTTGTGTCATACATCTAATCTTCAAGTGAAGATTAGGCGTACTGAAGTTAGCGCCGTTTCAACGCACCAATACACACGTAGAGAACTAACAAACCAACATAGCCAATGGGCAAATAAACCGAAGGCGGGCAGGTGAACGAGCGCCACTGAAGCTTCAAGCGAAATTGGAGCAAAGTGAAAAACTTTAAATGTGCGAAAAATCTATCGAAAACAGAGCTGCCATTGAAGGATTTGGCACTCTGATACGCTGCGGCATTTGCCAGGCAATGCGAGGCTGAAAGTGCAAGTGCAACGAACTGCAATGCATTCGCGCGCCACAGCAGGCGATGCTAATGAGCAAACTTAGCGGCTGACATTGAGGGGTTGGCGGTAGTGACGGCGATGGTGACGTTTGAAGCTCAAATGGGTAAACAACGCTTCAACGCAAAATGTGACAAGAAACCCATGCACATTTCACATCGGACGTGAAGCAAAGTGTGGAACTTTGAGTCACCTACACAAAGACAGAGCCAGCCACAGTTTGAGATAAGATTGAAGCGTTCTGATATTTGGGCGCCCGTACTCAATGGAAATACACTGTCGTCTAAGTGGAGGTGGTTGTGAGCGCGACGGTCGTTTGTCTCGACTCAGATAATTACAGTTTGGTCAAGTGCTCCAAGTGTAGCTGACGCAAAGCGTTAGCATTCCGAGCCAACATTCGGCGGAAAAGGCCCATCGGCGTTATGTCATGTAAACGCTTCGCTGCAGTGCACTCCACGGACTCGCTGCGCATTAGTCATCCGCTGCTTGCGTGTATTTATGCCAGTGCCAGCCTGTGCGGCTCATGCGTGCGCCACTCCTAGCTACACCGCACACAACACCGACACCCCTGAGAGGCAATGTGCCTTAGCAAGCCTGGTGTAGGCAAAGTTTCTTGAACCACTTGGCGCTCTATTGACGCACAAATGCAGTCAAACACACACACACATACATACGGAAACTTATACAAACACACACTTGCAGCTCGGTTTTTTTTAAAAGGCTTCATTTATGTATTGCTTAGCGTTTTGGTATCTAATAAACGATTTCAGATTGTGTGATATATACAAAAAATATATACAACAACAATAACAACAGCAGCACAAAAATGTCGCTTTATCTTGTTTTCATTTGGTGCGAGTCTTTCTACCGCTGCTGCTGCTGTTGTTGTTGTTACTTTATAAGCTTTTCTTGTCTAAAGTACACAACTCGCTTACACACAGCTCGTTGTGCCGAATTGGATGGCTTTGCCGCGCTACAAGTGCACACTCAACACACACACACACACACACACATAGTTGTGCGTGTATATGTGTGTCATATACGCACACGATTGCAGGTGAATCTACTGATAAGGCGATAAATTCTGATTTAAGTTTTGCGTATCTTTCGAAGGCTTCGCAGCAAGCCAGCGTTTTGTGCTTTTACCTCTAAGCACACGCGGCCGATTAGCGCCGATTGCCGACGCTCTCAGCGAATTTAATCTATATGTACGCTTGTGATATGGCCTTTTCATTAGAAATATACCCAATTGTAGGAATTAATAGAAGTTCCACTTTTTTTTGGTCATTTTGGTGGCTTTTGTAAAAGAGGAAAAATTCATTGCTTTCGTTTACATTTATAAAAACAAAAACAGGTAGTAGTACTCTCCAGTGAAGCTATTTAGACAGATTGGACGGTTCAACAATCAGTATGGAATGTTCTAAATTCTCGCTTCATTGATTTTGTATCTTTTTATTATTTAAAATACTGATACTCAAGTAAATTCGAATTTTTGTACTTTATCAGAATTCCAGCTTCCGCCTTTTTTTTAATAACTTTCGAACCAATAAAGTTAGAATAATGAAATTTTGACACGTGATCAAGGAGTTTTAACATACTTACTTTTCAAGAAAATTCTATATAAATTTTCAAGGATATAAAGGATTAAAATTTGCAAAGGACCTTTCCTTTTTTACAAATAGATAAAAAATCCATTTTATTTAAATTCTTGAGTCTTTTCTCTTTCATTTGATATACATATCGCCATATTCTAACGAGGATAAGTATTTTTATATTTTTTTTATTTATTAATCCCATTCAAAATTTTGAAGTCCTTTTAAAAGGACAAAGGATGTAGAAACGAAAAATTGATTACGCAGTATTACTATATTTGGTCTCTAGTTTCACGCCCATATGGCTGTCGCACGGTGTAATAAGTTAAAAAGATGTGATTATTTCAACTTAAGAATTGCAGTCTCAGAGAAGCTTGACTTGACTGTGTTGGGAAACTTTTCCACTATTCTAGTGGAGCGTCACTTGCATCGGTCAAACATATGCTCAAACAATTTTATCAAAAAGAAGCAAACGAATTGTGGTCTAAGGAACAGACATGCAATATCTCCCGACTAGCTTGGCCAAGCTACAACATAAAACGGACCAACCAGCTGCTTAACCTCAGCCGTCACTCAATAAGCACAACGGTCTCGGTGCTCACGGGTCACTGTCTTATGGATTGGCATGCAGAAAGACTGAGACTTCAATCCAACGATTTCTGTCGAAGTTGCGGCTGCGAGGAGGAGGAAGATGCGATCGTTCTCCACCTGTTGTGTCAATGTCCGTCATAAGCCAGAAGAAGACATAAGCTTCACGGGCAGCTTTCTTCATTAGCCTAATCGAACTTTTGCGTTTGAATATCAGGAATAGAGCCAACTGGCTCAATTCTCTATTCCATCCCCTGTGGTACCACAATAAGCCATAATTCGTGCTTAGATGAGCTTTTCACATAGGAGGCTGCCACTCCAACCAAACCTAACCTAGTATCTGCAAGTAATGAGATATCTCTGGAGTTGAAACTTGCTTTAACGCATTGCTGACCGGTCACGAGTTAACTCGTGTTTTCGTGGCCAAGCGTTTGTGACGGGTCACGAGTAAACACGTGATAAGCTTTTTTCGCATCTTTGATTGGTGATTGTTATACTTTTTATCATACGAAAAAGAAATATTAAGAGTTGAATAATAAAAAAAATATATTAAAGTTTATTTATATTGTTTTACTTCCACAACCGCTTTCAAAACAATAGCCGGGCACATGAGGTCAATTTTCGGAAAAGTTGCCGGTCAGCAATGTGTAAACAATACTTGTTTCCGTACAGTAGAAAGAACTTCAGGAAGAACTATGATGCCTTGATGGGTGCCCAACACATCGTCTATGGCCCCAGATCTCAGTTCAATTTCATATTTATACCAAGATTTCATATTTATACCAAAATTGTCCAAATTGAATACCAAAACTTTCATCCGTTTTCCTGCCCTACTTAACTTTATTCTCATTGGCAAACTACAGCACCGTGTGGGCCCAAACGCCAAGAAGTCGCAATTAAAAAGCTGCAAAATAAATGCTTTCATATATACTTAGTACATAAGTTAGTATGTGCAGCAGTTCGCAGCTCAGTTTACGTAATGTCAAAAGCGAATCTTTGAAATCTCCACAAAATTTATTTTCATCTTGGCTACACTGAAATCATAAACAAAATGACTAGTCGAACTTGTGTGCCACTGTTGCTGCTTGTGTGAGTACACATTGGAAATGCCGAATCCATGCGCGACGCTGCAGTTGGACGAACGTGCAGGCGAACGCGGCTGTGTGCCCGGTGGACGGACGCACATACTCGTGTTTGAAATGAAATGCCGCTTCCAAAACGAACACATCTAATGAGCGCTTTTTAAATTTAGAACCGCAGCGCATAGCGCCAGACTGCGCACCACCAGGAAGGAAATCTGAGATGCGATTTCATGGAATTTGTTTTAGTAAATTTTTTTGGAGTAGTAGCAACAACAACAACATATTGCAAGAAATTGAGTTAGTCGATTTGAAATTAGTTTCGATTTGGGTTACGCATACGCAACGCAATCATCGGCGGCCAACATACCTGGAGGGGAAGGCCCGAAATAAGAGTAAACGGTGTGTGGCGTTTCCTTCGGCGTTGCAGTCAAAGCTCACAGGTAAACGTTGGTGCTGTCGGTGGAGCGAAGCAAATGAGTGCGCTGAGCGTTTGTCTTATCAAACGTCTCACCGCAATGTGGAAACGATCGAGCGATACAAAGTGAAAACCAAACGATAAACGAGTCGGCCAGCCAACGAGCGAAAGTGCCGCGAAACCGCTAACGCTTTAAACCTTGGACTAAAATTAAATTCAAATGAAATTACGCCAAGATGCCTTGGCCAAAAGTTCGAGTGTGAAAGAAGTGTGCAGCACAGCCGCGCACGAGGGATGGCTGCGGCGCGAGATGAGCGCGCACGAGCGAGCGAGCGTTCGGCGTAGGCCAGGCACGCTGGCGGTCAGGTGGATCGAGCGGCGTGAAATTTTCAAAAGTCCGCTTCGGGACAGCAATGCAGCGCCAACGCCGCGCGCCCGCTTACATGTGTATGTGTATGTGTACGTGTGTGTGTGGGTGTGTGCGTGATTCAATTCGATTCGAATCGACTTGATGCGTTGTTTATTTTCGAGTGTGCGGAGCGCGCAGGTGGGCCGCGGCAGAGAGTCACTTGGATGCTCGCTTGGATATTGCGTTTTCCTTTGGCGCGCCGAGTCGCGTCGTCACACTTCGCTTTGGTTGGGTTGGGGTTTGGTTCGCTTCACAGTTTAGCTTCGCGCAACGTTGCGCTTTCCTTTGTGACGCTGGCCGCGCGCACACATAGCGCGATCGCGTACAGAGAAAAGACCGACCCGAAGGCGCAAAGACGTTGTTCTATTTTCGTACAATTCAAACATACATTCAGTACAATAACAACAAATCACGAAAACACAATCGCAAAGCAGCAACAACAGCCGCCGAAAACAGCGCCAAGCGAGCGGCCAGAGCGCACAAACACAGCAGCGAGCCAGCGATGGAACGAGCCAGCGTGCGAGCAATTTTTCAAAAACGTTTTTCAAAAACACGGAACTAAACCAACACGACGAATGCGCGAATCAACGTGTAAGCAAGCAAATGAATACTGAATTACAGAGGCGAACTCAAGTTGGCTGTGAGCGATGAAAATGCGCCACGGAAAATACGCTGCAAAGACTTTTCTATATGCGCCAATGAGCAACTCAGCGCGCACAAGATATAGACGACTATATACATACATGCATACATTTCGATAATGGCTACCTATGTATGCACGTATGCGTGTACGGTATGCAACAACAACAACGACAAGAAAACAGCGAATCAGACGTTAGTCCAATTTGAAAGTTTGTGAGGGAAAACTTTGAGTTTTGGGTGTAGACGAAAAAATTTGGAAAATTTATTAAATGCAAAGAGCAACAAAATCGGCTCTGGAATAATGCGAACTACGGATCGTGAGGATACTGATCCGACCAAAATAGGATCGAGAATAGAATTTCAGCTCGACTACGATCGACTGGAATATAACCGATGACAGCTTCTAAGATTTCTGAAATTTAATTTGTATTCTTCAAAATTGCTAAAAACAATCTTAAAAAGGTTTAGAGAAAGTAGTGAAATGAGTGTGAGAGGAAGCAATTTTTTTTAATTTGCAGGTGTGTAAGCATTGATCCACAAATTCGAGTGGGCATCTGCATGTTTGAATCTTTTTGCAAAATTATCTTTTAAACATAAATTGATGTCTATAACACATTTCTGCTTATAACAAATTTCTGGTTAAGACGGCTTAAAGTAAACAAAACTTTATCTGCTTATGGTCATAAAGACTCTCTTCAAATTGCAAAGTTAAATTCGACGTCTTCATAGAATCGACTTGGAGTACAGCTTTAAAGATTTTTAGCGCCCCTGGCTCCTACTAAAAAAAAATAATTGAAAACAAAACTTGTTGGAAAAGTTATTTATCGACTTGGTCTAGTCAATCTGTCACCAAGATCATGTGATTAACCCTTTTAGTGCCGAGCGAAAAAGAGGTGCCTATGCGAGAATAAACGGCCGAATTTCACAGTTTTACTAGGGTTTGGGAAAATGCTCATTAAAACCAAACAAGAAACAATATTTACATGATTCAAAAAGCAGTATACTAAGGATGAAATAGAGAATGAATAGAATTTTCGAAATCCTGTATTGCAAATTGTTAGTTTGTCAAAAACAACAATGTTTGACACAAGCGAAAAACAACGGCAATAACAAAAATTACGCTTTCAAACTGCAACTGGGACGAAATATACTGTTCACAACAACGATCGAGGAGACACTAACTGATCCTACGTCTCGCTGCGACAATGCAACGTTATTTCGCGAGAGTCTTCTAACAGTTGTTTACATAACACGCTGCCGAAAAGTTCCGATAACATAAACGTCCACAAAGAGTTAAAACAAAAAACTATTTTTTTTTTATTCTCGTAATGAAATTAGATGATTTATAACGTATTACAAATTTGTTTTGAGATAGAGTTCTCCCGCAATGCGAATAGTAAAGCGCTACAAGGCGCGGGCCGATATATCGGCTCTGGCACTTCTCGCTAGTGCAGCAAGAGCCGATCGGCCTCCGGCACTAAAAGGGTTAAATACCGTTCAGTTACTTCTTGAGGGGCTCTGTGAAGTCGTTGTCGCAAGCAGCAAACAATTCAGAAACTTCAAAACAATATTGAGCCAATTACACCAGAAATACAGACAGATGTACTTTAATAAGTTATGGGCCCACAACTTGACTTTTATGCACTTTATTAAAAATTAAAAAAATACAATTCAAATCAAACGATTTTAATTTAAAATTTTTCACCAACCTACTGTCTGAAAATATTCAAAAAACTTATTAGTTAGCGGCCGATTTCCACGCCAATTCCGTAATCCAATTGGCTGATATTTTAAGACAAGTTCAATTACCTCATTCGAATCAAACGAGCAGCACAAGTCAAAAGCAAAGACAAAAACAGAAACAAGAGCAAAGCGTTGCCTGTCGTTTTGACTCTCGGCGAAGCCATAAATAAATCTGAACTCAACTCGATACCAAATAAATTGGAAAATCAACGCAACGCTTCGAAACACCAAAAAACTTTGCCCAATAACCCAACGACGCATCGAAGGCACAAACAACGCAAAGAATATCTGAGCGAAAGAATATCAGAATAGTACCTTTTGTGGTATCCGGAATGACGCATCCATGCGCCACATTTCCACGCTTTCGATTTCGAAATAGTATTCAATGAAACGAAATCAAAATAACACAACAGAAACAACACGCCAAGAAATTGCCACCGCCATCACATTCAAGTAGGCAGCGTGAAAATCATTGCCAAAGCGCAGACTCAAACAGAATCGGCAGTTTCAGCCCAAACACACGATCTAGCGAAGCGACAGCCAGCGCAGCGATGCGGCCATCTGTACGACTGAAGCCAATATGGCCAAAGAGTTTATTTTTAAAATATGAAACACACAAAGAAACAAATTGAGGAAAAACAAAAAATCAACAAACTAGCAATACCGATTATTTCTGTAAATGCGCCACAGCGGCTGAATGTTTAGATTTGAAGCACACTCCTAAAGACGGCTGTGCTTTTTTTTACGAATCCGAAAGGAAATTCTTTTGGATTTAAGAAAAGAAAAAGATGTGTTTAAGACGGACTGTTCATTATTATTATTAGTTTCCTGTATGGTTATCCTGAAAGATTTGAGTCCAACAAAAAGCTGACGACGACTCGTTGATTCTACAAATTGGAGAAGACTTCCACAAGGGAAGAGCGGGAAGACGGACTTGGACCCTCAATGACTGCTTTTAACTTCCTTCCTAGCGATACGAAGCATAGAATTACATTGCATTACTTTGAACTTTAGAGCTTTCGAACCTAATTTCAGGAAATTTTGGGAATTTTTAAATATTCTTCTCCCTACTACAGTTGATACAATACATTTTCCTATATGACTGAGTTTATATACAAATTTAAGTTTAGTTTAGTTTAGTAGAAATTTTAGTTGAGTTTAGTTTCTAATTTCCACCTTAAAAAACCCCCAAAAAACACCAAACAAATGTTGTAAATCACACCATATTTAACAACACAACTGCAATCACACGTAGGCATTTTAATATATGTATGTGTGTATGTGTAGTATGTTTTTCGTTTAAGCACCAGCTTTTGCTGCAAAATAAATTTCATTTCCTGCTATTTTTAGTCCGAGATTAACAATCAGTATGTGGAAATTTTGTTTTTCCTCGCTTTATTTCGTTCTCTCTCTGACACATCCATACTTCACAACGCTGACTCGTTCGGTCATTTAGTCTTATGACGAAGTTCGACATTCTGCGATTTCAATACTTGACCGCCAAACCGTATGTTGGCCAAATATGCCATAACATATTTTGAATTTATTATGCGGCTTTGGCTCTTGACTTTGTATTCAAGTCTCGACAACATTTTATTTTCATGTACTTTTTTTTTAATAGAGAAAAATATGCATTGCAATTTTCTAAGAACAATTTGGTGATTTTGAATGAGCAAATGTTAAATTTCTTTTCATGACTACAGAGAGTAGAGAGTCCATAACCACTTCTCCCAAAACCCTTATCTCCTAACCTTTATATCCTTTCTGAACCAACGCAATGCCTCGCATTAATAGGGGTCATCCCCTGCGCGTCTGTTCGAGTCAAAAAAAAAAAAAGTAATGACATTGCAAAAAATCTTTCAAAGGGAAAAAATTATGTAATGTTAAATCTGTTTTGTTACTGGTTTTTCGTACTAAAGTTGTGGCTAATTAATACTTTCCCTAAAGAAAAAAAGTAATAGAAAAATATAATCAACTTCAAAAACTAATTGCTGTATGTTAGGTTAGGTAGGGAAGAGTGTGTGCGACCCAGAGGCTGCACTTCCACTCGGAGGCCAAAATGGCCCATTGTGAATCCCTTCTTAGAAAGTTCTGGAGCTAACCAATGGCTCTCAGTCCGGGGCAAACCAGTTCGACCTCTTGATGAAGGAGAGTAGATCCGAAATTTCAACTTTTGCCGCGCAAGCCAAGCCTGCCAGGAATCTTGACCCCAGGGTGCGGAGACGGCGTTCCTGCAGAGCCGGGCAGTGGCACAGGTAGTGTTGTATCGTTTCAACTTCTTCTTCATCTCCACAGCTTCTGCAGATATCACTGGATGAGAGGCACCATTTGACAAGCATGGAATTGTTGTATGTTGCAGAAAAAGATAAGTCAAAGCCGGCTGCTGGTTTGGGCCTATTTTTGACTGCCTACATTATGATCTGGAAGTCCAGAGATTCAGAGATCTGTCTTGGATATGAACCTCGCTCCTTTTATCTAAGATATCAACCTCGTAAAATGGTTCCGTATAAGCTTGAATTATCGAGGTTCGACTGCAGTTACACTGAAGTTATGACAGTTTCTACAGTTCCTTTTTACAGTTTCTTCTTGTATACGAGGGCAGTTTGATAAGAGATAACACAAAATAGTCGCAGGGGGATAAATCTGGAAAATATGCTGGATGGGTTAGCTCGTACAACTTTTAAGACTGAATTTGATTTTATTTTCATATAACAATGAGTCATGCCGGAACTATTAAGGACTTGTTAACGTCTGAAATCAGAGTGTTTTGAGAACAGGAAATAATATTTTAAGTGGTTGAGGTGACTGCGTCCTCCATACTCAATTGTGTCCTCTCAATTTAGATTAAGTCCAAAAAGATCTAAACGTATACCCCAAAGCATGCTTCTTATTTAAAATGGACAGTTGCCGGAAGTGCAGCCTGAAATCAACGCAGGGCTGGCTGCAGGTTTTATACATACAGTGAAATTCCTCATAACCGGACACTCACCGTCGCAGTGTTTTTGTCCGATTATGCGAGATATCCGCTTATGGGGGAGGGGCACAAAAAATTTGTTCAAATTGTATCCAAGTGTTCCTCGTTTATTTATTAAATATTTTGTACAAATTTATGAAAGTTAAATATTTATTACATGTATAGGCAAAGTACATACAAACTACAAGTCGTTGAATTGAACAAATTTTGTAATGGTTGATTGTTTTCATTTCAAATGTTCATTTTGAAATTAGAGTGAGTTTTGTATTATAGGGAGTACAGATTTTTAAAAACTGTTAGGGCATACTTTTGAATTTTGTTCGTTTATGAGAGATTTTTTAATCAAAATGGTTAAAAATATAGAGTCCGCGTCCGGTTATAAGAGCGATCGGTTATAGGAATGATATTTGTATGGAAAACTTAATGAAATTGCTGTGTCTACGAAATTTGTCCGGTTATAAGGACTGTCCGTTATGAGAAATTTCACTCTATATGTTTTTTTAATCAGGCTGAAGCACAAGGCTCCAGGGGCACCCTGATTCCCGTGGTACCAGACAAAGCCTCTGGTCAGACTTCGTAGCCGTGCTACCATACGCACTACAATAATAATTTTCAATTACAAAACATTCGCAGAAAATTATAAAACAACGCTTTTCAATTAACAACAAATCCAAAAGGTCTCTCTTCGCCTCGCAGTCTACTCAATTCTTTTAACACGGCAAATTGCTGAATCTCTCCAAATCTTCTAATCAGAAATCCAATCAGTTCCCCAGCCATTCCAAAACGCCCAACTAGAAATTTCACTAAAGCAAGAATCAGCAACAAAACTCCAGCTTACCATTTGAAAGCGACTCTTAGGCACTTCCGCATGTTTATGCACCAAACGTTTATATTTGATTAATTTCTAATTAAATTAAAGTCACAAACAAACTGCCCACACGGCCGACACTCCAAAGCAAAGAAGCACAGGAGCAGCGAAATTAGCCGCCTGTTGGCTGCACTCGATATTTTTCAAAACTAATCGATAGCAATTTAATACGAAGGGGCGACACAAGCACGAGGCATTTGAGACGGACAACACAAACGCCAGCCTGACGGTGACGACGACGACAGCGACAGCAATTGCGACAATATTGTCAACAACAACAATAGCAACAAAAACAAAACACAGCAAGGATAAGTAAGCACGAATTGAAAGCCGAAGTGAATACAAAAACGCGATGCTGTTCCAAGCCGACGGAGCAGAGCGACACAAAACCAACAAACCGAACTACGAATTGGAAACGGAATCAGAAAGCAGCAAATGGAAAGGCAAACAGACAATCAGACCAGTGGGCATGCAATAGGGCGAACAGACGGACAAATATATGTACATATATACATAGTATGCGGTAGGGAAGTAAACGACATACAGATGGCTGCATAAAAACCAGGCAAACACATGGACAGATGGACGAACTAACATGTGGACGGACATATGGAAGCAAGAATAGCAATCGAAAGAAAGCATAGACAGACATTGGACAGAAAGGCAAATGAATGAAAAATTAGTCAAAAAATATTTAAATATTCTCAATCTTAATTGAGCTTTGAAGAAAATAATTAACAAATAATGAATGGATGAACCAATCGCCTTTCTGTTCTACGCTAATGTACAAAAATTATAGAACAGCAAATTAGTCGGCGAAAGGCGGCATTAACTGTCGGAGCGCCACTAAGAATCGGCGATAAACAACAAATGCCAAATGGCAATAAGTGTGCAGAGCCTGCATTGCCAGCTGTGTGAATGCAAGTAGGAGCAAAGCAACACGGCACATGGGGGGCGTACAGAAGGAACGCCACATAGACACAAGTTGATGTCATAATCGCCGACTATGGCCAGCGTGGTGTGGCGCAAAAGCGCGCGACCGCGTCAACAAGGCTCGCCGAGGACGAGGCAGCCGATGGAGCAGTGGGCTGTGTGCGAGCGGCAAGTCGCCGTGTTGGCACGAACATGAAACCGACGAAAGGCGCGTTTCAAGACGCGAAAGAAGCCCAACGAGAAAAACCAATTTTCAAACTGCAAGCGCTACGGGGCGGCCGGGCAGCCGAGCGGCACCAGTGAAGTGGGGTGCCGCACTGTGGGGTGGGTTGGCTTGAGGGTAGTGCATGTGCATGTGTGTGTGTGTGTGTTGTTCTGTGAGACGTCAAGTGAAGGCAGACTTAAAATTCGGTCTCTCGAGCGCTCTCGCTCGACCAGGCGCTCTCGCGAGTTCAAGCACAGTTGCCGCTGGGGGATTAGTGTTTAGGTGTGTGCGTGTGTGCGCGCTGCTGATGGCATTTAAAACCGAAGTTAAGCAGATGTACAACAAAACCGAGCACAGCGAGCGAGAGGGTGGTGTTGGGCAAAAAGCCGAGCCTTGGAGTTGAACAACTCACTGGCTGGCTGCAATTGCGCTTCCAATTGGAATGGGCGGCACGGTGGCCGATGATGAAATTGCTGAAAAAAGGACTGAACTCTGCACAAAGAGTTCAAGCTTCGCCATATTTACACAGTTTTCATTCACATTTCAAATTGTGTGGCAACAATGCAACGTACAAAACACAAATGTAAACATGAAGTTTGATGAAAATTAAAGCATTTTTATTTACCTGTTTACAAAACGTATCCGTGCTAGAACAAACCCTACAGCGTCCCTTGCACTGACGCTTACACATTCAACAGCAGAAACGGAACTTACACAGCACCGCGAGAGCCTGCGTTGAGCTTTGCTTCATGCACACAAACGTTCGCTGGTGACACTGTTTCGCAGTAACACTGCTGTGTTATCCTTGTGGCCAAATTGGCCTGTTGTCGTTGCTTCGGCGCTCGAAAGGAAACGGAAGAGACCACGCAATGGATATCTGACTTTGAGCCGCACCGTAACGCACAGCGACCCCCAACAACAATATCGCAACTGCTGCTGCTGCTGGCGCTGCTATCCGAACTCGGTTTTACTGCTGCAGCTCTGTTGTTGCCCTCCACCCGTTCTTGTTTTGACTGTCAGCTTGCGTGTGTGTGCGAGCGTTGTGTCAGAAGGCCAGTGCTACCATTTCGGCGATGGATGCGCTCACAGTGGAGGCGTTTAAAAAAATTGATATAGAATTAGGAATTATTTGTTTTAAAATTATACAGACAACAACATAATACAAAAACAACAACAATTATATAACATTTGCGGCTTACAGGTTTAGGTTTTTAACAGGAATGGAAGCTTTTTAAATTATAACTTCCTTCTTGAACTCCGTAAGCTGCCATCTTTACCAAATCTAACAGTACAATTTAACCCGAGTGTGACAGAATTTTTTTTTTTTAATTTTCAACAATTAAATGTGGAGCTTAATTGAAAAATTACATTCTTTTTGAATGCATGTTTAGTGTGACCATATCAGGCTAGGCGCTACCGAGTTAGGTATCACTACTGAAGGAAATTAAGTGTACAATTAAAATCCATGTTAGTTTAATTCATAAACAAAAAATGCAAAGTTGAAATGTCTAAATAGTTTAGGTTAGGTTGGCTGTCCCCAAGAGGGTCTCACATAGACCAAATTAGAGATCTATAGTGCTACCAAATCGTAGAGCAGACCTAAAAGCTATTTTTAATAAATTTCTTTCTGGGTTAGTCGTCACTTCCTTATAATAGTTTAAATGTCACAATTTATCACAAGCAAAAAAAATGTATTTTAGATATTATTGCTAAAGTAGTAAACTTCAGTAACTAAAAAATACGAAATGACCGTACTTTCTGCTCTGATGCTCTTTTTGAAGGCATAATTTTACTTTCAAATTCAAACAAGCAATTAAAGTTCTAAGCAAAACAACATGTTTTGCTTCTCTTTAGTTTTTCAGTTAAATTGTTTAACTTCTCTACATTAATTTTAAATCAGAAGAAAATAACAACTATTGCATCCATTTATCGTTATTAGCCATAATGCTTAAGTAAATAAAATAATTGTATTTGCTTCAAATTTTTATACAGCTTCGCAGTACCCGAATTGGCAGCATTGTATCATTGTGAATGGGTTTCGACTAGTTTCCAGCGAACGTGTAGAAAAGCCACAACAGAATGACAACCTATTGCACTGCCTTACCCACCTAATGGCAGCTGTCACATTGGTTCTTTTCCGGTTTAATTCACTACGAAGCAGGTACGATTTTCGTCAAATGGCAGACTAAAACTGTTAACATCGGCTTAAAATAGTGAAAAATGTGAAAAATACACGCAACATTAGTGTAATTAGAATACGATGTGTGAGCAGCGTGAAACATTTCCTAGCTAGCCTTAACGTTCTAATGCCAAACAACGAAAACAATTTGTGATTTGTAGTGTTGCAATGGCGTCTGATAAATGTATTTGATTGCCTTTGCAGAAATTAAACAACAATGGGACGGTACTCTAGGGAACCAGAGAATGCCACAAAATCGTGCAAGGCGCGTGGACCCAATCTGCGTGTGCATTTCAAGGTGAGTTGGAAAGCGATAAGGATGCAATTTATATGTGATAGCGTTGAAGTGATGCAGTAAAGCGACAACGAAGAGGAAGCACAAGCGCAGTTGTGACATGCTCAGCAGAGGGAATGTGAGGTTAGGTGGCTGCAGTGTTTAAGAATTTGTGATGGAAACTGAATTTGCATCTCAAATCAGCGCTTATAAGAGTTTGCTGTTCTACGGGGCAGTTGAACCCACTTATTGGACGCTTTTGCAAAGATGCTAGATTAAATACAACAACGCTGTTGGCTACGGCCGGCAGCGTTGAGGCCAAGCATCAGCTGGAGAATTGTCAACACCTACATCTCTTCATCTAGAACTTGTGCCACATGTGTATAGAACTTATTTTGCATTTTATATCAGCGCTTGAAATAGTTGACTGTCCCTCGAGTCGGTCTAACACACATACTGGACGCTTTTGCAAAGATGCTAGAATAAAAACCACAGCGCTGCTTGGCTACGGCCGGCAGCGTTGAGGCCAAGCATCAGCTGGAGAATTGTCAACATCTGCAGATTTCCATCTAGAACTTGTGCCACATGAAAACCAATAATTGGGCATAAATTTTTAACGAATAGCAGCTGGGAGGTTTCTTGTATTGTTTTAGCATAATATGCGTTTAATGCTGCGCCAACTCTATGCGCATTGTTAAAATATTAATGCTTAGATTAAAGTCAATGGGAAAACAGTGATAAATATGCCATCAACTGCAGTTTCGTCACTACCTGTCCTATTGCACAGTTGAACTATATTTGTACATGCAGTGTTAATATCGCAGCATTCTATATTAAATTCATGGTTAATGGGTCAATGCAGCCTCTTAATTAGATTGGAATGCTCACAGCAATATTGTAGCAGGAAAACAGTGGTCAAGACAATAACCCGTGTCTCTGCCACTACCTGTTCTGCTGCACAAACTCACAGCTATTCGCTATGCGTGGAAATTATTAGAGGCGAATTGCAGAAAACTACTAATAGTCAAATGTATGTTGTATGTTTTTTTTATTTCGACGACTGCTTCCTCTTCTAGTGCACATTATTTATTTATGTTTATATATTTATTAGTTTTATTTACCTTTGACTAACAGGCTTTTGTTTTTTTCGTTGATAGAACACCCATGAAACCGCCCAGGCCATCAAGCGTATGCCGCTGCGTCGTGCGCAACGTTTCCTGAAGTCGGTGATCGAGCAGAAGGAGTGCGTGCCATTCCGTCGCTTCAATGGCGGTGTGGGTCGTTGTGCTCAGGCCAAACAGTGGAAGACCACACAGGGTCGCTGGCCCAAGAAATCGGCCGAATTCCTGCTGCAGCTGCTGCGCAACGCCGAAGCCAATGCCGACTACAAGGGTTTGGATGTCGATCGCTTGGTTGTCGATCACATTCAGGTGAATCGTGCGCAATGTCTGCGTCGTCGCACGTACCGCGCTCACGGTCGCATCAATCCCTACATGTCGTCGCCATGCCACGTCGAGGTGATACTCACCGAGAAGGAAGAGGTGGTCACGAAGGCGCCCGAAGATGAGCCCGCCAAGAAGAAGCTGTCCAAGAAGAAGATGCAGCGACAAAAGGAGAAAATGATGCGATCTGAATAGATGATAAGGAGAGAAAGATGCGAGCTTGTGGACAGCTGTTGACTTGATTTTTGTGTTTTATCATAGAAAAATGAGAAAAGTGTTGCCACATGCACACAATTGTAGAAAACGCAAACAAGATGTTGGTTCAATAAAATCATTTGAACGCTGTTTTTTAGAAGAAAGTGAACTCATTGTAATTGTTTAATGTTTTTGAATTTTCATCAATGTGCGCTTGTTAATTGCTAAATTTGGCTGAGTAGTGATGTGCGATTAGAGCGTTTTGCATACTTCAAGGCTGCGTTTTTCTCAATTAAAGATTTCCTGAAAATATTGCACAAAATAATAGGCGATCATAAATTAGTAGGTAGCAGCGAATTTCAAAACCAGTTGTATAACAAAACGGTTATACATAAACAACACAATGCGTTACAGTCTAATACTGCCTACTTTTAGGATGTGTTGTGTGAATACCCCTAAGTTCACGCAATGGATTTCTTGTCAAGTTTCTAAAATTGTCAATTTTTATTCACACACTGCAAGTTCCTAAATTCAAACTGTTACTTCTTAAATTAGGCTAAATTAAAATTGGGGTAAATTTAAATACAATTGGGTTGTGTCTCGGCTATGCATTTATCCATACCAATGTTTCTCAAACTGTCCGCACCCATTCTTGCGCAATGTGGCAAATTTATTTAAATCAAATCTAATTAGAAACAGAAAGTTTTTTTTAAATCCAAATCGGACGCAGTCAACAATGGATTAAAGTTTATGTAGAAAAAGGCTTTCAGACTGCACAAAACCAATGGCTGCTGACCTTCTGGGACATCCTGCGTACGCTGAATGTGTGTATATTGCCTGTGAACTGCGGCAGGCGTTTTCCAGAAATGCTGCTGCACAGACACACAGATCCGCAGCATCTCCAGGCAGCTAAGGTGGGCAGCGCAACCGTTAAAATTGTACCGACGGCACAGAATCGCCCAACAGCGTCTGCTTCTAGTCCTCTGGCCTCCAGCCAGCTGGTAATCAAGCCGTAAGCTTCGGCTGACCACCAGCTCCGTATTAAATTCCTTGGCGATGGCCATGACGAGCTGCTTGGAATGCTAGCCCGTATTCTAAGTCACCCATGAGGGGGATGAACGCAGGCTTATGCTCTGCGCCGAGCCATGCATTTGCGCTATGCCATAACACCGTTTAAGATGTTAAATAATTTGAAATAATTCAGAGTACACCTTTCCTGCCTCACGTTCCAGTTGAAGTGTGCCAGGCCTTCGTTGCCCAAACTTTTAAGAGAAGTTAACTGAAATGCGGCGAGTTCCTTTTCAGCCATAAGAAAAATGAAACCTAAGAAGAGAAAAGAACGAAAACTATTCAATAAATATATATATTATACCAAAATCAGAAATTACTTGCTATGGCAGCCGAAACCGTCTGCTGTCCAATTTAGCTTCGATTTCTTCGGCCATAATAATGAAAGAATTCGGCTGAGAGTTGCTCTTTCTTTCATCGTCTCTTTCTCTGACATTATTGCACCATTTTATTCTATTCATTCATTCATTTTCAAATGCAAAACGTACTTGCTTTTTGAAAATATCTAAAAATATCGAAATAATTTAATATCAAATAAGATGTCAATTACAAAATTTTAAATGGTTTAGAGTCCACTTTCCTTGCCTCACGTTTCAATTGAAGAATGCCAGCCCTTTGTCGCTGAAAACTTTTAGGAAAAATGACATTCCTCTCATCCTTAAAAATATGAAGCCTAACAAGAACGAATAAAATTAAAACTATGCAATAAATATCTTAATTAAATCATAATCAGAAATAACTAGAAGAAGAAGAAGAAATCGGCAGGAGACTTCTTCCAAAAAATTAAAACAAAAATGATTTTTATGGCTTTCTATAATTTTAGATTTTTTTTCCTATTTTTTAAATTTATTTTATTTCTAATACCTTGAAATCTCTATGAATTTTTGCCAGGTTATTGTTTGTAATTTGTTCATTACGTTCGCAATATTTGGCTTTGATTTTGTAAACTTATTTCAATTGAAAGTGCTCTCCTTATAGTTTCAACTTGATTGTTTGTTGTTTTCTTTACAATTTGCCAAGCACACTTAAACCAAATAATTTGAGTACCACTCAAGCCGCTCTGACGCGTAAGGACTCTTCAGTGAGTTAAGCGCAGCCTCAGCTCATGTCTTCGGTTCCATTCTGTACTCATTGTGCTCAACAAATCGGGAGCTTTTGCACACATATCACCATTCGCTCTATGCAATTTGTCATTTTATTAATTGAAGTACGCGCATTTTGTACGAGACGCGCACTTAGTTACCTCCCTCTCGCCGCTCGCTTGCAGTGCGCGCGTCTAATTTCCGCAGACGACGCAACAATTGCGGCGCTTTTCGTGCTAAGCTACATGCGCATACTTTGCCGTTTGAGTCCACTATTCATTCTGCCTTCATTTGAATATTTTAATGCAAAGCTTTATCACATCATTGCGACTTACAATGCAAATTCATTAAATTAATTCAATTTGCAAGCAATCATTCGCCTAGACGCCCAGTGAGCTGTTTGCTGTTCGTTGGCCCAGTGTGCGCAGTGTTGGGCCGATAGGCGTTGGTGGGTGGGTGCCAACTGGCGATAGGCGTTGGCGCACATGCGGCCTATTCGAATTACAGCCGCGCAACGTGCAATGCTTTTTACTACACAAACACACACACATACACATGCAAGTGCGACTTGCAGTGAAGAATTCGAGTTCGTTAACCGCTTGTAAAGTCATTAGCGAATGAACTGATCTCATTTCATGTTCTCGTCGTTGAATGGAGTTGCAGATATACTTTTTTAGTGAGAAATTGTTTGATTTAAAATTGAGATGAATTTCGAGATTTTTTGGAATATATAGACCACATCCAATAAGAAAAAGATTTTGGATTTGCCAGATCTTCAAAGTGAAGTTTGCGCATCGAATTTAGTACCTTATCTTCAGGATATCCTAGACATACACCCATTTCTGGAAGCTGGAGACTCCAGCTACGATTTAAGGGTTGATTGGTATGGACCCCAGGGTTTGGATTCTAGAAGCATTTTATCAATTATTAGTGATTTTGGATTTGCCAGATCTTCAAAGTGAAGCTTGCACATTAAAATTAGCACCTCATCCTCAGGATATCCTTGACATACACCCATTTGTGAAAGCTGGACACTCCAGCTACGTCTTAAGGGGTTACTTATTATTCTAGACCCCAGGGTTTGGATTCTAGAAGCATTTTATCGATTATTAGTGATTTTATATTTGCCAGATCTTCAAAGTAAAGCTTGCACATATTTGGACATATTTTTTTTACAAACAGTAATAATTTATGAACCAAGTAGGTAAACCCTTTAACTTGCGTCTGTTTTGAGTTCTGATCTTACTTGAGTTAGAATCTTCCTTTTTCTTCTTCTTCTAATATAAGTACAGTGGACGTCCAGTATAACGAACTTTCCATTTAATGAATTTTCGATTTAACGTACGGCCAAATTTTTTCCACTGATGGTTCTATTTTACGAACGAAAGTGAAATTTGCTATTCGATATAAAGAATATTTTTGTTGTTTCTCACCCTCATCAAAAACCTTCGAATGGTTTTTATTTGAGCATTCACATTCTTTACAATAACAATGAATGTTTGGTTTCGTTAAGTGAACGGTACTTCAATTGTTTTTGTTTTCGTTACCTTAAAACTTTCAAATTTACGACAAGTTACAAACATTTTCAAATTCTACTCGTATGCATTGGATTTGGTTTGCGTTCGGTAGGCTTTTTCTTTTAAAAATCAAAATTTCAGTAACCAATCAAGAGAAATTGCCATACAGAAAAGTTTACTTGCGGTAAAGAGGCAATCGCGCATCGAAGACTTTTTTACTGTACATACAAAGCCATATTTGTATTTTAAAAATGCTGGAATAAAACAAGATATTTATTTAAAAACTGAATATTTAAAACGTATTTCTTTAAGAAGTATGGTTTACAACAAATAAAAATTGCGATCGATTAACCGAATTTTTCGATTTAACAAATTGGGGGTACAACATAAGATTCGTTATATTGGACGTCCACTGTATATTATTTCAGGGAGTAGGGTAGATAAGCCGGGGTTATGTCACTCCTAAGTCTTTACTGACGTTAGGTATTTTTCAGGCCAGTTCAGAGTGAAAACTATCACCGAAACTTGCTTTGGATAGCTTGAACTAGAGCTGGGAAACTATCGATAATTCGATATTTTTATAGTTTGAGTGAAAATTATCGATACTATCGATAAATAAAATTGTTTCATATTTTTATAAACACTCTGCAATTGTATTGAAAAATTTAATATTGAAAGCTTTCACCACGCCCCTTTTCCAGTACTTATACAATTCACCTGTTTCAATGAGACTTGTAATAATAAAAATTTTAGTTATATGGGCGATTTCACGCCCCTTTGTTTGTTCGCCTATCCCATTTTTGCAGTTGAAGGTTGCGTCTGGGCAGAGAATTCGCACCGAGTGTCATTCATGTGAGACGTATAGTTTCAAAGTTATCAGAAAAATGTTGTTACTAAAACAGTGCCATACCCCTTGTCCAATGCCCATGAGATTTCATCAGCGGAAAAACAGATCCATGGCACAACGTTGTACCAAATCTCAATGCTGTTTAAACCCAACGTTATTCATTACAATAGATTTGAGTTGTATAGGCAGTGCCAAGCCCTCTTGTCCATACACAACAAATAATATTCAGAAACCCTCCCCTGGACATCTCATCAATTGTGTCTAAATTTTAGATCAATCGATCAAGTTGTTTCTACTCATAGCCACATATTTGAATATCACAGTGGAATATCTATGGCAGCACTGCCAGTATAGAATATTCTGGAGATATTGTCGTCGCATCACAAAAACAACAATAGTATCGATAGTGCCAAAAAACCATCAATATTGGTGTCCAAATGAAGCCATCGATACTATCGATAGTTGCACAGCTCTAGCTTGAACCATTGCAGGTGATGGTTGAACATCATCGGTGACTCTTGGTACTTGCCGTCTAAATATTTATACCATCGTTTAAAAGTTACAGCTATCAATTATTCCAGTGATATGACTTACTCATTTACTTAACCGCAAAGCCGCAAAAGCTCTCTCCAGGCACCTCTGCTTTGCGCACGCCTTCTCCAGTTGGTCACACCAAGAGATGAGAAGGCCTCCTCAACTTAATCCTTCCACCGGAGACACGATCTCCCTCTTCGTCCTATAGAGTGCCAGTTTTGTCGAGAGAGGTCTCTGCTGCTCAGTTGCCTACCGAGACCGTAATAGCACCTATTGGCAAGAGTAATCCTTCGATTTAATTCCAGGCTGACATCATTGCTGCTCTTTATGGCCTTGTCAAGGTAGACGAATTCCTTGGCAACTTCAGAAGTAATAATAATTAATAATTGACTGGCACGACAGCCCGCTTACGCGAGACTAAGGCCTAGCTTCCCGCAACCACCCGTGTTGTGCGTGTGAATTTGTACGCGGGTGGAAGGGACCTACAGTTTTATGCCGGTTCCGAACGGCGAGTTGGGAGCTTTTTCATAAGCAATTTTACTCTCAGAGGTTTGCCATTTCCTGCTGAGAGGACAGCCGCCGAAAGAAAAATTGTTGTTTTTCTTTTTTCGGTGTTAGCAGCAACGCGGAGTCTTGAACCTGGGTTCGAGCGTCGCATTTGACTCGCGGCCTAACGCACTAGCCAGCTGAGCTACGGCGGCTGCTTCAGAAGTATACCTAAAAGTATTAAATTCAAATTAAATTAAATTAATACATAATAGAAAAAATATCAAATTCTCTACACCAAGTCAGATCATCAGATGCAACATAAGTCAGAAATCAATCCAAGCCTGGAGCTTTGAAGGGGCCCAAAAATACTTTGGACAAAAGACAATTTTACCAAAATTAAGCTTCTGTCGTTCCAGAGAATTTTTCTCACTAAAAAGGTATCAGATGGGAACCATTATAAGTGTTCTGACGAGTTCACTGTGTAATTGGCACAAATGCAATACGGTTGGCTTTGTATAGATGAGGAAGAAATCGCACTTTACATTCTATAAAGTCGTGTATAGTAATTTAAACGTGTACGGATCCGAGATGGATGCACTAAATATTCGGACAAAGGTCAAACTAAATAAAAAAAATTAAAAATATTGATTAAAAATTTAAAAAAAAATATAAGTAAAATATTGATTAAAAATTTTAAAAAAATATAAGTAAAATATTGATTAAAAATTAACTTAATTTTTTATTATTATTTGTTTACTATATTAGTTTTAAAACTATCAGGTGTACAACTTTGCTTCCGCCGTTTTCCGATAGGTGGCTGTACCGGCTGAGGCTGGTTGAAATACATAGATGGTAATGCCTTTAAAGTGAGTGTGGACAGTGCCTAACGAATTGTCATCGCCGTTTCAGTGACAGTTGTTCTTGTTTTCGTATTATTCACGCTCGAAAATGTCCGTTTATGTGCCCAATTCTCGCCATTTGCGGGAAGTTTTACTTTTCTGTTACAATTCGCAAAAAAATGCAGCTGAAGCGCATCGAATGCTCTCAGAAACTTACGGTGATGCTGCTCTGAGTGAAAGAACGTGTCGGGAGTGGTTTCAACGTTTTAAAAATGGTGATTTCGATGTCGAAGACAAACATGGTGGTGGAAGAGAAAAAACCTTCAAAGATGAACAACTAGAAGCATTGCTTGATGAAGATTCGTGCCAAACCCAAGAAGAGCTTGCCGAATCGTTGGGAGTGAGTCAGCAAGCCATTTCAAAACGTCTCAAGGCCCTGGGCATGATTCAGAAAGAAGGAAACTGGGTGCCGTACGAGTTGAAACCGAGGGACATCGTCGCAAAAGTGGTCAAAAAGTACCTGGAAACGCTGAAATGGGAAGTCTTGCCCCACCCGCCGTATTCCCCAGATGTCGCCCCTTCTGACTTCCACCTATTCCGTTCGATGGCACACGGCCTGGCAGATCAACATTTTCAATCCTTCGAAGAATTGGAAAAATGGATTGCTTCATAGATAGCGTCAAAAGAGGACTCCTTTTTTCGAGCCGGGATCCGAAAATTGCCGGAAAGATGGGAGAAAGTTGTCGCTAGCGACGGACAATACTTTGAATAATACATCTGTAAGCACTTTTTCGCAATAAAGCTTTTAATTTTGGAAAAAAACGGCGGAAGCAAAGTTGTACACCTGATATAATTTTTTTTTAAATGTATTAGTAATGGAAAGGGCTGGGTTGTGAACCAGGCTGGGTTGTGAACCAACTTATTTAAAAATGGGTGTTTTGTATGGGTGTTTTCTTCGTATTTTCCGACTTTACATGGGATTTGCCAGATGGTTCACAACCCAGCCACTTTTTTGGAAAAGCGCAAAATCACGTCCCTAGAAAATTGGACATACTAGAGAGTTAAATTTTAATCAAAACGGTAATCTAGTAGAGAGTTAAATTTTAATCAAAACGGTAATCTGTCTTCATAACAAATTTGCGATTTTTCGATATCTTTATTCTGTGAAAAGTTAGAGCCAAAAAACAAAAGCCGGTTCACAACACAGCCCTCTCCCTTATTAGTATTAAATTTATAATTTTTACTTTTTTATTTTTTACTATTTTGTAACTCCATATGGGCATTTAACACTAGAAAGACCACTGCGATTACTTTGACGGTTATTCATTTTTAAATATTACAGATATTTAAAATTTATTGTTCTTTAGTATTTCTGACAACTTTTACTTTGGTGACTTTTATTTTTTATCGTGGAAAATTCTACAAGTATGTTTTTTAAATTTATTTTGTGAAAAATTTGCTTAATCCGATGTATACTTGTTGAGATATCAGCGGATATGATATATAGTATTTGTTTTTTATTTTTATTTTTTATTACATTAGTTTTAAATTTATATTTTCATTTTTTAATGTATTAATTATAATTGTAATTTTAAATTTATAATTTTTATTTTTTTAATTTTTACTGTTTTGGAACTCTATATAGGCATTTAAAACTAGAAATACCATTGCGGTCATTTTGCCGATAATTTCTTTTTAAATACCTGCATTTTGTTTAGTATTTCTGTTAACTTTTGCTTTGGTGACTTTTCTTTTTTATCAAGGAAATTTTTATATTTTTTTTAAATTTATTTTGTGACAAATTAGCCAAATCTAATGTGTACGTTTCGAGATATCAGCGGATATGATATGATGATAGGTATAGGAAACTTGCGGTCTTTCTAGTGTTAAAGATTGGATTAAGGGATTGGATAAGGATTGACCGAGCATTCAGAAACCATCATTTAAAATTACTTCATTAACTTCAAAATGTTTAATTATAAACAATTCTTCAAACTTTAGTTTTCAAGATGCAATCCAACTATGGCCAATCGTTTTTTATGCTGAAAAATTCTCAGCACCCAGCAACTGTTCCTCCTACATATGAAATCGCACCGAGACGAACACATACGACGAGCGCACATTTAACACAATTCCGCATATTTGCTCACTTTATTTTTTATTTTATTTTATTTCATTTATTTTATTTTATTTCATTAATTTTATTTTATTTCATTTGATTCATTTCAGCCATTTCTATCTACGTTGCGTTTGGCAGCTTGAAAGCAAAGTGAATTAAGCTTAAGTACCCTTCGTTGTGGTTTCTTTTGTCGGTGGCAGAGCAGCAATGGTCACATTAACAACAACAACAACAATAGCAATAACAACATCAACATCATTATTGTGATTATTATTGCCATCATGAGCCGCATAGTGAATGAGTGTTGATCGTTCGTTCAGTCAGTCAGTCAGCCAGTCAACGAGCGCAGCACAACAAAGATGCACAGATTTAATTTACACGATCGCATTGTAATAAGATTTAAGCTGCCGCTAAATTCGAAGCTCAGCGCGGCTCAATTCACAGCGGCGCTTCGTAATTTACCAACACACACGCACATACGCTCGTGTAACTGTGTGTGTTTGTGAGTTTTTGTATTGTTGCATTTGTTGTTGTGTGTCTGGACAAAAGCGCGCTCAGACTGTCGGCCGTCCGTCGCCAATGTTCACCCACCACTGCACCCACAAACAAACCGAAAAAAACCACAAACGGACAACAACAAAACCATACAAAACAATACAAAACTAAAACGTTGTCATTCAGCAGCAATCGAAGCGCGCGACTGGCGCGGCTGCCTGGCGTATTTGTGCGCCAAGAACCTAAAAAACAGTTTAGCATTAACCGCGCCAACACACACAACGTGCATTCTCGGAACACGGCTTCCGTGCGCTCGTCCCATAAATAACTCCTTAATGTGCAGTTCGATAAATATAAAAATATATATTCACATATAGCATTAATCGATCCTCTCGATGCGGCGTAATTTAATGAAATCAAAAGTAATATTGAGTCAAATATAAGTTGTCTGCTTTTGTGGCCAATCTGCGACATTAGCATTACAAATCATGAGAAAATCATTAGCAACAACACTAAAGACGTGTGAAAAAATATGCATTGAAGTAAAATTCCACATGTATAAATCGTTGGCGATGTAAATAATTGAAACTGCATTTGATTAAAAAAAATATAATTACAATTAAAATACATTAAAATCAAAACAAACTACTTGTGATGATCGACTGCTGCGCATATGTGCAGTCCTGTGTTAATCTAAATATGTGCGAAACAATGAGTCTTTCGTGTATCTGTGTGTGTGTGCTTTTATGTGTGTATGTGTGCGCGCGTTAATTAGCCAATCAAAACAGCTGCACTAATTGCAATGCAGCACTGCATTAATTTTTCACTATAAAACTGATATACTCGTAAATAGTGGTGCTGACAGCCAGAGGCGTAGCCAGAATTTGGTCATGGGGGGGTTTAAAAAAAATTGTTTTTCCCCAATTAAGTATTACGTGCTTTTTAAAGTAAACCGAACTTTTCCAAAATGCGATTTTTACAGTGAAATTTACATATGTATTTTCCCCATTTTTAGTAAAAGTACTCATATGTTTGTGTCATTTGCACAAAAATGAGCATCGAACCAAGAGCCAATATGAACTTTAGTTTTAAAATTGTTAAAACCTTAACCGAATGATTGTTTATCCCGAGGCAGCGTTCATGAGTGGTACACGCAATTTAAACCCGATTGCCAGAACATAAATGATGATCAACAGAAATGCTCGCTCACCGCAGATTCCATCAAAACTAAAAATTGGATTGAAGCATCTCAATAACATAAATTTATTGTATTTTAACTGAACATTTGGCTATCGAAAAGTTTATGCACAGTTTGTTCTGCACAAGTTGACTAACATCAATTCAACGATTGACAGTTGTAACTGATTTTTTTACTAAAAGTCTCATTTTTGATTTGATTGATTGATGGTTGATGGTGAACCACTTCCCGTTTTCACCTGATGCGGCATCGTTCAACTTTCACCATTTCAAAAAAAATTCAGTTGCCCATGAAAAAAAGCGTTTTGAGGACGTAGAAGGAATACAAAAGGCTTGTACTGTAGGCTTGAACCTGTGGTGGACTATTAAAAAAAATTTTGGTTTTACAAAAAAATTTGTTTTTATTATATGTATAATTTTTTTTAATGTTTTCATTAGTTTTTTAAAAGTGAACAGACCGTTTTGCTAATATGGCAACGTACATACCATGCAAAGTGACTGAAAATGTTGAATAATTATAGGGTATGGGGGTCCTGACACCCAAACCACCACCACCTCCCCCCGCCCCCTCCCTTGACTACGCCCCTGCTGACAGCTGTCTCCTCGGTATCCAGACCGATGGCTGATCATAGCGCGCTCTGTCAGCTCAATTATGAACTGGGTACCTTGTACCTGGAAAATTTAAAATGCCCATTAAGTGTCGCTTAATTGCCGCTTAACCCTCAATTGCATAGGTTTGCCTCAAAGCGGAGTAACATATTACATACATGGGCACATAACATTGAAATTCATTTCAATATAATTTTATGAATGACAACTAAAGTCAATCGTTTTTTTTACTATTAAAAATATTTTCAAAGTGTTTTTTGGTATTTTGTCTTAAAAAGAAAATAATAAATAATAATAATAAATAATAAACATTTTAATTAAACACGTAAATGAATAATTCATGCGTTTTAGAGTTAAACGGTGATGAAAATCTTATAAAAATAAAATAATTCTTCAATTAATTATTAGCTTTAAATAAATACTGCTCAAAATAATTTTTAAACTTGATTTGGATAACATTGAAGCACATTCGGCTTCTATAAAATACTGTCGAAATAATTTCGTTGTACTTTTCTATGAAAAAAAATGGTTTTCTATGACTTTTGAGTAGGTTTTGCGATTTATAGCTATCAATTTTGGCTAAATTAAGTAAATAAAAATATAAAAAAATAAATAAAAAATAAAAATAAAAACATGTTTAAGTAAATAAAAATATAAAGAAAATTAATAAAAAATAAAAACATTATTAAACAAATTTGTATAGCTTCTGAATATTTATTTAGCTTTAAATATATATTGCTCCAAAAAATGTTTAAGCTCGATTTTAATAACATTCGCCCATTTGGCTTCTATAAATATTGTCGAAATAATTTTTTTTGTACATTTCTATTAGTTAAAATTTTTTTATATGACATTTTAGTAGTTTCTGCGATTTATAGCTATCAATTTTGGCTCAATTAAGTAAATACAAAAATTAAAATAAAAAATTAAAAATTTATAAAAAAAAATTGTTATAGCTTCTGAAGCATTTTTAGCTTTAAATATATATTGCTCATTTTTAAGCTGGATTTGGATAACAATGAAGCACATTTGGCTTCTATATTGTCGAAATAATTTCGTTGTACATTTCTAAGTATGAGTTAAAGTTGTTTTATATTACTTTTTAGTAGTTTTTGCGCTATCAGTTTGGGATTAAATACAATAAAAACCTATGTATGTATATAAATTAATTATTGAAAGCTAGGTTAGGTTAGGTTATGTTAGAGTAGTTTGGGTTAAGGTTTTTCCTTTGGCTCTAGACATTTATTGGGTTTTAAAAAATATTAAATAAAATATTTAAAAAAAATATTAAATATATATCAACCAACAACCAACCATATAAAGTTGAATTATTTAACTATACAAAATTTCGGATTGTTTTCTTACATAAAGAAAAAATTACGTATTGAAAAATATACTTATCATTTCTTCAACGAACTTACCAAGTTGAATTACTTACAGAAAGTAAAAAATTATTTAAATAGGTTAGGTTAAGTTAGATTAGTTTTGGTTAGGTTTTTCCTTTGCTTCTAGACATTTATTGTGAAAAATAAATTATTTCTTTAACGACTTTACAAAGTTTATAAAATACTTAACCACACAAAATTTCAGTTTGTTTTCTTAGTAAAAGATTAGAAAAGGTTAGGTTAAGTTAGAGTAACTAGGTTAGGTTTTTTCTTTTGCCTCTAGACATTTATTGCGTTTTGAAAAATATGTTATTTCTTTAACGAATTCACAAAGGTGAATTACTTAATTACACAAAATTTCAGATTGTTTTCTTACATAATGTAAATTATTAGAAAAGGTGAGGTTAGGTTAGGTTAGATTAGTTTAGGTTAGGTAATGTTTTTCCTTTGGCTCTAGACATTTATTGGATTTAAAAAAATATGTTATTTCTTTAACGAATTCACAAAGTTGAATTACTTAAATACACAAAATTTCAGATTGTTTTCTTACATAATGTAAATTATTAGTTAGGTTAGGTTAGATTAGTTTAGGTTAGGTTAGATTTCTAGCTGCCACCCTAACCTAGGTTAAGTTTGGGCTAGGTTAGATTGCGGAGATAAAGATCTTTTGTTAAAGGTGGTTTCTCTAATCAAGTTTGATTCAATAAATAAATTCGAATTTTTTAATGAAATTTAGCAAATTCCATAATTCAGCTTTAGCTACTTTGCACAAACTATACAGGAACCCAAAAAGCAACAGCGACGTGACTGTAGAGCGGGACAGTGTTACTGGAAATGTTTGGTCTCTGCTTCGTTTGTATCAGTTGCCTGCTTCTGCAGACATTATGGGACGAGAAGTGCCCTTTAATGAGCTGAGACCCTATGAAACAATGTTCTGGAAGGACTCCATTGAGTAGTCTTGTAAAACTAACCCATGACAGTCTTCTTCATGAATAAACTTGGCCACATCATACGAAATTTACCACAATTGACTCTATTGTAATAGAAAGATTCAATGTCTTAGTATGTGTGTGTGTTCCTATTAATATCTATATGTATACTCATAGGGCAGAAAAAGGAAGATGCACGAAATTGTCTGTCCATTTATCAACACTCAACACTAATTGTTGTTAACTTATCTGCGAGCTGGTTTTCATTGAAAGACATTTGTACATAACTTTAGTAAATTTACGCAAAACGCTCTCAAGTTTCCCCTTAAACTTTCTATGCCTCTGAACTGAACTGGCTTCCAGAATCCAGTCGTTGAATCGTTGTCTCCACTGTGCCAAATCAAACAACTTTTCACAATAGTGAATACAGCAAAACAAGCACTTGACAAATAGATACGAGTGAGAAAACAGCTTTTATCTACGAGTAGTTTGTATCCCACGCCGGTTCCAAACACGAGTACATGTAAAAATAATATCAAACTTGCATTGTTTACTGGCAACATTTTTGACTCACATTCTGCATAAACAAACAAACATACATTTTATATGTAAACAAATCGGAAGGCACACTTGACGGTCATCAAACGTTGCGCCAAATGCGTGACAGATGACCAAAGAAGACCACAAACGAAAAGAATAAATATTTTCGAGCAATTAAAAAACGATTAACAACTCAGCGAGAATACGAAACGAACAACAATCTTAATAACATTAATATAAATAAATATAAACAACAACAAAATGTTGAACGTTGCGCGCACATTTCGTACGAGTACGAAAAATCTTTAATTTTGGTTTGTGTTTGATTTGAACTTTCAAAGCAAAGCGAAGCGAAGCGTGTGAACGTTTAATTAATTAAATACCAGAAGAATATTTAAATGCACACCGACACTGGTTCGAACATGAAACGTATGTACGAATTTTGCGGCGAAGTCGAAAGCGTTCAACTAACGAATCATTTTTTCCATTCGCGTGAGGTGAACGCATTTATGCGACCGACGGAGAGTTTTCGAACGTGAAATGCAGTACTTGCAGTTAGAAGTGCTGAACCTGGAGAATAAACAATAAAAATGCTTTACTTATGTTTTATTAAAATGCTGATATTTTATGTGAAAGCTGGTCACTAATAGCTCTGCTATCAAGCATTGACTCTGGGCAGCGGCGTAACCATGGAGTTGGGAATTTTTAGGGTTTTAGTTTTGTACTTTCTGTCAAAATATTTTTACAGTTTTCGACTGAGATGATTTGTGATAGCTTTGTTTACTTTTTATATATTTTTATATAGGAAAACAATTTAAAAAAAAAATACATTTTGGTTAACATTTTATTTAGGGAGTCAAAATGACTACTAGTAGCCTGTAACCAGTCGTTTTATGGGTGTGAATTTTTATGGAAGGATCTTACAGTTTTATGCCGTTTCAGAACAGCGGGTTGCGATCTTTTTCATTAACAAATTTTAAACTCCCATGTACCGTTTTGTTAGTGACAAGGCAGCCATACAAAAAAAAATTCAGTTTTTATGTTTTGGTGAGACTCGAACCTAAACGATCGTAGCCTCAGACCCGCTCTTACACCCTCTACCAATTTATACATAATTTACACATTAATTAATTTTATTGATTTATTTTCGCGAATGTACTTAACTCTTTTAGATCAAATTCTGGGTAGGTAGGTTGTAGTGGCGGCCTTTGTATGAGACACACTTAGGCTTCTATATGGGCCCGTTGTGATACCACAAATTCCACCCGTTTAACCTTCACTCTGTGCATGGGGTATACAGTTCCCCATAGCCACAGAAAATATGAATTTGTGAAGGTATTTCCTTCTAAACGATATATTAATACATATATCATTGGATAGCTACTGATGAAAAGACTCTAAAAATAAAATCAGTTCTTTTTTTTGAAGTGTGATTGGGCCAGTATACCCACATATTGCACACAAACTGTTTGTTGTGCTTTGGGGAATAAATGACCCCGTTATTTATACCAATGCATTTTGTAAGCAAAACTTAGCCAAGTTCTGAACCACTCAAGTTCTAAATCACGAGCACACTCACCGGTGGAATAACAAATTCAAAGACGGTGTGCAAATAAATTACAAAAAAGTACTAATACAAAAAAACAAACAACAACATTAATAATATTTCATATTATAATGATAATATAATTATTTCCCAAAAAACTATTATTTTACTCATTCCCAGACAAACTATACTGGTTCAAAGATGGGGAACTCAGTTCCCCATTGCACGGGATTAGGGTGCAAAAACCATGCACAGAGTGAAGGTTAAAATGTGTATTCAACACTTTATTTTCAACATGTGTACAACACACATTTCAAACGTATGGGCAAGGGGAGGAGCTACAGTTTAACGCCGCATCCGAACGTCAGTTGGCAACTTTTCACACTTGGAGGTTGACAACTCTTTCACACTTGGAGGTTTTGCCATTGCCTGCCAAGATCGCACTTGTGCGATTCTTGCAATTCTCATCTGCTTCATGTGGATAGCGATAGAAGTAGACGAGTATTTCACCAGTCCGAGCTGGGAATCGAACCTAGGGGCTCTGGCCAGCGCGCTTTCCGCTGAAATATCGAGGCCGGCTAATCTAATTTTCTGTAAAAATCTAAGTCTTAGTCAATCTAAGTCTTAATTGCTATCTTTGTTCTTTTCTAAATTTTTTAGTTTCTTAAAAATCGATTAATTTTTTCGATTTTTGGCTACGCCGCTGATTGACAGCGTCTTGGATTATTGAAAATCGGTGCACCTAAATGACTCGTTAGAGGCGCTTTCTCACCTGTTCTAATGAGACTTCTTTGCAATCTGTTTATTCCTTTTAAAAATTTATGACTTTTTTCCCAGTTCTAAGTATACGGAAATCTCTGCACAAAGTGCTTTGAATGCGTTTTTATTATTGTTGCTTCTACGTCATTGTAAGCAAATGTAAACAATTTCCCAGGTCAAAAACACGTTTCTTGAAATTACAAATTTTAATATTCACTTACACCCACACACAACACACACGCACGCGCACATAACCTACAAGGCTGCCTTGCCTGCAAGTAGCGTTTTTTATCGAGTGTTAAATGAAAGTTAACATTCACTGCAACGATGCAATGAGCAAAAATTCTAGATTGACTAACAGCTACACTACACAAAAATTGCTAGTTAGTTGAGTTGGAATAGTTAATTAAGCACTTATAACTAGTTGAACTATAAATTTGTTGCTTGTGTTATGTAAATAAGTAAGTAACTTATTTAATTAGTTTATAGGAAAAATTAAAGCAAACATTAAATTTAAGAGGTGAATAAGTAGAACTATAAATCTTGGATACAATTAAATTAAAATTAGATACAATAATTGGTAGTCAAATTTAAATTTGAATAAAATAATAAACGTAGAACTAATAAAAGTAGAAATAATAAAATAAAATAATAATACATAATAAATAAATAATAAATAAAAAATAAAAAATAAATAATATATAAAAGAAATAACAAAAGTGGAACTATAAATCTTGGATACAATTAAATTAAAATTATCAGGTGTACAACTTTGCTTCCGCTGTTTTTTTTTCCAAAATTAAAAGCTTTATTGCGAAAAAGTGCTTACAGATGTATTATTCAAAGTATTGTCCGTCGCTAGCAACAACTTTCTCCCATCTTTCCGGCAATTTTCGGATCCCGGCTCGAAAAAAGGAGTCCTCTTTTGACGCTATCCATGAAGCAATCCATTTTTCCAATTCTTCGAAGGATTGAAAATGTTGATCTGCCAGGCCGTGTGCCATCGAACGGAATAGGTGGAAGTCAGAAGGGGCGACATCTGGGGAATACGGCGGGTGGGGCAAGACTTCCCATTTCAGCGTTTCCAGGTACTTTTTGACCACTTTTGCGACGTGAGGCCGAGCATTGTCGTGTTGGAGGATGACTTTGTCATGTCGCTCTTGATATTGTGGCCGCTTTTCTTTTAGCGCGCGACTAAGGCGCATCAGTTGCGTTCGGTAGCGATCTCCTGTGATGGTTTCACCCGGTTTTAAGAGCTCGTAGTAAATCACACCGAGCTGATCCCACCAAATACAAATCATAACCTTGGCGCCGTGAATATTCGGTTTTGCCGTCGACGAAGAAGCATGCCCGGGCTTTCCCCATGATTTTCTGCGTTTAGGATTATCGTATCGAACCCACTTTTCATCACCGGTTACGATTCGATGTAAAAACCCCTTACGATTTTGTCTTTGAAGCAGTTGCTCACATACAAATAGACGGCGCTCGATGTCCCTCGGTTTCAACTCGTACGGCACCCAGTTTCCTTCTTTCTGAATCATGCCCAGGGCCTTGAGACGTTTTAAAATGGCTTGCTGACTCACTCCCAACGATTCGGCAAGCTCTTCTTGGGTTTGGCACGAATCTTCATCAAGCAATGCTTCTAGTTGTTCATCTTTGAAGGTTTTTTCTCTTCCACCACCATGTTTGTCTTCGACATCGAAATCACCATTTTTAAAACGTTGAAATCACTCCCGACACGTTCTTTCACCAGAGCAGCATCACCGTAAGTTTCTGAGAGCATTCGATGTGCTTCAGCTGCATTTTTTTGCGAATTGTAACAGAAAAGTAAAACTTCCCGCAAATGGCGAGAATTGGGCACATAAACGGACATTTTCGAGCGTGAATAATACGAAAACAAGAACAACTGTCACTGAAACGGCGATGACAATTCGTTAGGCACTGTCCACACTCACTTTAAAGGCATTACCATCTATGTATTTCAACCAGCCTCAGCCGGTACAGCCACCTATCGGAAAACGGCGGAAGCAAAGTTGTACACCTGATATATACAATAATTGGTAGTCAAATTTAATTAATTTGAATAAATAAAAAATATAAAAAATAAATTTAATTTGAATAAAATAATCTAAAAATTATATTTTGAAATTTGTTTCTATTCTGGTAGACAAGTAAATTTTTCGATAATTTTTTATATTTTTTTAAGATTGGTTTTCAGTTTAATTAAACTTTTTCTCAACTCAACTGTAAAAACAAATAGTCGCTTTGGCTTTCGCTGACACTATTGACAAAGACAGATATATTTATATATACGATGACGAACTATTGCCAAGCTTCCCACTATAATTCGAGTTGTTGTGTAAGCTAATCAGAATATTTTGCGTTTCTAAGAATTACAATACCAACAATAATAAAAGCAGCAGTAATAATAATAACAAGAGCCACATGACCATCAAGCTTTATGCCAGATAAATCATTGAGAACTGCATAATTTAAATTGCTAAGTAAGCTGTTAACAGAAACAAACAAACCGAGCAGTAAAAAATATTACAAGCCCCAACAACCAGTCAAAACAGCAATAACAAATCAACACTAAGTGAAAAAAATTAAGTGAAAACATAAAAAACATTGCACAAGTTAAAGAAAGTTACCACAAATCTTAACAATTCAACAAATTATCGAAAGCCAGAAAAAAAAAACGCGATCTAGAATCGCCTACGCACACGACTCGAATAAAACGACTCTACGAGCAGCGGCGACAAGCCACGGCATTGGGTGTGCGGGCACCTCCTGTCCCCACCGGCAGTCGCTGTCAAACTGTGGTGCCCCCTCATTCAGCATTTGTTTTCGTCTCGCTTTCGTTACGCTTGAACAGCCAATCAAAAAATCCCTTTGAATGGAAACACTGGATTGCGGAATTTATAAACAACATTACTGCCTTAACAGTCGCTGTCGTTATCGTTGTCGTTACTGCCAACATTTCAGCTATTGTTGTTATTGCTGTTGTTGTTTCGACGACTACACGCGGCAGCAAATTAGCGACTACACACTGTGGATTGACAAATTGAATTATCCCCGAGGTATGTACTACAAATCTACATACATAAACGAGTACAATATTTACATATATAAAAAAATACAGCAAAATTTACAACGTAGATAAAAAATTCCATATACAAACAAACAAGTTTTGAAAAAATTTGAGCAAATTCTTTGAATCATGGAATGTTTTTGGATTAATTACAAATGATGTTCGTTGTTCTGAAGGACACGCGCCAGTTACAAAAACAGCAACAGTGACTGTTACAGTTACAGTCACAATAACAGTTGCACACTCAAGTACAACTACAAATAGCAAGCACGCCGCTGCCGTTGTTGTTGTCATAAATTTTGTCATTATTATTTACTGAACGTTGCTCATACGCCGCGTTGTGCGCACTAAACCGCACTGACTTTGTAGTTGGCGCTGTCTTAACGCCATGCCAAGTAAATGTTTTCATTGCAAACATTTTTGCTGCCAAGTCTGCTCACGATACACGTGAATGGGAACTTTTTTTAGAAGCTAAAATTTAGCTTTTTACTAAGAAAAAATATGCATACTTATTTTATATCTAAAAACAAACAAAACCAAATGGGCAAGAGAGACAGAAGAAAGGTTAGATTAGGTCAGGTAGGGAAGGGTGTGTGCGACACAGAGACCGCACTTCCACTGAGAGGCCAAATTGGCCCACAGTGAATCCCTTCTTAAATGGTTTTGGAGCAAACCAATCAGCCTCAATTCGGTGCAAACCAGTTCGACTCTTCATAAAGAAGAGCAGATCCGAAATTCCAACTTTTCCAGATCCGCTAGGAATCTTGCCCCCAGGGTACGGAGTCGTCGTTCTTGCCGGAGTCGGAAAGTGGCGCAGAAACAAAAGAAGAGACAGAAGAAAAGAAGAAACTCGGCCACTTATAACATGAACGTTTATGATGTATGGTGATGATATCATTGGCTCATAATCAGACAAACTTATGAGTTTATGTATCTACTTAAGAACTTTAATCTGGTGTTTTGTTTCTCTTGCCCATATACACCAACAATATTTATATAGAAATTATATAAAAATGATCGTTTAGTCTCATTATTAGGTACATTAAAAATTGAAGCAAACACAAAATGAAAAATAAATTTAATGAACTTATGCTATCCTGAACATTTTATTTGCCAAATAGGCCTTTAGACATCATAAACAAATATCTATAAATCACATCTCATTAATTGTTGAGCAAATTTGTCAACATTGATAGTTAAAAAAATTTAAGAAATAATTTACACAGTTAAAGCTAAGTTGGTGGCACTACGAACCAGCATACGGGGATACCCTTTTGTAATGCAAAGCATTGCATTAGTTCTGAAAAGATGCAGAGGTCAGAAAACTGTGTTTCAAATGAAAAAGTTATGGACACTGGAGTTGAACCCATTAAGATCATAGGTGCTGGCGAAAATCTTCGCAGGGAAGCCAATCCAAAATTTGACATTTCTTTACTCCTGACGTTCTACAGGAGCTGCATTGATGAGGAAGAGTTTGAAAGTGTACTTGAACTTCTATGTACCTGCCTCTATAGTCCAGCTGGTAGCGCGCTGTCTTCTCACACGAGAGGTCCTAGGTTCGATTCCTACCTCCAACTGGTGAGACACTCATCTACTTCTATTGCTATCCATATGAAGCAGATGAAAATTACCAGAATCGCACAAGTGCACTTTTGGCAGGCAATGGACAACCTCCAATTGTGAAAAATTTTAAGTAGCATTACAATTCGGTTCCGAGAGGCCATCCTGATATGCAATAAAAACTAATCAATCTTTACTTTTGAAAGTGGTAAGCCTTGAAGATCACCTAATCTTTGAAATATTAATTTGACGTACGACGCACTAAACTTTTGTCTATGAAGTGTTGGGAAAAGATTTATTAGTTTAGAATCACAAAAATCTTAATTTCAATCTTTTATACAGAAAGCAGTTCAAATTTTCTAGAAGTTTTCTAAAAGTACTGAAAATACTTATTTGAGGTTTTTAGCATCAACAAATTGTCCTTTCAACAACTGAACATTACGTGGGAACTAACCAAAATTAAAATATATTTAAACTGATCTATAATTTGCTCTCGCAAACTGTCTGTGAGCTTTCGGCTGCGGCAGACTGCATGTGTCGCAATCAAACTTAAACTGCACGCTCTATCAACAACAAAAAATTTTAAAATAAATTAAATAAAATAAAAATCTAGTATTTATTTATTGAAAAAGTAAATTATAATAAAATACACGTTGCAACAAAATGATTGCACTACGCAATAAATCATATGCAACTTTTGCGAAACGAGTCAAGTGTGCAATGTTCGAGATAAGGAGGGCAATTCAAGCAAATGTCCACAAAAACACAAAAAGATACAAAAATGTTTTGGAATGCATTGGAAACTGTGAAAAGAAGAACTCACTTTGGTATGAGTAACTTTTTCTTAGAGAATCTAAGATATCTATACGACAGGAATTTTCAAGGTCTATTCAAAGAAGCTGCTAGTGGTTTTGCAAAGAGATTTGAGTCTAATCAATGAGACTAAATAATGGTTATGATCAAAGGGATCTAACCAATAGGTCTACTCACAGTCCACTTAACTTTTTTAAAAGATCCGACTGATTTTTCGAGCATGGAACAATGGCTATGACTGAACTTCTTCACTTCTACCTAAATACGTCCCTTAAAACTGAAAATGATTATGTTCAATTTTATTATAGCAAAAGTGTACATCGAACTTCTTTGGTACACAATTGATTTGTTAGTTCCACATATTTAGAATCAATTTCGCTCGAGAGTGCAACTGCACTGAATGGCCACTTTCTACGTCGCAGTAGCACCATGAGCCCATCTCATACACATTATCTAATATTTACTGATTTCCGACAGTCGTGGAGACGGACTTCAAGATCGGCAAGCAACCGGAAAGCAAAAGCTACACAGCCTCACTGCGAGACGCGAAATAGTAAATGTAGGAAAGTTATCACAACAAGCAAACACATCATTTTGACATATTTAATATGTGGAAAAATGCTGAAAGATCTAACAACTATGATTTATATTCATTAACAGGCACACATGCGTACATAAAATTGTTTGCAGTTTCATATTTGCACTTTTTATCATTTGAAATGTATACCGACCTTTATATATATTTTTTTTACGATTTTTTATATTTGAAAAATAAATAAATCAGTTATAAAAGCCTAGTTTTAGATGCTACCAAATTTATTAAAATAGTACGCAATTTTCTTCCTTTCAAAGAAAATATTACTTTCAACCACAGAATGTCAATAAGGCCCATTTGCTTCGTGACAGCCATTGAACTTGATTCTTTTATTCTACAACAAGTAAACGAATTTACACATTATTACAATAACATTATTGGTCATTCATTAGGGCTCTCACTGCCAGTCTGTCACCATTTTGCACATAGACAACGAGGCACAAAGTTATCTGTATGTGGTTCAAAACAAGCTCACTAGAGCAGAACCTCAACGCATTTTCTATTTGACGCATTGGATCACATTGTCATTGCTGAGTGGCCAATTTTCAATATATTCGCAGCCTTATTAATGACAATGTACATTGATATTTTTTAGAAGTTTGCCAGCCGTCAACTGTGTGCCCAACATACTGAATAAGGCTTTGTATAAAATCAATCATGAATGCAATAATAATGAATTAATTTCAATTAGAATAATGACTGAGACTGCGTGGTCATTCGCTAAGCATCAGTTGAGACGCATTTGATCCAGTTTGTGCCTCATTTGAGCAGTAAAGTAAATTAATTAATTAATAAACAATGCCAATGAAAGCATACAACATTTGGGTATTTGAAACTGTTCTGACGAAATGCAAAATAGTAAAGAATATTCAAAAATATTCATAAAATAGGTTCGAATATATTTTTACGAAAATTAGTTTTATTATTATTATTTAACGCAGGTGTTTTCGTTTCTCTGGATTGTGTTCGAAAATAAAACATACTAAAATTCTTCAACGCAGTTCTAAACTAGTAGTGAGTTTATTTACAATTCTACAATCGACTGGAGGCAGTCTTTGACCAGAGCTGCATATGAAAAGAACTAAGAGCATTCTAAGGTCACGGGGGTAGTCACAACTGGCGACCAACGATTTATGCAGAAGACAAGGATGCAGTGGAATCAATCGAGCACCTGTTATGCCATTGCTTATGCTTCGGACCCTTGGAGCCAGGTTCTTCGATGGGCTTACGGCAATAGCTGATGCACGGATTACCGATCTACACAATTTCCTCGCCAAGATCAAATGGTTCCCAAAAGATCCCGTCTGGATCTACAGGCTTACCAACAGATAGGAAAGGACACCGGTATTTTATAAATGAAGAGATTCACAATGGACCCAATGGGGTCTTCGGGTGGAAGTGTATACCGCACATTCCCCATCTCCAACCTAACCTAACCTACATTCTACTGTTTCTAGACTTGTTACTCATGGCACTATCCGTCCTACTCCATGGTGCCGTCCAATCGATTCCACAAATACTTTTCCATAAAGGTCACTTAGCCTTCTGGACGCTACAAACTCGCGCCTCAATACTCTTTATGACAAAAAGAATGCAAGGCATCTATCACTAATACGAGTATATTTTGTACTGGAATTTTGCAAGAGCAGATGCCAAAAAGTTGCAATAGGTAGATAGGAAGGACTGCTCCGAGAGAAGCTCCATTAGGCCATAAAGGCCCATTATGAACAACTTTGTTTAGAAACACATTCCCTTACTCGCTTACCTTACCTTAGTCTTAGTGACTCTGCTATGGCGCTTTTGTCCAGTCCAATGAAGGGCTGGTCAGGGGTGAGGGGGCTACCGCTGTCTGCCTTCTCGTTTCCGTCAATTCCTCTGTGTCTTGGAACCCAGAGATAGAAAGATGTGGTAGGAAGATGATAGGTTGGAAGAGGTAGCTACTTCTAATGGAGTCTTATTCGGACTCAGATTCCTTTATTTGCAATGCCAGCTGAGCTTCTAACGAGTTAAACAGACCGCGATTAGTCCAATCGGCTAGCTTTCTTACATTGTTGAAGAAGGTACCCAAGTAAGTTGTCCTTCTCCTGGAGACATTTGCTTCCTCGTTCTCGTCGAAGCAACTCCTGCAGAAATCATTAGAAAAAAGTGCCAATTTATTTTGCATGGGTGGTGCAGAACACCAACTATAGGACTTCTTTAGTTCAATGGACGTTCAAGGATATCAGAATTTGAATTCTTTACTGCTTTAAGCTCATCTTAAGTTAGTTTTCTAAGGTTAAAAGAGAGATACCAAGCTGGTTTCTCATTTCAATTTCGTTCAATCAATAGCAAAAGTTACTTGCAAGTGCAAAGATTACAAGCTAGAAATTTCGAGGCTTTCCACATCATGGGCCATCTGTAGTAACCTGTCGAGTGAGCTTGTCTACCTCATAGGTTCCCTGGAATGTTCTCAATGTTCTGAAATCTGAGATAACTGAACTTACAATAACTATTCAACTATTCACTTTCCAATTTCCAACTCTTCGCCTGTTCAGACAGATTGTTAAATATTGTCAAACATTGTCGTCATTTAAATGTCAATATTTGTGTTTATCTTACAACACAAAGAGTGGTCAGAGAGCGAGCACAACTCTTTAATTAAAGAAATAGTAGTAAAATATTGTTGCTGCTCCTTTTTATCGCCCACTGACGTCAAAGTGTTTTATAAGCGCGCTTATGATTCAGTTTAAAGTAAGCATTATTAAAATTTTATCTAAAGAGCAATTCAACGACTTTGTGCGTATCCACTACAGAACGTTTCTCGCGTCGTTTGCTGCGTAGCTGTCATGATTGCTGCTACACCCCACCCCACCCCATCTGTCGCTGGCTCCGTTGAAAGACGTAAGCAAGTCTACCTTTCCTTGCGCGTCGATTACACGCTTTCGCTGTGCTTTCCAGCTCAACTCTGCATCGATCGACTTTTCTTGCTGCCTCTTATGCGAATATGATGACACGTTATGATGCGCTCGTAAAAGTCTTTGCACTTATTTGTGCAAGTGACGACCTCCGATGGGGATTTTGTGTGGGTTTTGCGCAAGCAGCAGGCAAATATTTATTGTATTTACTATATTTTTACTTTCAGGAGCGTTGAGAATTCTATGCAAACGGCGCACTACGCATATCACGTTTCGCTGTGTGACCACATAAATCTTAATGTACATCCTTCAGTTGACTCCCGGTCACAACGTTATTAGTTCAAAGAAATCTATGTGCCTGTCAATGAACTTTAATTCAAATTGCCTTTTCATAAAAGATGAGATCGCATTGTTTGTTGTTTTGCTTGTTTGTTGTTATTGTTGTTTACGTGCCTGCATTTCAAGTACATTTCAATTAAACGAAAATCAGCATTCACATTTCATGTACTCGTCCAAGGTATTCATTGCCTTCGCTGGCAATGAATTAATGCCACAATAAACAACATGTTGCTCTCACTAACTAATCTCGTTACTAAAATCTTTGTGAAATTTTTTCTATATTGGATTACGGTCTATTGGTCTATGCGGCATCGATAAACCGAGCAGATTATGGTAGATGTTGGCATGAAGCAGTTGGCGACGGTTTGACAAAAGACTCAAATAGACAGCAATAAGTTCTAACAATAGAAAATGCCAAGACAATTGATTTCTTGTTGCTTGAAAGTGTAAAATCATACAATCTCAAAAGAAGTCAATCGAAAGAGGTTTTTACAAGCGACGCGCTGGCGCAGTCAGTTCGAAAACAGGAGCTATTTGAGGCCAAAAAGCGTTGGAAAGTAGCATTCAGAGCGGCAAAAGATCATTGTTCAGATAGATCGAGAGAACTCGCTTATTACGGAAATTACATTCCTGAACAAAAGCCATTTTAAGCGCAATTGTGTTAACCCTTTCGCTATTTTGTTGCCATATGGCAACATGCTACTTTGTGGACGTCTGCATCCTCTATGGTTGCAAGTAGAGTCCGACCGATTAATCGGCATCGGCTAGTATCGGCCAATCAAATTTGTATCGGCATCGGCTAGTATCGGCATCGGCCCAAAAAAAAAGAATCGGCATCGGTATCGGCGTTTTTGGTCGATGCCACATCCGTTTTTGGTCAATGGCATATGGGCCTATTTTCCTGCTTTAATTTTTTTGTTTTCATTTTTTGTACCAAAGGGTTCTTATACCCCTTTTCAGTAATGTAGTTTTAGATACTGTTTAATATAAATGTTTCTTGGAAAGGTTTTTTATAAAAACTATAGGTAGGTAGTCTTAAAAACACAGATTTTCTCGAAATGTCTATGCATTTTGTCTATTAATGTGGATATCAGAAGAAAGGACATTTAATTTTACAATCTTATCCTTCGTTTTTAATTGGAAGCATTTTTTTTAAACAGGCCTTTTATTTTTTCCAAATTTGTTTTCTGACTTCTTCCCACTGCACTTGTACAACGGGTCGCAATTTGAGAGTACAAATTTTAATATAAAAATCTTAATTTTAATTTTAAGAAAAAACTGAATTTGTATGTAATATTTACGATAAATATTATATATACAGCTGTGTTCAAAATAATAGGAGTGCACATTTTAAATATTTTCAAACACAATTTTTTATAATGTATCAACGTCTAAGTCACATGTTCTTTTAACGGAACTTCTAACGGGACTTTACAAGTAAAATAAAAAACAGACACTTTGTTAAATTTTTTGCGATATTATTCATTCATTTCCGTGCACTCCTCGTGTTTCTGCTGATCAAAATAATAGGAGTGCGCTTTGCTTTTACTGTTTTGAAGTTTTTAATTTAAAAATAAATTTGTGAATTCGGAAAGTAAGTATGAAAAAAATTGTTTCTAACGTTTTCAAAGAGTTTTGCATATTTAATTATTTTTAATTTTTATTAGTGGGGCGAGGAAAGCATTGCACAGAAGAAAAGCGCGAGATTTTTTTTATTTATTTAATTAATTAGAGATCATCAAGAACCTTCGAAAAGAGGGAAAAACATATAAGGAAATTAAACAAATTTTGGGCTGTTCTGATCGAATGATCGCTAACGCCATAAAACATAAAAATACTGCTGAAACGCGTGGTCGCAAACGTAAAACCACCAGAGATGACGACCGGCGAATAGTGCAATACTGCATAGATGATCCTATAGCGTCGTCTGTAGAAATAAAAAATGAATTAAATCTTGCTGTAAGTGACGTAATTGTTCGCAGACGCTTGTTGGAACACAAACTATGGTATATGCACGGAGGCCACGGAAAGTTCCATTACTGGCAAAAAAGCATGTAGCAGCGCGCCTACAGTTCGCTAAAGAACATATCAGCTGGCCAGTGGAGAAATGGAGGAATGTTTTGTGGACAGATGAAAGTAAAATCGTGCTTTTTGGGGGAACAGGATACAGGCAGTACGTCCGTCGTCCGGCCAATACTGAGTATGATCCTAAATACACCACTAAGACCGTTAAGCACGGAGGTGCGAAGGTGATGGTATGGGCCAGTTTTTCATACGATGGAGTAGGGCCCATTCACCGAATAAAAGAAACAATGGACCAGCATGTGTATGTAAAAATGTTGGACGAAGTCATGCTGCCATATGCGGAATGGAATATGCCACTGAAATGGTTGTTCCAACAGGACAATGATCCAAAATACACGAGCAGATCTGCAAAGGATTGGTTCCGGGATAATGGGGTTGAAGTCATGGTCTGGCCTGCTCAGTCACCTGACTTCAATCCCATTGAAAATCTATGGACGGATGTGAAAAAAGGTGTTGCCCAGCATAGACCCTCAAATGCTGAAGATTTGTGGGCCACAGTTGACGGGGCATGGCAGCAAATCCCCGTTAAGCGGTGCCGCGATCTCATCGACTCCATGCCACGTCGATGTGCGGCCGTAATAAAAAATCGCGGCTATTCAACAAAATATTAAAATATTAACAAAATTTCATAAATATATCTAATTTTTTCTTTCTTATGTACGAATTTTCTTCATTAATACATATTTATGTGAAATACTCCTATTATTTTGAACAGATGTTTATTGACTTTTTTTGTTTATGTAATTTTTTTTGTTGACTTGTTTTGTTTTAGTAGTAATATGAAAATGTAAATAATTACTACACTTTGTTAACAATCTATTTAAAATGAATTACTGAATAAAATTCATTTTATTATTAAAATATACAACTTCTCGGTTTTTGGCCTAAGTCACTCCTATTATTTTGAACACAACTGTATGTGTATAATTTATATATATATATTTTTTTATATTTTTGTTTGTCTCTCAGTTGAATAAATGAGATATATTATTTTTTTAATACATGTTAATGTATTAGAATTCTGAATTACTTATCTGGTAATTTTATTTAGTTTTTCATTATTTCTTTTCTCGTTTTTTTTTGTCATTCTGTGATGAATATTACAAACAATATGTAATAGTTTCTTTGGTTATTTTATAAAATAGACTATGTTTTTGATTGAATTCATTCGTGTTATTTTTTCTATGTAATCGGCATCGGCATCGGCCGATTTTGGCCGTTTCGGCCGATTAATCGGCATCGGCCAAAAAATTTGGTATCGGTCGGACTCTAGTTGCAAGAATACATTTTTTTGTTTGTCTTTAGAATATTTTGAAGTTTTAGGAAAAATACGAAATTAATAAAATGAATATTTAAGTTTAAAGAAGAGAAGTATACACTTTTTTAATGGTATATCTTGGCATAGTAAAGGAAGAAGAAGCAGAAAAAATTAGAAAACTTTTTAACTTGACGTTTTCTTTCAATTTAGATACATTTTTTTTAATTTTGGCTGAAGTAAATGAAGAAATATTCAAATTTTCGTTATGCGTAAAAAGTTTTATGTTTAAGTCATTATTACAGCTACAACGATGTAGTTGCTCTCATAGAAAAACACTCTAAAATACAGGGTCCGAGTATAAAAATTAAAAAATTTCTAGAAAAAAAAATTTCTAGAAATAAATTTCATAGAAGCCTAATGCCCCGTTCTGACTATGTCATATATGGTGTCATTTGTAGTCAGTTAAATGAGAACGAGTTGTCATATGGTGTCATTTGCGTTTGCCTGCATGTATGACTACGATTTGCCATACGAAACGACAATCAAATGAGAACGATCGAATTTGTGTCGAACGAACGATTTGACTACGTTTGACGAGAAAACAAAAAATGTCAACATGCTGGCAAACCTTGTCATATGTATTTTTCGTCAGTTTTTGCCGTGCAATGAGAACGCATTTGACGACATAGGACGAACATGACATATATGGCAGTGTTTGTCGTCAGTGAATATGACACCATATATGACATAGTCAGAACGGGGCATAACACGAAAATTTAAAATTTTAACTTTCCCCAGTAAAGACCTGTAAAGGGTTAAGCGATACAAGGGATTAGTTCTAAAATAAAAAAACAAACATATGAATTTTAGAGTTTCACAGCAGAAATAATTTCTGTTTTTGTTTAATGTTCGAAATTGGTTCAATTTTTTTTTAAGAGAAATATTATATTTTTAACAACAGGTTCCATAGGAAAAAAACAAGTATCACAAAACTGGTAAACAGATATCAACATTTAATTGAACAAATTTTTATGATTACGTCAAATTAACAAAAACAAAATGTCATTATGGCCATTTAATTATATAATTAGTAATTCGTTTATTTATAGCTGTATGTATGATCTATATGAGCACAGTGATTAAACGAAAAACAAATTGTAACATTTAGACAGCCAAATAAATTGAGGCAATTTAATTCTTAATTGAGTTTATTGCTTTTGCTGTTCACACACCTCAATTTAACTTACAACTCAATTTAGCTATTATTGACAATTGTATCGATCGAAAATGATATCGAAAATGTTTGCCGGAAGAAAGTTGTTTGCCTACTTATGTATAAAAAACATTCTTAAAAACATTAATTGAACATTTAGTAATTTTTATTCAACATTTCTACTGATGCACACACTTTTTTAAACGAAATTTCAAAGCAAACAAATGTTAACAAACATCTTTCGCTGCTGTCAGTTTCTCACTTTTGTTTTAGTTCCGCCAATGGTGAATGAATTTGGTTAGCGATAACGACACAATACAGGGTTGAATGGTTAGTCGAGCTCAATTTATGGGCACAATTTAGCGCTAATTACAATAAGCTAAATTGAGATTTTTGTTATAATCAAATTGAGTTCAATCTAGAGCTAAATTTAGAATAAATTGAGAAGATGTCTTAATTGTGCACAAAACGCACAAAAATTATGAACACAAACTGTAATGTAATGTAATGTAATGATAATGGGTAGGGACAATGCCCTTGCGCACTTCAACCTAGTAGGTTTATTGTGCCCCTTGAATCATCTGGTGTTTTATGTGCTCAGGCACAACCCTGTTTTGGGTCCCTAGGGCGTTGAGTTCCTTGTGGCATTCAAGCAGTATTTTTGATGTGTAGGAGTAGCTGTCAAGGGCTTTTAGAACTGACAGGCTATCCGAAAGTATAGTGAGCTTTGTTCCTTGAGGGTGCGTTTTAGCAATTGTTCGGACTGCCTCATATATTGCATAGAGTTCAGCTTGAAATATTGAGGTGTTGTAGCTCATTGGAAGGGCTAAGTTGACCCCAGGGCCCACAACTCCAGCTCCTACACCACAAGGTGTTTTAGAGCCATCGGTGTACCATTTCTGAGAGTCCTCTTTTAGCCATTTCGGGTTGTTGTCCCACTGTTCCCTAGTCGGAAAGTGAATTATATATTTCCTTGTTAGGCTGAGATGGGGTTTCATGAAGTAACACAAACTGTACTTTGTCACCAACAATTTATTGTAATAAACATAGTCAAAATAATAAGAAGAAATTTGAAATAAATATAATCAAAAATATCCAAATTTTTTGAAATAAACTAAAATATATATAATTTATAATATGTATATAATTTTCATTAATCCTCAATAGAACGCACAAAAATTCTGAGCACAAACTGCACTTTGTCACCAACAATTTATTGTAATAAAAATAGTCAAAATATTAAGGAGAAATTTGAAATAAATAAAATAAAATATATTCAAATTTTTTGCAATAACAAACTAAAATATATATAATTTATAATATATAATTTTCATTAAACCTCAAAAAAACACACAAAAATTATGAATACAAACTGCACTTTGTCACCAACAATTTATTGTAATAAACATAGTCAAAATATTAAGAAGAAATTTGAAATAAATAAAATATAAAATATCCAAATTTTTCGCAATAACAAACTAAAATATATATAATTTATAATATGTATATCATTTTCATTAATCCTCAAAAGAACGCACAAAAATTATGAACACAAACAGCACTTTGTCACCAGCAATAAAAAAGTTGGTAAAAACTTTAGCCTACCTTCATAAAATTTATCATAATTTAGTTGTGATAATTAGGACGGCAGACAATTTATTATAATAAACATAGTCAAAATATTAAGGAGAAATTTTAAAGGAGAAAAGTTGGACGCAAGCTAGCTTATCGCATAAGCGGCACACAAAATCGCTTACGTTCATCCACCCTAAATCATCCAGCAAACAAAAAAGCCCACTGCAAATATGTTTAAAATGCCACCCAACGCAACAGCGAGAGATAATGCCAATGTTGGTATATTTATAACGGTAAACTGCGTACGTAGAAAGCTGCAATATCACACACACACACACAGGCACAGACAAAAAAAAAAAAGACACTCGCTCGGCTCTGATGCCGTACAACGTACTGTTAAGACTGTTAGACACTGTTGCTGTGGTTGTTTTTGTTGCTCTTCTTTTGAAATTTGATTACACAGCGCGATAAGGATCAGTGGCAGCTTCTGATTTTTATCGCAGCGCATAAACACCACAACAAATCAGTCAACTCAGAATCAGCCCGAGTCGAGACGAGTTGAGTTGCGTTATTTGGCTGGTTTATGTATAAAAACCAAAGGATGCTGCTGACTAAACTCATTTTCCAACGGTTTCTGGTGCTGTCCCAGCGCTCAGTAACCAAAACACAGTTTGCTTTTTAAACGGAACATTTTTCCTAAACAGCGCGCAGCTTGGAGAAACCCCAACGTTCAGCAGTCAGTGAGCAGTGTGAGCAGCTAGAAATTCGTAGGTTTGCGAAAGTGACGATCAAGTGCAACAATTAACAACAACAAACGGTGCTAAATAGGTTAGTAATTCAACAAAATCCAAGCAAATGACTACATGAAACAAATTTTGTTATAATGGCTGCAAACATTCAATTAACGGCCGAGATTACAAAACAATGAGTAATGACGACAAGCGTCCAGTGTAGTTCGCAGACAAAGTGTATGGACAGACAGACAGATAGTGTAGTGTCAAGGCGGTGTCCAAGTCATGCAGAGAGAAGTGGTGTTCATCATCCGATATGATGTTGAAAAGTTGAAGAAAAAGGAAGAGAGTTGCCTTTGAACTAAAAAACAAACTAAGAATATGCTAAAATGTGTTAAGCAATGGCAGAAAGATTAAGTTTCTATACATGAAATCGTATTAAAACTATTACAATTTTAATTGAGTTGAAAAAGGTTGAAACTTGAAAAATGTTTTCAATTTCTGAACATTTAATATTGTTGAAGAACGAGAAAGCATTTAGACAGAAATACGAAAGGGAAAAGAAGACGAAGGGAAAAATACCAAACTATAAAATGTCGTTTCAGAATCAACATTCAACTGAATTTAATAAAATTGTCCGTGTCAGAAAGCGTTCAAACGAGAGAGTAAGAATCAACTCAGCTTTCAGTTAAAATTGAGATAGATCGCAGTTGAAGCTAAGATAGACCATAGTTGAAACTAAAATAGATCATAGTTGAAGATAGATGACTATTGAAACAGACATTGATCACAGTTGAAACTAAGGTGGATCACAGTTGAAACTAAAATAGATCATAGTTGAAGGAAACTAGATAAAACTGAGATAGATCGCAGCTGAAACTAAGACAGATGACTAATTAAACAGAAATTGATCGCAGGTAGATTGATTGAAACTAAGATAGAAGACAATTGAAACACAGATTGATCACCGTTGGAACTGAGATAACCATTGAAACAGAAATTGATCACAGTTGAATCTAAAATAGATCATAGTTGAAGGAAAATAGATAAAACTGAGGTAGATCACAGTTGAAACTAATATAAACTACCATTGAAACAGAAACAGAAACAGTTGAAGCTAAGATAGACCACAGTTGAAACTAAAATAGATCATGGTTGAAGAAGAGGTAGATTAAACTTGAAACTAAAATAGATCACAGTTGAAACTAAGATAGATGACAGTTGAAACAGAGATTGATCACAGTCGAAACTAAAATAGATCATAGTTGAAGGAAAAAAGATAAAAAAGAGATAGATCGCATTTGAAAATAAGATAGATGACCATTAAAACAGCGACTGATTACAGTTGAAACTAAGATAGACCACAGTTGAAACTAAAATAGATCATAGTTGAAGAAAACTAAATAAAACTGAGATAGATCGCAGTTGAAACTAAAATAGATGACAATTGAAACAAAGATTGATGATCATTAAAACAGAGATAGACCACAGTTGAAACTGAAATCGATCATAATTGAAACTGAGACAGATCGCAGTTGAAACAGGTAAATCACAGTTGAAACTGATACAGATCACAGTCGAAAAAGAGCAAGAATGCAATTGAAACCAAGATAGATCACAGTTTAAACGGAGATAGATTACACTTGAAACACTTCAAATTGTAACAATACAAAAATATAAAAATGTTAAAGCTTTCTTTTTTTCATTAGTTATCTTTTCTTCTTTTTTTTCCTGTACTAAAGAAAGAAATGCCGAATATAAAACATCAGTATTTTCAGTACTTCAGTATCAGTATTTGAACAAATCTTACGCCCAAAATATATAAAAGTATTTAAATTTTTGTTATATTAAAAACCGAATTAAGCAAAAGCAGCAACGTTCAACTAAACCGTAAGATGCAAGATTTTTTCCGTACTTCGAATGCAAATTTTTCTTTTTCCGCGGCGTCCATTTACACGCAGACACGTTGCTTTTTCTGTATTTCGTTGCAGGATTTTAAGTTTCATTTTTTTACAGACTGTATGACTGAGTCGTGCGCACAGCGATGCTTCAAGAACAATTTTCGGGCTTTTAGCCATTTGTGCAGCATTTGCATGCAAATTTGGTAATTCACTGATCAAACAGCATTAAAGTCGTAATAAGGCATATTGTTGTCGAACGAAAAACAGCTGAACGGCAGATACGAGTGCAAAATGCAGTCGTGCTGTTCAAATAATTTTGCTGACGAGCGCCGATATTGTCGCTTTGTATATTTACATTCGTCCAGAATTACACTTGTTTTACATCTTTCTTTACATTTAAAGCATACAAATTGAAACACATTCCAACAGCTGCCGCGAAACGTGATTACATTGTTTGCAAAAAAAATTTAAGAAAATGTAATTTGCTTTATACTTTTCTTGCAAGCCTTCCTTTCGGTTCCCAAGAAACTTCACACTTAAACTTGAATATCTGAAATGGTTTTTTTTTTGCCGTGTAGGACAGACAAACTCTAAAAATATCGCACCATGAACCATGAAATATATGATGAACTTTTTTTAAACGATTTGTGCTGGGCGCGTACGCATTCAAGAACATCAACTGCAACTGCTACTGTCTGACTTGGCAATTGTTGTAATTTTACAACAGTTGTTTTTGTAATATTTACCCTTTCGTGCTGATGAGTTGATTTATTCAGTTTTGTTTTTTGATTTTTATCTCGGCATCAGACCTTAAATAAAGTCACACTTTTATGAAAACGCATACAATCCCCCTCCACCGCTCCTCATACAACACACAACGCCGCTCGCTCAATAAAATTGTACAGCCCAAGCACAGACAATGGCTGCACTCAACCACACGTTATAAAGTTATTTAATATTCTGTTAATAAAAAAATTTAATAAAAAATATTTCAAAAACACCGCGTTAATTGCAGACACTTAAAACGGTGGCTGAAATTTGAAGTAATGTCAGATGAGCAGTAAAAATGTTTGCCATTTAAAAAATTAAAAAAAAACAATTCAGTACAGCACAGCACAAGTAAATATTGAATTTAGGTGGAATGACGTACATGCTACAAATTCCTTAAATATAGCTTGAGATCGGATAGCAGTCAGCTGGTGCAAAGTAAAAAGATTTACTGATAAAATGGGCAACTAGTCAAATCCTTGTGAACCTCAACTTGTGATATGAACACATTTTCTTGGAGATGGAAATCTTAACAAGCACCCCCTAACAAATAAGTGAACTAAAACACATATATTCAGAGGGAAAAAGCCTCCTTTGTTTCCTAAAGAAGTGAACAAGGAAAGCAAAGAACATCTCTTCTCGGTACATTTCCCAAAGCCAAACATCTTTTGAGCCGCTTTCAATGATAATATTCAGTAGTTAAGTAAGTTAATATTCAGTCTTAAGAGAAAAATTTAAAAGAAAAATTTTAACACTGAAAGCGCTGAAAATCTAAGTAAATACCTAAAAAAAAACTTAAACCTAAAAAAGAAAGTCTAATCAATTAAACGTTTTCGCCGCTCATTGCAAGCACGTGTCTCAAATTCCCACAAATACTTATAAATAAATTGAAATATTCCAAGAACTGTTCGAGTTTGTAAATCCCAATCGAGTTCCTAATTAAAAATTAATGAGTGAAAATTAGCGCAGAAAAATCCAGTAGCAAAATACAAGTAACTAAATATGTGCAAACTGTATAACGACAATAATAAACTTTAGTATTGCACTCTTTAATTAACTAAGCCAATAATTCCATGAAATATAATCCAATGTTCCTTTATGTAATCACAGTTTTTTTAAACAATTACTTATCTTACACCATTAACACTGTTTAGTTAACTAATAAATGCCCAACTTCAGCCTATAATTCCACGAAGTATACAAACAAATATTAATCACTGTAATCATAGGTTTTTCAATACAAAGATAAATGCCCGGTAAACTACCGTAGAGCAAATAGTCCTTTCTCTCAGTAACACTTGGAAAGCAAACGAAAATTATCAGTTGATGAAGTGATCAAGTGATCAACAGAGCTTGAATCAGAAACAATTTTAAAGGCAAACAAAAATTGTCACCTAAAAATATAGTGGCCAATAGTCCTCCCAATCGACATTCAGCTTGAACAGTTGTGGACAGGAGCTTTGAAACCCCTTTTCCGGTTCTTTGATAGTACTCCAAACCATGTAGTAAAGCTATATGGAACTGTGGAGTATTTAACTCTCTACCTATGAATTATTGAATTGAATAACTGCTATGAATTTCTTTACAACATGGCATGCGTGACTCTATGTTACCAGTAATCTTTCTTCTACTGTATTACATCTTTTCAAAAACAATGGAATGCTTTAATGACCTTAAGTTGCAGAATCGTAAAAAAAATTTATTAATTATTAATTTAAATATTTATTACAAGGTTAGTAGAAGATTCAAAGTGATGATTAGAAGAATTGAAATTCTTGCCACTTTGCCCTTTAGTGCTGCAAAACTTGCTCAGTTATTTTGTGCCAAAAATTCTATCTTAAGCAAGAAATCTCTCTGTATTCCATAAACATTATCTCCAAGACCCAAATATATTATTTATAAATGCTCAAAGTATCAAATCAAAATTAGTTTATTATTTACAACTGATTACAAAAATCAACGCATTCCATTGTCCACAATAATTTTGTTTGGGCATCAATCATAGATTCGAATATTTGTGTACATAATCAACCAGATAATGACAACCAGTGCGTCGCACATGTCATTGTTAAACCGTTACTAGGTACTCAGTGAAGTTGTCGGTGTCAAAGGCCGAACAGTGCATATAAATAAAAGACAATACAAAGGCAACAAAACGAACTAATAGGCTTCAGACTTTACAATAAATCGTTGTCCCAATACAACAAAAAATTTTGCTTTCGATTAGTGGAACAATGGCCCAATCAAAATAAGTGAAGGGGGAATAGATACTGAAAGTAGTGGAGCGCATCAATGTGAAAATTTATAAAAACTATTTAGTGGAAAATTAACAATTTTTCGAGAGCATACAGAGGAAGTTTTACACTCAGTGTGAATGCGTTACTGAGAGAGCTGATAGAGTGGATTAGATTTTAGATTAACAAATATTGTAAACTTCTTTTGATATATTTCTTACATATTTTCTTGTCTTTTATAGATATTTTTCGCATGAAAATCGAACAAAAACCTTTCCTCATATTAAAAATTATCATCTTTTTTAACTTTGAATTTTAGTATTTAAATTTAAGATCAGTTTAGAAAGTGTGATTGTGTAATTTAAATCAAAGAAAATTTCACAGCAAAACAAACTTTATGCGAAAAAAACAAATACTGGCGCTGTTAGAATATTATGTGAGTTACTATGCTGTTGTATTTTTTAACTATAATTATTCGGTGCATTTTTTTGTGGAGTATGTGAGCATCTAATTTACAAACAATTGGTGGGAATATTTGGCACATTGTAAAATAATGATAAAAATATTAACTTAAAAATTGTGAGCATTTTAAAAAATCTGGTGGGTGGCTGTGAAGTAACAAAAGACATAGAACTTAGTTAGGAATACATTTTTTTAGTATAAAAATAACTCCAAAAAAATTCTCTAGGCACAACACTGACGGGCGGGCAGTGTTGCCAGATACCTGAAATAACTTTATCCTAAATCTAAGCTAAGCTAAAAATAAGCTGAAATTTCCTCCCAAAAAATTAAAAATTCTCCTCAAAAATTTTAAATATTTTTTGTCATAAAAAAAATAAAAAAAATAAAAAAATTCAAATATATTTAGTATTTTTTATTGCCGTCTTTTTATTCATTCAACTTCAGCTTAACAACAACTTAAGACAAACAAAACATATACAAAAATTAGATCGGTATGAAATTCGCTTTTGTAAACTTCCTTCATTCACTGCATAAATTAAACACTTTTAAGCATTAAATTAAATTAAATTGGACACTTAAGCTTTCATTATTCAAGGCTTCAGTGCCACTAATGATGTCAAATGTATCACCATCAACATCTCCTAAACAATTAAATTAAATTAATTAAATTAATTAAACTAAATTAAAAAGGAAACGTTTTGAAGTTAGTTTTAGTTTAGTTTTTAGTTTTTTATTTAAGTAGAGTCCAATCAATGATGTCAAATATATCACCATTAAAATCCCCTAAACTTTCTCCTAAACAATTCGTGCTTCTAAAAATTCTCCTAAAGGGCCAAGAATCTCCTAAATCTAGGAGAAAATCTCCTGATCTGGCAACACTGCGAGTGGGAAAAAGTTTTTACTCGAGTCCAGATTTTATTCTTGTATGCAATAGTTGTCTTAGTTCTTTAAACAAGAAGGAGAATGCGCCTTTCAACCCCCGCTCGCGGTACGGATTTTTTTAATTTACTTCAATTTATTTATTTTTATTTACACCTTACAGACTAGAAACATAATAGAACTTGAAATAAATTCAGCCTTTTAAAACATTTCGGAAATTATTTTTAGATAAACAGAGATCTATGTCTCACAGTCTCCGTCTCAGCCGCAACGCTCGTCGTGCTCTTGCTTTCCAAACGCGCCATCGATTACTTTGCACACCATAGCACAATTTAATTGCCATTCATAAGGCGAGAGATTAATTCAAAATCCTGTTCGATACGTTTGCGTTTCGTTCTCGTCGCCATGTTCCGCATGCCACAACGTTTCGTTGCGATTTTTTCGCTGCCACCCAACCCACGCTGCATTGCGTTTCGTTTCGCTTCAAGTCGGCGCTGTGGAGATTTTTTGGCGTATTTAAGCGCCGATCGTCAATTCGCAGATACTTAGTAACACTTGAGGCGAAGTAACGTATTTTCAAGCAGTGCGCATTTCCGTTGCGGATTTCGTTTTTGTTTTTTTTAAATGAAAACCTAACGTTTATTTTGTTCATTTCGATTTGTTTACATTTTCCACTACGACAATTTGTGTGCGATTTGGAACACGTGCACCAGTTTTATTTAACTGCTAAATGCATTTTTCTTAAATTCCACGGGGAATTGTAGTGCGCGACGCGTGCTACATCATATTTTCGATATCGAAATTTGCAAAGTGTGTGAAAATTTCATGTTTTCGTTAAGCATAAACATTGTGAAACCACATTCCAGCTTTACAAAAACAACGCGAAGAACTAAGAAATACGAAAACTCTTTAACATAACAATAACTTTAACTGGCCGATCTGTCATTGTTATTGCATTGCGAATTGCAAAAGTATAAGCAACAACAAAAGCAACCACAAAGAAGCGCAACGCCGTCAATTACGAAATTGCAACAAGGCAATCGAGTTCTAAATTATTGATGCTGTTAAATAATATCGAAACACAAACGATTTAGTGGTTCAATTAGCAAGAAGACGTGAGAAAAGGTAATTAGCCATGTAGGCTCACCATCGTTGTGGACAGTCAAAACTGTAAGGATGGGATAAAAAGCAAAGGAAGCATTTGCGATGTGTAATAAAAGTTGAAAAAACTCATTTGACAATGAACATTTTATGCAAAATATTTGCTTATGAATCATCAGCTGAGGCTTTAGAGCAAAATAATGGATTAGCGAATCAAATTAATTTGTACTAAAGGCGGGAAAAATCTTAGAGAAAGCTGAGTACAAACAATTGAAAAAATAATTAATGCGTAAACTTGGTCAGAGTGGAGAATAGATTAGTCATGCAATAATAGTTAAAACTAAATTTGGTATTATAAACAAATTCAATCTGGCTTTACTATGGAAAGTTTATGTCGGTTAACAGTGTCGTTTTTATTACTGCTAACTACAAGAAAAGTCAGTAGTAAGTCGATTCTGTGGGTAGAAAGCATACAGAGAGGTTATAAGATTAATTTAGAAACTAGGTTTATGGTTTGGTCTGTCTAGATTTGGGGTATAAATGATATCAAATGAAAGTGATGAATGAATGAGGGTGATGAATATATCCTAAAAAGCGAAAAGAATAATGAAAAATTAAAAAAAAAATTATAATATACAAAGAGCCGAACGCCTTCGCAGCCAGAGCTTCTGTTAATTTAAGGGGAATAATTATTCATAATTATTGCTTTTCTAAATAAATAAAAATAAATAATTAAAAAAAATTAATAACATTCATTAAAAAATCATGCAAAAAAAATAAAGTATTTAAACAGTTAAAAAAGTTTTTTAAATTAAAAAAACTAAGTAAATATTAAAAATTTTAAATAATAAAAGAAATATTTAAAAATTATAATAAAAAAATGTAATTAGTTAAAAAAATTTTTAAATAAAGAAATATTTTAAAACTTAAAAAAATATATATATATGGTTTGGTCTGTCTAGGTCTGGGATCTAAACGATATCAAATGAAAGTCAGCTTAAGCGTTAAGAGTGATGAAAGGTCAAAAGAATAATAAAAAAATTTAATAAAAAATTCATAAAATTCATTAAAAAATTAATTAATAAAAAATGGAAAATTTAAACATTGAAAAAAAACTTTAAATCAAAATAAATAAAATAAATATTAAAAATGTAAAATAGTTAAAGAAATATTAAATCAATTTTAATATATATATATATCCCAAAAGATGAAAAAACAATATTAAAAAAAATGATTGCACTTCATTAAAAAATTATAATAAAAAATAAAAAAACATTTTACAAATTTTAAAAACTAAAATAAATTTTAAATATTTAAAATGATTCAAGAAATATTGAAGGAATTTTAAAATTAATATATTAAAAAACTAATATTTTCAATTTTTACTTCCTATAAACATAAAAATGTTGTTCAATAATGGTTTAAAAAACCAAAATATATGATATTCCATATTTTCAATTTTCACTTTACACTTAACAAATCAAAATTTTGTTCAAAAATGGTTAAATAAAAATTAAAACATTTATATTCCATATTTTAAATTTTCACTTCATACTCATAAAATCCAAAAAATTATGTTCCATATTTTCAATTTTCACTTCCACAATCAAAGTTTGTTCAAATAAGGTTAAACAATTTTAATTTTTAAATGAGTTTCCAAAGAAAGTGTTTTAAACACCTTAAAGCCATAAACAAATCAGATCAATGATTCGACATTTTCTCTGAAAATTAAAAATTTTCGAATGTGGCAACACTGTCAATTCTGCAGCGATTCTTTGTTTCTTTTTCGAATTAATATTTTATAATTAAAACTGTTAGAATCTCATTAAAATTTCATAGTATTTAATATCGTTTGTTGCGCAGTCAATTTCGTTTCATTGTCAACTTTCTTTTTGCTATACATAACTGTACTTAATTAGCATAATTTTGATATTTGCGAACGGTTTGGTTGGCTAAAAAGTTAGCGTACGTGGAGGGAAAATTGTGTTGAAATTAACTAATTTTTCGTAGGTGCAAAGAAGTCAAATTGCACACAAAAATTTGATAAACAATAATATGGCATGTAATTATTGAACTCGGTGAACAAAGTTGCAAAATTTTATATTTGGTCACAAATTGATGCAAAACTCATTCGATAATGTGTCACATGCTGATTGCCATTGAACTTGTTCAAACAAAAAATGTATATAACATAAAAAATTTACGCACATAAAAATTATAATAACAAACCGGGCACAATGCAGTCAGCGAACCGATCAGACAGCCGGCCAGTCAGTTAGGCAGTGAGCCAGTTTGGACTGGCCGCTGCAACGTGTTCTCGTTAGACGTACAAATGAAGGAGAACAGGAACTTTGTTGCGCTGCTGGCGACACTGTGTTGTGCTTCTTTCATCCATCAATCGGGCTTTTGTTTTTAATTGTTGTTGCCTTCATTACTATTTTACTAATGTAACAATACTAACGAACATTTTTGCGCAGTGCGACTGCGTATCGATTTGGTGCCGTTCGACGTGTCTGACTGATCACATTGCCAACGCTTTTGACTAGCGCTGTTTCGCTCTAACTGTAAAGTGTCTAAACAACAACACTGGCACATAAGTCAAGCAACATAAAAAATGCAAAATGCATTTGAACAACAACAACTGCTGCATTCAACATGAAAATCAACCGTTAAATTTTTTACACATACAGACAAATTTCAATAATTCAAAACAACGGCTTGTGACGCGTCAAGCAAAACCACATCAAAAAAAATTTGTTGACATTTGCTTGTAAGTGGTTTTTTATTGTTTGTAGATCAAGAACAGCAGAACAAGAATAACTGATAAAATATTTGCATATTGATATTTGTTGTATTGATTTCCTTATGTTGCAAGCGACAAGTATTTGCATTTGAACAGCAACAACACGCAGTGTAAAGGCGCCAGTGTCAGCACAGGTTGAGGCAATGCTGTAGGTTTTACGAATATATATGATATTTCCATATATATAACACTCATCATTTCGATTGACATTTGATCCCTACACTGCTCGAATATTTTCTTGTTATATGACCCGATAATTGCCTTGGAATGTTCTAGGCCTGGTTAAATCTAGTATTCATTGCTGCTGATTATCACGTCTTTTCGGGTTAAGTTGGATAAAGCACCTTTTCCCAAACCACAAAAAAATTCTGAGGTTCTTGCCTCCTTGGAAGCTTGTCGGCCTGTTCATTCCCCTCAACACCAGCGTGACCCGGAAACCCAGAGGACCCCTACGTGATTTCCCATTTAGTAACTCGATTCCATTATTCCATGGGCATGAAAAGAATGTTGCCACACATTGCTGGGGTTAATGCATTCAATGGATCGATAACAACGCAGATGCAATTGAACTTTGTGCAACTATAAGACGACATAAATTATAAGTAATCATTAATTTATGCGCATGTGGGGTATAATTGAACAATTTTAAAAACAAGTCGTTCAAAGCTACCGACTGCAAACAGTTAAAGTTAATGCAAACCAGAAACTAGTCAGCTGCGCATAAAAAAAAATCTCACCAACTATGCTATAAGAACGTAAACGTTATCTCTCAGTGTTAAAGTGTTTAGAATAGAAAAGAAATGCCTAACAAGGTGGAAGAGAAAAGCCTCAGACTGGGGGCGCAATTTATCTGTTAGACTGCGGGCTCCAATTTATCTACTACGAGATGAATCGGTGAACTGTGTCTGTCTAAAAAACTGCCTAAAAAAATGAGTTAATTGTAACACATAAGCATAAGCGACTATTAACCCAAATTACATTTCCAACTCAAATTTATTGAGATCGATAAAATTAGCCACAACGTATGCGGATTGAGCCTCACGATATTTCCATTAGCTGTCGCTTACTGGTCATCAGTGCGGTTTTCACCTTAAGCCGTAGCCGCACATTTGGCTGACTTCGACATCAAGCTGACTGACTGACTTTGTCTTCTTCACGGCATTGTAATGGACACTGTGCAACGGCACTAAATTGTTTTCACAGCCACTCAAATCTATCGAGCTTTCCTTGAGGACTTTACAATACTGAAATCCTCAAACCAAGTCCAACGATGATTTTGTCTAAGCCACCAAAGTTAATTTACCTTAATGGAAAGGTTGATCAATTAAATTGGCATTAATAAAATCTATTTTCAAATTCTACTACATACCATTTTAATAACATTTAATTAAAGTTATACGGAAAATTTAGATCGCAAATGACACGCCCTAACGTTAGCTCTATGCTGGATTTAAATGTTGTGTGACTTATAATTGCGAAACTATTCAATGTTAAAAATTTTAGTTGTATGAGCGGTGACACACGCCTTGCTCAATGCCCATCTCATTCTTAGAGTCGTAGGGCAGGTCTAAGTAGAAAATTCGTACCGAGTGCGAATGCGATTTATAGTCCCAACTGTTGATTTGTAGGCATGGCATCCGAATAGGCAATAACCTGTCAAAATCGCGACCTTATCTGCGATGTCGAGGAAGAAGCAGCAAATCATTAGTTTACAGGTAGTAAGAGTCTTTTCGTGTTATAGGGAGGACGGGTGATGACATGTCTGGCGAGCTCATCAGCTGCGCAGTTACCACTGATGTCTTTGTGCTCCGGTACCCAAATAAGGGTCCTAACTCGTTGAGCAGGGCACGACAAAGAGCAATCACTTTCGATGTGATTGAAACCTTCTTGAGGACCTTAGCCATAGTACCTAAGTATTCTTTTAGCCAGGTTATTAAGTTCTCGATGTCAACACTTTGTTGTTGTTATTGGTACTCACATTTACATTGCATACATGGGTCATGTCACCAATAATCATATTAAATATTTAATGAATACGATTATATTTTTAGAATGTTTTAAAAGAACCGCAAATAATTTATTGTTTTTATTGTTTTTTATTTACATTCTTTGATATTCATTTTTATTGCAAATTACTGACAAACGTCACAAGCTTTTTTTTGTTTATGATACACAAACAAATTAAAAATCAATCTACTTTGTAAAACCAATTCGCTGGCCTCTTAATGGCTGCTGTGCGTGTTGGCATTTGATAAAGTGTCACGTTGTGGATTTTTGGCCGATTTAAGGCGCCCTCGAAATCAAAACAATAACTGATTAATATATTCAAATTAAAAACTGGAAATTCTTTCAGATAAACAACCGCTTCGATTATTGTAAACAATACAACCAAACGTGCACCTTTCGTCTAATATGCAAATGCGAGTTTTGTGTAGGCCAGAGGGGGGTTTCTTGAGCATGTGAGCGCCGCCATGTGACCCATTCGACCGCAAACTGAATGCCATTAGTGGTTGGTAATTATGGCTGTGATTTTTCTTAAGAGCAGCAACTCGCGCCGCTTAACACTCACCCACACACGCACACACACATGCACACCCACAACGCTGCTGTGTGGTCAATTATTTAATTGCAATAAAAAGGCAACAACAATAAGAACAAATCACAATTAAACAACGCAATTGTGCCAACGCATTAAGCCAACGTCGAAGTTTCATCCATGCCGCCAGCGACAAATCTTTTGCACGTTGCGGCTACGTGCAGCCGAGCGACTTTGTTAAGCTTAGCCGCTGCAAATGTCGCTCAAAACCAGCTCAACGCGCTGTCAAGTTCAATTTTAATTGTTTTTAATAACAAATTTTCTGTAATATGCATGGAATAAATTTCAATTTTGCTTACTTTATGAAACCGGCGGCACGGCGTTTTATTGCACTCGCCGCACGCTAAAGTCAGCCAATTGAGACATTTAATTTTTTTGGAATATTTTTAATATCATTTCTCTATATGTATATATGAGTATATGTAATGTTTGTTGGTTTTTTTAACAAGAAATGCCAGAAATTCATTAAATGGTCACGCACCACTTGAAAAAGCTGTTGCCATTTTTTGTTTGCCATTGTCGCTCGGTTATCTGAGTTAACATGGCGTGCCCAAACGCGACTTTGGGCGGGCGGCTTAAATGAATTTATTGTATCTACCACAGCGCTAAGCAGTGGCGGATTCAGGGGGGTGTTTTGGGGGTTGAAACCCCCCCGAAATATTTGGATCGACTATAAAACTACATACAAATTAAAAGGCATTTTATAAATATTAAAGAAATACTTTTTGAAACCCCCCCCGAAATATTTTTCTGAATCCGCGCCTGGCGCTAAGTGAATAATTAGCCAAAGAATGCGTTGTGGAAATCTTAAACGCTTATCGGCCATGGGTTGTGCGCTTTAAAAAAAATAAACAAAATAAATAAAATAAAGCGGCTCATCTTCAGATGCCGCACTAAGTTTGAACATAGTTGTGTTCTTGTTTTTTTTATTGATGCCTCTTTATTTTAAGAAGGTGCTAAATTATGAGGCAACATGCTTCGACAGCTGCTGCTTCTAGTCGACTAGCAATTCTTGCAAAACATGCTTCAGACAAAAAGCTGACTTAAGCAAAAATACATAAATGTAAAAATTATATTCAAAACACTGTTTATGTTAACGACTTATTGTTGTTAGTGTCAGAACTTTAAGGACTCACACAATTTTTTTTTAAACAATTTGTGAACTATTTAAGTGCGAATTATGCGGCGGCGCTGCTAAGACACGTTTTTTTCATTTGTGTTTTTTATTGATAGTTAACAAAAATCCTACTTTAAATTGTAAATTGAAATAAAGCAAATAACTTGCGCAATCTTAACCGAGAAGTGATAATAAAATAAAGGCGTATACAGACTTTTCAGACAGAATATTAGAACTTAATGACAAATACAATGTTTTCTAAAAGCAATAATACACTTTTTGTGTTGTGATTACATTTCTCAAGAAAATGAAGAAGAATATACTTTATATATAAACTTCCAGTCGAAGGGTGCGACCAAGTTTCATTGATGTGCAGCTATCAGTTTGAGAGCTATCAGTTAAGCAGAAAATTTAGGTCTGAAAAAAATGTGTCACGCCCCTTGTTCAACGTCCATCAAATTATTCCAGTAGAATGACACATGTGTGGAACGATGGTATACAAAATTTTAATGTTATTCGACTTATAATTCCAAAGATATTCCATATTAAAAATTCAGGTTGCATGGCAGGTGCCACGCCCACCTGTCGGGTCGTATTTGCATGTGCTTTACCAAGATTTAGTTAAGATGAACATTTCGTGAAAGATTCATCTCAATCCGTCGACTAGTTTTTGAGTTTTAGTGTTGTGTGACCAACAAACAAACAAACAGAGATTCATTTTTATATACTGTACATAGATAGACTATATAGACTTTATATACATTTAATGCTTAAATTTTCCAGGTCTCAATAACCCTCTTCATCTTTTTTCTTCTCTTTACAGATCGGTAGAATCTTATTCCAGTCAACTAAAAAACATACAAAAATAAAAAATTCTCATTCAAGAATTTTGTCAACTATTTAGCTTTACTGAACGTAAATAAATAGTAGTAACGCACACTCTCTTCAAACCGACTTGGACTTTTCTTCTTCTTTTTCTTTGGTATTTACCTCGTCTCGATTAAAGCGAGCAGAGAACAAAAACAAAACACCGAACTCATAGAATGGTAGAAGGGGATTCGCATAAGAATAAAAGTGATTGTAAGTCAATGCAAAAAACGCATCAAACATTCATTGCACGAGAAAAAAAAAACAAAAAAAACATTTCACATACTTTTGCATTTCCCACACTTTTGCATTTCCCATCCTTTTTTGCATTTCCTCATATCTTCTTTCCCCTTCTGTTCATTTGTTCATTGCAGCCTATAATGTAGAAGCTGGTGTACAACCGAACTACAACAATAGCAGAGACAACTCAATCGACAATCGCGCCATTTTGCAGCCCTATTCGCTGGGCACCGACGGCAAGGATCCGGAATATCAATTCGCGGCAATCAACAAGGGCTACGAGACCGACATCAGCACCAATGGCGCCGACAAGAATGACGTAGAAAGGGGAAGCAATGCCGTCGTTGTTGCCACCGGCAATGGTAGCGGTGGCGGCAACGGCGGGCCCGGCAATGGTCATCGCTCCGCCGGCATTCGGGCCGGCTTCGAGCAGGCCATTGAGCTGTGCGGCTATGGCAAATTCCATTACATACTGTTGGGCATTTGCGGCCTGGTCAGCACTAGCGAGGAAATGGACGTCATTTCGATGTCGTTCATTTTGCCCTCGGCCCAGTGTGACCTGGACCTGAACACAAGCACTAAGGGTTGGCTCAACTCGATCATCTTCATCGGTATGATGGTCGGTGCGTACTTCTGGGGCAGCATTGCCGACTCGGCTGGCCGCCGCAAGGTGCTGATTGTGATTTCCTTTATGAATGGTTTCTGCATTGTCGCATCGTCATTTTCGCAAACCTACGAATGGTTTATGCTGTTCCGCTTTCTCAACGGCGCAGCGTAAGTGGCTAATTCAATACATTCAATATTATGCACACTTTTTTTTTCATTCATCACGATCGTTCGCTCATCAACAATATTCATTATTTATTTGCTATACACATGAATCACGGTACGATGGTGTTAATTAAATTAAATATGCGTTAAAAATAACACCAGCGCACGTAACTGCAATATGACCAGTTGCTAAAATTCAGAGTATTTTTAAGGGAGCAACGGCGTATATTTAGTATGAGGTCAGGCTGACAAAAAATCACCTTGCGACACAGACAACAGCCACAACAATTTGATCAGGTGTTGTCTTATTGCTGTCTAGGCTGCCTCTGTGGCTTGGTTTGTTTTTGTGATACAGCAAAAATATTCCAAAACTTGGCAAGTCGCATGCTGGCAAACTTTCTGCCAGTTCTTGCTTTGGTTGTGCTGGCGCGAGGTGTTAATTTGCAGCGAACGTGCCAATATGTGCGCGCGTTACTACAACTACAACTTGCACGGCTGAACGTCTTCTGCGAATTGCACTAATTACGAAATGTATTATACTATACATTATCGAAAATATGTATTTGCCATACACTGAGTAAACAAATAAAACATTTAACAAAGCACAATCGCACTTGAAGATGAGAGAGAGCCGAATATCTCTTTTAGATTTTATTAAAATCAATATTCTGCCTGCTTAATGTAAATGTTAAAGCCTGATTGGAGTTAGAGACGCACTTAAATTGCTCCCATTTACGCTATAAAATTCTCGCTCCATTGAATTTGTGGCGCTTCGTTGCTAAAATGTTAATCATACGCAATGTGGGCCGCCATAAATACTTAGTCACACTTCTTAATTACATTGTTTAGCTTTTGCTTTCATGTTTAGTGCTAATGTCTTCGTTTTATTTAAAACATTTTCTATTTTAAAACATCATTCCATATAAACATTTTTTGTCACTTTCTTGCTAAAAGTTTTATAGCCATTGATTGCTTATTGTAAATGTTTGATGTGTAAATATTTATGGTGAAGTATTGCACTGTTTTCGTAATTAAAAATTAAATTTCTTACTTAATTCGATATTATTTAAACATAAACATAACTATAGAGTTTTGTTATATTCTAGACTTTTTTCATCAGATCTATTTATCTCACTATTCTACAATACTCTTATTTAAATGTTGTATGTAATACAAAGTCATTTTTGCCGCCTCGCTAACCAACTCGCTTTTGCTTCGTTTTCTCTCAATTATTTGTTCACAGTCTCGGCGGCAGTGGTCCCGTCATCTGGTCCTACTTCGCCGAGTTCCAGCCGAAAGCCAAACGTGGCTCCATGTTGAGCTTCATGGCTGCCTTCTGGACATTTGGTAATCTCTTTGTGGCCGGCCTGGCTTGGCTCATCATCCCCACCGGTGTGGGCTTTGTCACGCCGCTCTTTACCTACAACTCCTGGCGTATCTTTCTGATGGTGTGCTCAATTCCCTCCTTCATTGTTGCTTTCCTGCTGTTCTATCTGCCCGAATCGCCCAAGTATCTACTGTCCCAGGGCAAGCACGACAAGGCCATGGCCATCTTTCGCGGCATCTTCGTTACCAACACGAAAAAACCAGCTGAACAGTATCCGGTCGCTGAACTGGACATTGATGAGAAGCTAATGGCCGAAATCAAAGAAACTCAGGCAGGCGTCAAGGGCAAGTACAGCAAAATGTTGTCGGGCATGGTCGACCACAGCAAGCAGCTGTTCAGTTCGCCCATACTCAAATTCACGCTCGTCTCCATTACCATCAACTTTACCTTCCACATTGGCTACTACGGCCTGATGATGTGGTTCCCGGAGCTGTTCAATCGCTTCGAGGAGTACAGCAGAAATTTCCCCGGCGAACGCGCCGGCGTCTGTACAGTTACCGAGTTCGTAGTTCACAAGGTGACCGCCGAGGATGCCGTCTGCTCGGCTCACATTCCGCAAACCGTCTTCATGGAGTCGCTGATCTCGCTCGCGTCCGCACTGCCCGCCAATCTGATTGCCATCCTGGGCATGGATCTGCTCGGCCGCAAGTTCTTCCTCATTTTCGGCACAATGACGGCCGGCGTCTGTTCAGCCGCCATGTACTACGTCTTCAACTCGACGCAGAATCTGATCGTGTCGGCAGTGTTCAGCGGCGCCATATCCGCGGCGAATGCGGCGCTCGACTGTCTCATAACGGAGGTCTTTCCGACGCATCTGCGCGCCACCGGCGTGGCCATTTCCATGGTGGCGGCGCGTATGGGCGGCATCATTGGCAACATTGTGATTGCCACACTCTTGGATCAGTATTGTCCGGCGCCGACATTCATTGTGGCCGGCCTGTTGATGGGTGGCGGTCTCATGTGTCTGTTGCTGCCCAACACAACGCGCAAAGAATTGAATTAAGCATAAAACCGGGGAAAGGAGCGGGGAACACATCTACTAATATATGCTTAGGACATGTTGTAAATTATATAGCTATGTAATAGTGTTACGAGTATGCAGATTAAAGTTGCATATATGCAAACACATAAAAATAAGCAACAGTCAGAACAATAAACATTAAACAATAAAGATGAAAACAAAAGCAACAAAATGCCCTAAAAAAAGCCACAGTTTTTTTGTAATTGAGGAAGGGAATCTTATTGATGAAAAAGTGAGGCGTGAGTGTAAGTTGGAAAGTGGACAATAAAAGCTTTAGGTTGTCAATACTAAAGAAATTTAAGCAACAAAGAGATTTAAAAAATTATCTGCGAAGTTTCAGCAGACTCAGTAAGGCCCACGCCATTTTATATAATGAAGCTTCAGAAATAAAAACCAATTAAGAAAGTAAGTTTTGGAGTTATTGGCCCCTTGGAGATGTCATACTGCAGATAGCGCAGGAGCTATGCTCGTAGCGGCCATAAGGGAAACTAAAACACGCTAACCGATTGCTATAGTTACATTTTTTCGAATATTCTTGTGTTAGAGTGTGTTTTTAGGCACGAGACAATTCTTCTAGAGCGCTTGCTATTATCATTTTACCTCGGAAAGACAACATTAAATATTATATAATATATAGCTATCAGTATCGAAGACTTCTTTAAGGCACATGAAAGCTGTTTTCAAGGCGAAGGGGGCAACAGAATCATTGACAATAATTAAATGAGAAGTTGAATCTAGTCAGCAGAGGCAGTGAATCAATAAATATAGCGAACGCTGCAAAAAACATAGGAAACCCTGTTGAATGCGCTCTACAAACGGAATGGAAAAGTAGCCCTGGTTAGGTTATGTTAGATTAGCTGGCTGGCCTGGTTGGCCACGCATAGATCCTATTGGGTCCTTAGCGATACCAGTTAGAGCTCCTTAGTGTTGCGCATCGTCGTAGAAATGATCGGTGAGAATGCGGGTGTTCCTAGCGAAGTTCAGCAGCGATTTAATGTCGTGCTTGGGGACCTCTCCCAACCCAGAGAAGAATGGGGCCCCGAAGTAAGTAAAGCGTAGTCTTGAGATGGCCGGGCAGGAGCAAAGTATGTGCTCCAGGGTTTCCTTGGCACCATTTTCTTTGCATTTCCTGCATTCATCCGACTCAGTGCGCGTAAGCCGCTGTCAAGCAGTGCCCGTTAATACGCCTACGATGGCTCTGTAGTCCTTTCTTGGTAGCGAGGGAACGAGTGAGCTTTTCATCGAATTGCTCGAGCATTATTTTAGCGGTTGTGCAGGTAGTTAAACTGTTCCACCTCGCCTTCGCTTTTCTCATTAGGTTGTCTTCCAAACCTTTGTTGAATGCCCGCAGAGGCATCAGAACGTTGCTGATTTGCTCATCTGGAAGGCGAACACCACTTTTAGCGACAACATCTGCTGCCTCATTTCCCTCTATGCCTTTGTGACCAGGTACCCAATAGATTTGCAGCTTGCGATTCGCAGCCAGCCTTTCCATTGCTACCCGGCATTGCAGACATTTTTGGATGATATGCAGGAAGAAGTTATTGCCTTAATAGCAGATTGATTATCGATGTAAAAGTTTATTGATTTATTAATAGTGGTGTCAGAGCAGGGAAGCTCCGCAGCCTTCCTGACAGCAAACACCTCGGCTTGAAAGATGCTGCAGTGATTCGTAAGTAACCAGTAGCCCTGGTTACTTACGAGTAAATTAGTAAGTAAAATTACATCATTTACATTACATTCAATAAGCTTTAAAAATCAGATTCAATATAATAAGATTTACATTAGATTAAACCAATTTTATTACATTCCGAACCTCTAATGGTTCAGGCGACAAGGTTGATCTCATCTACGGAACCTCTGTGAGACCAAAGACATTTTAACAGTTTTCAGTAGTTAAATTGTATTTGATCAGACCGATATCTGCTATAAGTTCATAGATAACGTAGGAATAAAATTGAGGCAGTCGGCTTGTTTGCAAGATATGCTCTCTAAAGCATCTGTAGTTTCCTTATCTACGCTTTGCAAGCTGTATTCATATGTACTAATGTTTGTTGGTATCCAATTAAAAGGGACATATTTAACTTTCAATTTCATATTTAACTTCAACTTGCATATGTATTTCACTTACAAGTTAAATATATTTAAGACCTTCAGCGTGTAAAGATTTAAAAAAACTTACCATCATAGTCTACGGTATTGTTTAAAAGCACTCAAAAAGCTGTGCTTTTTCTTCTGTGATTATGTTACAAAATTTCATTTCAGCATTCGCCAACCATGATTGCCTCAGTGATGACTGCTGCAAAATAACGAGAATTTCAGCGTGTACAAATTTGAAGAACATACTTACTGCCATAGTCCCTGAGATTAATCCAGCGCGCGCACAACATTGTGATTCTCCATCTGTGATCATGTTGCAAAATTTCATTTCAGCATCCGCCAACCATGAACGCCTCAATGATGACTGTTCCAGGATGACCAGAATTGTGCGATCAGCATAAATAAAATAAATCATTCATCATGCAATTATTCACAAGCAGTCACAAAACTGTGATTTTCCTTCTGTGATCATGCTGCAAAATTTCATTTCACCAACTGCCAACTATGACCGCCTGAATGAAGATTATTGCAAGCTTAGGAGAATTGTTCCCTGCGCCGCGTTCAAACTGCAACGTTTTGAGCTGTGATCATGTGGCAAAACTTCATTTCACCACCTACCAACGGTGATAATCAATGCATAAACTACAAACCATTGGCACACACTTTCGTAACCTGTTCGTGTTTGCATTTTGCTAAAATTTCAAATTTCATTTTATTTACCTTTTCAGTCACACAACAAAGTCCACTGGAAGAGAAACGATTGTCATTTTTATAATTGGTTTTGTTTGAATTTTTATTTATTTTTTTGCTGTTGTTTTTTGTTCGGTTTTCTTATTTTTAGGTATTTTTGTATTTTCCATTTTCATTTTTAATAACTATTTACACAAGGTTTAAAGCATCGAAGACCATCTTTTACATTAAAAGATTTTTGTTTATTTTTTAAGAATTAAAAGGTTTCATTGTCTCACTTAATTGTGGCAAAAAATTATTTAGGCCGAGGGAGAAACGCTGCAGCAACATTGAAACTTTTTGTTTGTTTATGTTCGCCAAATGTTTGTTATCTATGCAGCGCGCCAACGGAATGAAGGCAAATGGCGGAAGCAAATCTCTGGCGGGGAGCGATTTTTTTCTTTCTTTTTTTGGAGCAAGGGGAGCTAAGAAATCAAGACAATATATGGAGGGTGTATTTATTTATTATTTCTTTGTTGATTTTGTTTTTGTTGGTTGGTTTGTTTATTATCATATGTTAGTAGTTGTTTATTTTTTTTATATTAACGCGCAGTTTTTTGTTTGCTAAAATAATTTTTTTTGTTTTTTGTATTCTTGTTTCTTTTACATTTTGCTTCTCTTTTCTTTGCTGTAGTGGTTGTGGTTTTTTTTTGTTGTTTGCTTTCATTTGGATTACGTAGTTTAAAACTAATGGTATGATATTACAAATTTTTAAATTTCAAAAAAATTGTTCAATTGTTACTGTGGTTAGTAGCTGTGGGTGGTGTTCATTATTGGTTGCCTGTTGTTGTGTGTTGGTTTGCTTTGAAAGCATCCAAACTCATGTGGAAACAAAACTTAAACTTGCTTTAAATTTATACATATTGTTGGTTGTTCTTTTATTGTTGTTGTTTTTAATCGTTACTAACAAGCACTTGCTTAATTATTTGAAAGAAATAAATTGTCTGCGGTAATGCTAGCTGTCTGCTGTGTCCGTGTTTAGTGTTATCAAAAGTTGCTTTTGTTATATGGTTGCTGTAGTTGCTGTTGTTGCTTGCAATTTTTGCTAATACGTGTAACAATTGTAGTTGTTGTTGTTTGCTATTATTATTATATGATTTATTAATTTAAAACGCCACTCTAACGCTAATTTACTTAATAAAAAATAAACAAAGTTAGAAAACTTAGAAAACAACAATCAATCACTTGGCAATTGTGATTCCGCGGTAAGCCCTCCACGGGCTCTGCTGCTCGTACCATTACATTATTTATAATAAACTTGCTTTAAACGCCTGCGTGCGCATAAAAAGCTGTAAGCTAGCATAGTGGCCAAGCCAAAAACAATGTTGAAATTAAACGTCTCATTTCGGTTTTGCACTGCCGAATTCTTAAATCAAATTTCAAGCGAACCGCACTTACAGCATGGCCAAGTGATTCAATCGATTAGCATTTCATGTGGGCATGCGTTAACTAGTATGTGTGAGTGTGTGTGTGTAATTAAATTACGCCAATGTATGTGGATGTGTGGATCCATATCTGCCTAGGTATGCAAAATTCCCTGCTAAATTGTCTCCTCAACTTCTGGTCGCTTTGTATGGAGGTGGTGATGTCGTTTCCGCTTTCACTACTTTTTCTATGCATTTATAGTTAGATTTTTATTTTTGTTTCTTTGCAATTGGCCTTAGTACAATTATGCATGTGTATGGGATGTGGACGCATGTATGGATGTGTTCTGTATATGCGTGTGTATGTGAATGGTTTGTAATGCTAGTGGATTTCTAGTGGTTCAAATGGTACACTTTATTGTAAATTTGCAACTTAGTGTTCTAAGCAAACATTTCCGCTGCCCTTTCCCGCTGTTCGATTCCGCTCAGATCGATTTTGCTAAACTCGGCCGTGTGCTTTTCGTTTACTTTACATCATTCAATTGGTGCCTTTCTATGTTGCCTACCCCAACAATTGTGCTGCTCTGTCTCCTGCAATTTTCTTCGTTCTAATTTTTCGTCTTTTTCGCCGCCTTCAACTACATCTTCATTCCACATCCGGCTGCTTTGTTTTGCTTTGCATTAGTTGGTTTTAAATTGTATTTAATCTAGCCACGATTCGCGTCATTCTGTGTACTCCCACCAGTCCTTTTCGTAACCCTCATGCACGTGATCTAAGAGCACCTTCCGGCGCTTTTCACAATACCTGTTAAAACAAAAACAAAACGTTATTTAAGATACTTCAGTGCATATATGATCAAACATAAAATTAGTATCTTAATAATTTTGTATCACATTTAACTGTGATACGATCGCCTATATTTGAGCTTACCTATATTTATCCTGTACTTTTTGTTTAATATCAGCCAAATTCTCTGATGTTATATCACGTTCCAAGTACTCGGATAATTTCTCCGTGGCAGATTCCAAATCTTTTTGATTATCCTCGAAGATCATCGATTGATTGTTCTTCTTCAAATAGTAGGCAAACACGTACGTGTACATGAGAGTCTGACGGCACTGGCAGAGTATATCGACAGCCTTTTTCAGAAATTGCACCTGAAATGCAACAACACAAATTAATAACTCAAATCAATAATTTTCAGCGGCCAGTTACTTCAATCCATGACATATTGTGTTGCTGCATCTCCTCCATTTTATGTTTAACCGAAGCGTACAGCTTATTTTCGAACCTTAACGACTGCATGTGATTCATATAGCGATTGTAGTAGTGCAAATATCTACAAAAACAAAAAAAGCGAAACATTTAACATTCGCACACCCAGCAACATATTAACATCTGCACACTCGACTCACCTCGCCAGCGATGAGCGCAACTGCTCTTGCGCGTCACGCGCCGCCTTCGCCTCGTCGTCATCGTAACGATTGCAATTGTACCACGATGAGCCGTGCGGCTCCCACGAGCCGAGGCACACCCAACAGAAGTCGTGTTTGCAGTTTTGATTCTTGCACACCATGTGATTGCAGCCGCCATCCTTCTCTATGGTTACCTTGCACTTTGGGCACTCCTTCGTGTTGGCCGCAATCCAATTGGACGTCTCCGAGTCGTCGTCGCACTTCTTGATCCACTTGCGCAGCCACTTACATTTGACCGGATCGTGCCAGTTTTCGCCGCATTCGAAGCAAAACACATGGCCGCACTTGCACCGCACTGGACGCGCATCCCGATAGGTCACCTTAATGGCGTACGTGCAGTCGACGGACGGACACCAGCGCAGCTGCTGATTGCACTCCACGAAACTGTTGGTGATCAGCTGCTGGTATTTGACTTTTACCCGCTGCTCCTTAATTAATTTAGTAACGGTGACATCGTCCACTAAAATATCACAGCCATGTGCGGGACAAGAGATGGACTGACCGAGACCCTCGGTAACAATCTTTGTGGTGAGATATTCACGCCAGCACGTCCTACAGAAACGATGGCCACACTCCAGACCAGTCATTCGCTGCAATTGAAAACAAACAATCTTTATACACAATTCAACTTGTTGGCATACTTTCAGGCATTTGTTAAGAATACTGCTCGATTGAAATACTATTACATAGTTATGGCAACAAAACGTAATTTAAAACATTGATTAGTTGTTTCTGCAAAACAGCGCAATGGCAGCGTGTGCACGAAATATTTGCTGCACGTGAGCTACCAATAACAACAACAATTGATGCTTACATCGGCTGTCAGCAATGAGAAACAAATTTCACACTCCTCGGGGTGGTTGTTGGAGACCTACAAAAAATCAATAATTATAACAAGAATTTAGTAATTTCATTCATTTGATGTACCTTATGCCTATTTGGATTTGCACACTTATTGAAGGGATTGATGACATGCGCGCCCTTGAAAAATTCCTCTGTATTGTCATCGAAATATTTCTCCAGCAGTTTCTCCTTATCCCATTTGTAATGGTTCAACAGTATGCGGGTGATTGTGGGTGACAGCTAAAAGCAACAAGAGAATATGGAAAATAAAAGAGTAAATTAGAGTAAAGTAAATTGATTATTTTTAAAATTTGTTTATGTTACATTGTTGTGATCGACAAAGCCAATGAGGAAGAAGAAATAAGAGATGCAATATAATTTTAAATTCACATTCAGTTACTATTGATTTAAAACGAAAATAATATATTTGTATACTAAATATAAATAAAATAAATTAAAATTAAATAATGGCCCTTTTTAATGAGTTTTGCTTGATACAAATTTTATAAAAAATATAATAGTAGAGTTCACTCTTCATAGCATTTTAGGCATAAAGTTGCCTTCGTAGCAATCTGTTGCTACAACTGCTTTCGAAAACATTGCGAAAAATTAAAAATTGATACGATAGCAATTTTATACCTAAAATGCTATAAAGAGTGAACTGCACTAATATAAACTCGTAAAAGCAAAGTTTAACTTTCACCTATTGGAATAGCTGCCTGCAGTGGCGCACGCAGGATTTTGTTTCGGGGGGGGTTTCGTGTAACTTTTTTGAGAACTTTGAAATGGAATAAAATTTAGATGTATGAATCTACAGACTGAGATCCAAAACATGTACAGTATGAAGGTATATCAGTATGAAGTGAGCCTCAAGATACAAATGTCTCGATAGGGAATATTTGTTGTGAACGAGCCTTAATTTTTTTTTGTTTTGTTGCTATGACATCTGTCAAACATATTTAGTATACATCAAGTCATTGAACAAACAACATCATATATTTTCATTGTGTTGAAAATGTCGAATTTTGTACCAGATAGTGATGATTTGCGGAAAGCATTAATTTTTTGTTTTCATTTGAAGAAAAGTGCTGCAGAGTCGCATCGAATGCTTGTCGAGGCATATGGTGATCATGCTCTATCAAGAGCAATATGCAAAAGATGGTTTCAATGGTTCAGAAATAATGATTTTGATGTGAGAAATGAAGAACGTGGAAGACCACCAAAACAGTTTGAAGATGCCGAATTGCAAACGATATTAGATAAATATGACACTTTTAGTCAAAAGCAAATGGCAGAAATGTTAAATGTTGCACAACGAACAATTTCTGTCCGTTTAAAAGCTATGGGAAAGATCCAAAAGTGTGGAAAATGGGTGCCACATGAATTGAATGAAAGGCAGATGGAAAACCGAAAAAACACTTGCGAAATTTTGCTTCAAAGACACGAAAGAAAATCAATTTTCATCGAATTGTTACTGGCGATGAAAAATTGATCTATTTTAAGAATACTAAACGGAAAAAATCATGGGTTAATCCGGGACAACCTTCAACATCGACTGCAAAACCAGATCGATTCGGCAAGAAAACAATGCTGTGTGTTTGGTGGGACCAGAGCGAACTGACCTGGCGAAACCGTTAATACTGATCGCTACCGACAACAAATGATCAATTTGAACCATGCATTGATCGAAAAACGACCAGAATGGGCCAGAAGACACGGCAAGGTAATTTTGCTCCATGGCAATGCACCTGCACACAAAGCAAGGTTCAGGATACAATCAAAGCCGGGAGCTGCTACACCACCCGCCGTATTCACCAGACTTGGCTCCTTCCGACTACCATTTGTTTTCATCGATAGGACACACATTGGCTGAGCAGCACTTCGATTCCTACGAGGAAGTCGAAAATTGGGTGTCTGATTGGTTTGCTTCAAAAGACAAACAATTCTATTGGCGCGCTGTCCACAAATTGCCTGAAAAATGGACAAAACGTGTGGCTAGCAATGGCCAATACTTTGAATAAAATGTTTTTTACTTTCCCATTAAAAATTAGTGTTTTATTTTCGCAAAAAAGGCTCACTTCATACTGAAATACCTGGTATGTTTCCCCTACCTGACATATTTTGGTCCTGAAAGCTCAAAATAGAAAATTTATTTAAAGGAGACTATTTTTCTCTTTTATTTGATACCCATATCTTGCACAACCGCAAATATTTGAAAAAATATTTTAAATGTGTATTTCCTTAAAATTTTAAAGTCCTTTAAAAATCACTTTGGGTCAGAAAATGAAAAACTAAATAAATAAAATTCCAGATAAATGACCTCTAGTTTCACGCCTATATCAACATTTGGAAAGATCACGGTGTAATATATGTAAAGTTGGTATTTTCACTCAGTGCATCATAACTTTGTCATTTTTCTTTCGATTCCATTGATGGTAGGCTTAAGGCAGGTTCTCACCTTGTGGGGGAAACAAAACGATTTTTTTTATCCTTATCGTGTAGATATATGTTTCAAAAATGTGCTCCAGAAATTTCAGATCAAAATCTGAAAAATTACAAAAGTTACAGGCCGTTACATAGAGCAGTGTCGAGCACCGGCCGAGCGAAGCCAAAACTTTAAAGGCGTTTTTCTGAGTACCTCATTTTCGGACCTAGAGGAAGTGATTGAAGGCGCTGGAATGAACCAATCGTCACCAAATTTTTTTTAAAATGTTCCTTAGGGTTTTTTCTAATAAACGAACTACGATCAGCCAAAAATATTGAAAATTGTTTATTTAAAAAAATAATAAGTGAACAAAACAATGCGAAAATCGTAATTTTTTTTTCTAAACCTCATAACTTTTGTAATTTTGATTTTTTTCATGATCTTAGTTCATTCAATAGATAATACGGTACACATTAAGAATGTGTTCGATTGCGCTGTCCACAAATTGCCTGAAAAATGGACAAAACGTGTGGCTAGCAATGGCCAATACTTTGAATAAAATGTTTTTTACTTTCCCATTAAAAATTAGTGTTTTATTTTCGCAAAAAAGGCTCACTTCATACTGAAATACCTGGTATGTTTCCCCTACCTGACATATTTTGGTCCTGAAAGCTCAAAATAGAAAATTTATTTAAAGGAGACTATTTTTCTTTTTTATTTGATACCCATATCTTGCACAACCGCAAATATTTGAAAAAATATTTGAAATGTGTATGTCCTTAAAATTTTAAAGTCCTTTAAAAATCACTTTGGGTCAGAAAATGAAAAACTATTGGGTGTACAACTTTGCTTCCGCCGTTTTTTTCCAAAATTAAAAGCTTTATTGCGAAAAAGTGCTTACAGATGTATTATTCAAAGTATTGTCCGTCGCTAGCGACAACTTTCTCCCATCTTTCCGGCAATTTTCGGATCCCGGCTCGAAAAAAGGAGTCCTCTTTTGACGCTATCCATGAAGCAATCCATTTTTCCAATTCTTCGAAGGATTGAAAATGTTGATCTGCCAGGCCGTGTGCCATCGAACGGAATAGGTGGAAGTCAGAAGGGGCGACATCTGGGGAATACGGCGGGTGGGGCAAGACTTCCCATTTCAGCGTTTCCAGGTACTTTTTGACCACTTTTGCGACGTGAGGCCGAGCATTGTCGTGTTGGAGGATGACTTTGTCATGTCGCTCTTGATATTATGGCCGCTTTTCTTTTAGCGCGCGACTAAGGCGCATCAGTTGCGTTTGGTAGCGATCTCCTGTGATGGTTTCACCCGGTTTTAAGAGCTCGTAGTAAATCACACCGAGCTGATCCCGCAAATGGCGAGAATTGGGCACATAAACGGACATTTTCGAGCGTGAATAATACGAAAACAAGAACAACTGTCACTGAAACGGCGATGACAATTCGTTGGGCACTGTCCACACTCACTTTAAAGGCATTACCATCTATGTATTTCAACCAGCCTCAGCCGGTACAGCCACCTATCGGAAAACGGCGGAAGCAAAGTTGTACACCCAATAAATAAATAAAATTCCAGGTAAATGACCTCTAGTTTCACGCCTATATCAACATTTGGAAAGATCACGGTGTAATATATGTAAAGTTGGTGTTTTCACTCAGTGCATCATAACTTTGTCAT